>OV884009.1:14605125-15205125 GCA_930367205.1 Acanthosoma haemorrhoidale
TTCTGAGGCCGGGCTATACCCGGTCCCCTAGTGGGCTCCAACCGAGTCGGAATGGTGAAGCCCCCCCTCTATAAACTGACACTAAGAAGAATTACTAATAAAATATAGAAACGTAGGCGGGGGTTTTCTGATCATCGAAGAGGGTAACTTCTATTTATTTATGGTGAAGAAGTTGCCACTACAGGTTCAATGCCCTTCTTAAAGCAGCTGAGCTTAATCCAAAACGTTTGATATGTTCTCCCGTTAAAAAGGGAAACCGTATATTTTCTTGAGTTTCCGTGAAGAAGCTACAACTTTTCGTCAGGTCGATAGTAGAAAATATTTTAACGTGGAAACATGATGGAGTTACGTCAATGTTATTGGTTTGTTCGTAATCTGACTTAATTCTTCAGTTCAGATAACGTCCACCGGTACATATTCTTAATAAACCATCGTTATTGTATACATATACCAAAGGAGAAATAAATTGGCTTCTTGTTGGTTCAATTATATTTCCGTCAATCATCCTTTTGATTTCCTCTACCACTGAATTCATTCGTTGGCATGGAATTGGGTAATTTTTATAGAAGAAAGAAATGATCGCTGTCAATTTCTAATTTATACTTATAATCCTTGTTAGTTCCAGGAACTTTGCTAAAAATCTCGTATGAAATTAGAATGAAGGTTTCGAATATATCTCCGATGGATGGCTTTTCTTTAATTCTTAGGATTTAAGTATTGTACTGTGCCTTTTTTTCGTTAGACATTCCGTTTTCGATAAGGCTAATTTTGTTTACTTGTAATTGTTTACTGCCATGAAGGGAATCGTGATAGAAATCTAATTTTATCTTTTTTATTGCCAGTTAAGAGAATTAACTTTTTATTTTGAAAATCAACCTTTTCATTTAATTCGTTTATGCTGATAAGAAAATCCTGTTTCAGGTTCGTAATCGGTGTAAATCATAATTTTAGCAGTTTTTCGGAGAATTTAACGAGGATAATTATTTATTTATTAATGTTTTTAGACTTTTTATTGATTGCCGTAATATTCCCCATGTCTTGTACTGGCAGTTCACTGTAAGTCTTTGGGTCTAGATTCGGTTTCATTGTCAAATATGTATTTTCTTTTATGCAAGTGATTTCAGATCCTGTGGCTAATAATGCCTTATATTCTACGTTGTTAATTTCGATAATAATTCCGGGACATTTAATAAAATCGTTAGGAGGGGGGGTTGTTCAATAAAATTGTCATTCGCTAATAAATCTGTGAATTTTTGTGTTAAAGAGCAACTGAGCTGATTGAAACGACTGGTGTAAAAGGGAGGTATGGAAAACAGGTTAGGTGGTTACTTCGTCGAAATTTTCTTGAGTGAGATCGATATAAATTCAAATCCGGCTTACACGGTTTTTTGTCGTGTCAGTCACTTCTTCTATGCAATGTCCTGAATTATGATGAAATTGGGGACCGTCTTTATGGACTCACTTTTATCAGATTTTTCCAAGTCCTTAAACATCTCCATTGCTCTGATAAAGTCGTCCTTGACCTTTTCCTTTTGACTAGGAAAGGTTGATTGATTTATCTTTGCCAATTTGTCTTAATTTTGATTACCGAGAAATCGTCTCTGACTCTATTAATTAGTCCCGTACTCAATTAATTAATCCCGGAGTGGCCCCCAAATTGTAACATACCTCGTTTCCTTTTTTTCTTCTTGTCGTCAGGTTGTCCAATGGTTCTTCAGCTACAGTGCTACTTCTTGATGACTGATAGTGTCCAGCCGCTATGTTAATAGTGGGAATTTTCTTTATTCGTAGTATAATTGTTCTTTTATAATTTTAAAATAACCGATCACTATGAACAGGAGTACGTCCTTCACTCAAGGATAGGAGTGAGCTGACCTTCCCCTCTTCCATCCCACCAAATCATCAGGCTCACTCCCATTGGCCAAAGGAGAGGTCACGTGTTCGAAATTTTAAAATAATCAAAATTAAAATTTTAGGTGGTAAATTATGGAAAAACCAAAATCCAGGAGATCTTGTCTTACTTCTGCTTGCGGCCTCCTATGAGTCATTTGTGTTAAAATCTACGTTTTGAACACCTCCTGGGACGTAACCCAAAACACTGTCTAGGGCCACCCTGACTGCTGAGCTCCATATCTTTTGATGGCACTCCCTTTTCTGACAAAAAAAGGAAAGGTTATTATCTGTCACTCGAATCTTCTTTATGGTGATCAATAAGGGACCCACCTGGGATCATTTATACCAGACATCCACTTCTGGTGACCTATTGGTATCTTTCATCTATTCTATCTATTAATATCATTCTTATTTCTATACTTAATTCACTTAACATGGCAGGGCTAACCCATATAACACTAGTTTTTAATAATTCATTCAATAGTACCTTGCCGTGATGAAACGCTGTCTCTTTTAGTCTCTTTTAGGATTGTAATTAATAACTGTTCTATTTTTAGGGTTGGCAAGCTTCATCAATATAGGCACGTATTAAATATCAAAGAATTAGGTACGAACACAATCCCTGACTCAGAAGTACCAGGTTTTACTGATGTCATAGGAACAGTGATAGAAGACTTCATATCATTAGCTGGCATTATTTTACAATTTATTGCAATTGGATGTGGTATGTTTCATGCTCAACCATATTATATTAACATTTATCTATTGCTTGCAAGGATTTCCTTATACCAAGCAGTTGGGCTAATACAATTTATTAGCTAGAAAAGAACATATTAGTGTATACTTATTTTAATAAATAATAAATGAAATAACTTAAAACTTGTATATAATAAAGAAGACAGTTGGATATTTTTGGCTATAAAGATTAATTCCAGCGTTTTTCTGGAGCTGTTATTATTTTTGGTTATTCAGTATTTGTGGTAAGTCAATATCAAAAGAGTGTTTGTTAGCTATAATGATAAAGTTTGTAAGTGCTTTGAGATTTATGTATTTGGGATTTTTATAATTTTTGTGTTCTTACTATTGATTCACTGGGGAAAAGTGTTCCTCAGGATTTATGAGAACATGAACAAATGTCATTATATGCCTAGGGATCTATTTTTACTGGCTGATCGTAATTGAACTGTTGTCTTTGTTTTATTTATATAGCAGCAATCGTCAAAATATTATTTCCCAAACCGCAATGTTGAGTAAAATGGTCACTTATAGGCCTGAGTCCGTTGTAACATATCTTGGGTAGCTCAACTCTGTGTTTTCCATACTCAATAACATCAGCTGCCAATGAAATTCTCTTAAACACAATGTTTATTCATCCAGATGCTAACCTTATATATGCATCTAGTTTTAAGGTTTACTGTAACAATGATTTCCGCAACAGTATTTGATCCATATCAAAAATGTCATGCTGTTGGCTTCTTCATACTTGAAATAAGCACAACAGATCTTTGCGATTGCGTCAAATAGTGTACAATCACCTTAGCCAATTGTCGGAGTTGCTTGATTTCAGAATGTTATTACTATTATAAATCTATATAAAAGATATTTTCTAACTGAAGTAAATTTCCCTCAAGATAATATTGGAACTCATGGAAATAATTAAAGAAATCGTTTCATAACACAAAACGCACGCACCACATCGTCTGCTTAAAACAGGGTGTGAAAAAAGTTATGTTTATACATATGCTAGTGATATTTTGAATTTTTTAAAAATAATTAGTTCTATATTAAATATATAATGAAAACATTAATAGACTTAAGATTTCTCCCTGTTAAACACCTCTTACTATAGTTTTTTTGCCGGTTAGTCCTTTCAATATTTTACCACTTGATCCATAATTTTTCGTTTAATATGCAGTTGAATTTACTTAACATTATAAAATATCTTGTATTTATATTATTTTTTGTTTAGATGCTCAAGGAAACAATTCCCATAAAAAGAGTATTTCTCCTCTTTTACATGTGCATTATTGACTAGTTGTTTATTCTCTACTTAAGAAATCTGTTACGCACTTTGATTTCAGGACTATCACCAAACTATTTTTTGGAATACCATAAGCAACTGCTAAGCAAAGATGATGAAACGTTTTTTCAAATGATGTTTTATCCTCCGATGGATGATTGTAAGCCATTTAATGAAATGTCATCTCCCGAGAACTGCGATACGGGCACTTTTACGATCATTGCTCAAGATTCGGAAATAGGCTTAGAAGTAAGTAAATAATAGGTGTATTAGTGGCTCTAATCACTTAACATTCGTGAAGGCTATGTTCCAAGAAAACCAATTCGCGAACAGTCAGTCTATTTTAGGTTTGTTGGAACACGAGTCCAAACTATCCGCAAACTGACAGGAGCATGCGTAGTACAGTTATGCCGTTCCAACTCGCCTAGAACCAAAACTCAAACTGTTAGACATTTGTTCCAACATGCTCAAAACCAAAACTCAAACTGTTAGACATTTGTTCCAACATGCTCAAAACCAAAACTCAAACTATTAGACATTTGTTCCAACATGCTCAAAACCAAAACTCAAACTGTTAGACATTTGTTCCAACATGCTCAAAGCCTAGTTTGAAAACGATCCGAGGATTGAATTTAAGGACTAAGATTCAGAGACATGCCCAGTCATTCTCCACTCTTTTCACGCTCGCCATAAAAATATCAATAGAATTAATTTGTTATGTTACTCTTACTAGTTTAATTATTAATCGTAAAATGAATAGACGTTAACTTTTTTTTTGTCTATTAATAATTAAGTATTCACAATTTATTAATCGTTGAAAAACATTATTAGTAGAGGTTACTTTTAATGTTTTTAATTGATAAATGAATTTTTCTTTATCACAAATTATTACTTATTAGAAAGCGGCTTGAATACTATTTTTTTTACGAAGAAAATAATAATTTGACTACATTTTACATTGTACAGCCTACATATTTGATATTTTTTACATATTAGATTAAAAATTAACGCAAAAAGGTTCTCTAGTAAAAATCAAAAATAATTCGTATTTCCTAACAAGCCGGGTCATAAAAAAGTAAGTTGTTTTGTAAAGAGTCAACAATCAAAGATTGTAAAAAGAGTTCCAACACGTTCTAAACCATGTAACGCTCGCGCATGCTTAGTAATTAATCACAAACCAGTTTGAAACTAGTCCGTGATTCTGTGTTGGAACAAAGCTTTTCCGCGTGAATAGGGGAGTTACGTTTTATGATGATCGACAAAGACAAAAATACATGGCATTTATTTTAATGTATGTTTTTTTAAAATCACAGTATGCACATACTTAAAATATTCTTGTTGGAATTTATAAGTTTAAATTAATTTTTGCTTGTAAATAATAAAAAAATAACGTGCTGTCTGTGATTGCTTGGCTGATTGTGCTTGTGTATTTTAAATTCAAGGTATAGGGTCGTCGTGGCATCAGAAATGAGCCATATTCACTTTTTGAACACCTCACTTATATTTTTATAATTCTCATGAAGTTTAGTTCTGACTGATGGAAATGATGGTTCCTGTTAACAAAAAAACAAAACAATTTTTTCAAAATGGAATTAATTTTTCCAATGGGTTGCATACATTGTATCAGTGAATAAATAATAAGTACTTATGTTTAATTTTCTGCTGTAGCTACTTTTTTTTTTTTTTTATTCGCATTTAGTCATCAAATACGCAATTTGTGAATTTTATATTGCATTTTTATGTTCGCGCATAATCAAAAATGGTATATGTTGAGGGATGAGCGAACTGCAAATCATTTACATGCTTTGTACTTTAAATCACATTTTAATTTATCATCTTATTCCTAAGTGAATAGATTCCTTTTATCTTTACCAATTATTCTTTTTTCATATTTTTTTTTTGAATTTCCATTTTTAGGGTTTTGTTAATTTTTTTAAAAACCAATAAAACCTTACGTTTTTACGTGTGTGTCTGTCTTACAGTCTATCCTGAAGATTGCGAGTCTCCTATTTGACCTATAAACGTGAAATTTTAAATGGTTATCGCATTTGATTACTCGATGAAATGAAAAGTAAATGCAACATGACGAAATATAATTAACGGTTATCTATTAATTTATTACTTGTTAATACAAAAATAAATAATTTTCTGTCATATAGATTAGGATATCAAATTAAATATCTCACTGTACTGATTAATAATATGTAACTTTTCAGTTTCATTTTTGAACTTTATCTACGCCAAGTCCTTAAATCTGAAATTTAAATCGTGTTCGTATTTTGACTTAAACTCATGTTTTACAAAGAGAGGTGTTATTTTACATTTTAGTTTCATTTAATGCCACAATTGTGCTAAAAATAAAACCAGCCCCGTAGTAAATTAAAATATGTCACAATTAATTAATTACCTGGTAATTAAAAAAAATCATGTGTATCTAGTATAATATATTTTCTTCTAATTTTTGTCCTGTAATTACACAAAGTCATCAAAACTGGCATTAAATTCGTGTTCACAATTTAAACTTATTCTATTTTCCCCAATGTGAGATGGTATTTTGCATGGTAGTTCCATTTATACTATTAAGAAAAGTAATTCTATGAACAATAATAAGTGCCAATAATCAGTTAACTAAGCCGTTTTTTCCCTCCAGAATATTGTGTAATGTATCAAATAATATCATGGAAGATCTCAAAGTGCTAATCAACAGTGGACGCTTAATTACAAAAATAATATTAATGACAATTGTTACATCTGTGGCCGTTGTGACAAACTCCCATGTGCAGTGACAATCAATGGGGTGAAACCAATTTTGAATGTTATGTTAATAAAAATAATTCCCTAAACCCAAGAATGAGAAATCAATCAAAAAGTAGTAATTAGTAAGATCACCAAAACTCTTAATTTTGTCTTACCCCACACCCCTTTTTAAATTACTTTTATTCTGTAGTTTGTTCCATCCCTTGTCCTTCACTGGGTAGAATCGAGTACCCAGAGGCCATCAGCCATGTGAGTGTTGTATTTCATTTTATTGTACACATTTTTTGAAATAGGAGATGCTGTGTTAATGTGAAATCAATTCTTAGTTTCAAGATGAATTAAAAACTATGGACGGTGGTTAAAAACACAAGGGGATCAACTGACCTGGCCCTAAGATCCGTAATCTTGATAAATATTAAATCATATCATTGCGGTAAAGAGAGGAGAAAATATACTTTTACATGCATATAGACTGAAACAATCACAAGGTCATAGGGGTATTAATGTTAGACAAAATTGAATAGTTATTATCAATTAATATTATATTTATTGTTTTCATGTTAACTTACACCTTTTGTTATAACCTTAAATGAAATTAAATGAACCAATTAATCCGTTTATTGTCAATTAAATTAGGGATAGTGGATATATACGGCTTCTCGATCCCGGTGAGGAACATTCAGGGACCCCACAGGAGGTCTAGGTTTTCCCGCATCTTATATGAAGGGAGAGCCCTGACCCAATCCCACTGATAAAATTATCCATTTACAATATCCTACATCCTCTCATTCATCTGGGGACTCAGGGAGTCACTTGTCCAAAGGTGACAGACCTCTTTTACTTGGCCAATCCCCCGTAATCGAATAAACTGGTTTAGAGAAGTTCAGCAAGCTATCTCAGGTAGGGCGGGGGAAAAAAAAAAAAGAAAAAAAAAGTTCAGCAAGCTATAGACTTAAAACTGTCCATTACCTGTCTATGTCAAAAACAGCATGGTCCAGAAAAGGAGATTAAATACAAAAACCCTGACCGGTAAAGAAATTGAAAAAGTGGAAGAATTGGACTGATACCTTTTTGTTAGGTAGGTGAAGAAAAAGGGAAGTGAAGATTTGGTAAATAATGTGTTAATAGATTTTCCCAATCTACTAATATCACAAATTCCTCCAACTCTTAACTCCTCTGATCCCACTAGCTTTTATACTTCATTCCTTGCGAGATCCATCAATGAAAATGTAAATTCTAAAATTGATTGTCAACACTGCGAAGATAGATTATATATAGGTGTTATGTAACAAACAAGATAGCACAATTCAGAACGAATTGCAAAAAATATAAATCTCACTGCAATTGCAAACTCTAGTTGATTTTTATTCACCCCAAATACTTAATAAATTTAGTAACAGCAGTTCCTAAAAATTGGTAGAATCAATCTTCATAACAAAAATATCCAAATTCAGTTAGTTTAAACTCCTTTAACATTGGTAAAACCCTATATCACATATATAGGACTACATTATGGTGTGATATTGTCAACAGATAAAATTTTTGAATTCAAATAAAAAAAAAGTCAACAACAGCCAGATAACCACAACTATTATACAGATAACCTTAAATAATCTTTCATAATTAAATTAATTACAGAACCACTTGCAAAATAATGTATTTATGGGGAACTATTATATTATTATAACGATTTTCCAGTAAATGAGAATTTTATCAATATTTTTAAATTTCTATTTGTCATAATAAAGAAATTGTATTATTATTATATTTTATTTTGATCATAATAAAGTAATTTAATTTAAAAAATGTTCTCATTGTTAAATGTTATTGGTATATATGTGCAAATCCTGTTTGAAAATTAACTAATTATTTTTATACATCACAGTAAGATAAAAATTAAAAGAAGGATAATTTATACTTTTTTTTAACATTGATGGAAAACTTTTATTTTTAATCACGATGTAGTTGATTAATTACTGTCACAATGTATTTTTTTACAGATTCACTTTTATTTTTAACATCATTGAAACAACAAGTGAACCTTTTTTACAAGGGTTGTATAAAGGCGGGAAAAAAGGGGTAATATTAATGACAGCCTTAATGTATCATGTATTTGATTAATTAATGATCTTTCATTATTTTTTGGTGGCTGGGCAGTAAGTACTTGTCTTGTCGTCGAGTTATTAATTAAAACATCCATATTAAATTTCACTTGTAACAACTTCAAGTTGTTAAATTTACACTCACCATAACAGACAGAGGTAAAAACATGTTTATGACTTTAAAAAAACCAAAAATGTAACCCTAAAAGTAATTTAATATTTGAAACATGTAATTTATTTCTTTAACAAAACTAATCTAGTTGTATTACATTTTAAAATATATTCTAGATATTAGAAGGAAATAAATGGGTGGAGATTGGTTACCTTCCAGGCTCCTTATTGCTTAGGGCTGGTGAACGTTTACACAAATGGACTGGGGGAATATATAAACGATCGGTTAGTAGTTATGTCTCTTAAATGCTTATTTATATATTAATGTGATGACTAATATATCCACTCATAATTGGCAATGCGCATTACAACATTCCTCATGCTCCTATAAATCAAAAGTCTCCACAACACTATAATCCACAAACCTCCTTTTCTTTGTTGTGCTAAAATTTCCTTATGCAGCATTAATAATTGGGTTATTAATTAATTAGTAATTGTGATTAATAAGTGTTTAATTAATATATGTTATTTGTTTCATACCTTATACACAGTTACACTCACTCAGTATCAACAGTTCACACTCATACCAATATTCATACAATCTCATTATTTAATCCTGCTAAATTAAGACCAGTAAAGCCTTAGTGAGTAATCAGTGTGTGTACCAAACGTTGTTCAAACATCTAGAGATAAGACAAGCCAATCCGTAATTTGTCTTCATAGCTGAGCCTGCTGGATTTTATCGATTTTCTCCACTCCACCAACCCTAGGTTGGGTCATGTTGAGTTGGCTTCAACACTCAGCACTACAAATTAACTTCTTTTGTTATTAATTTTTTTGTTTATTATTTTATTGATTACCCTTAATTTATTTATGTGTAGAACTGTTTATTGGCAGATCAGCCTTGGATTATGAAAGAGAGTTGTTAGGTTATCATCAAGATCGTAACTTGATAGTGTTTCGACATGCTAGTATGCCTGCATCAGGTCCTACTGTGAAATAGTAGGGGATGCTAACTGTTTACAGCATTTGAAAGTTCTCCAAAATATTCTAAACATTCAACATTCTGTACTATCTCACACAAAACTTCATTGAAAAAAAAAATCAGCATAACCATGTATTACAAAACGAAAAAACTGTGAGAGCGTGATTGATTTTTTTAGGATTATACTAAAAGAATTTGTTATTTTTCTAGACAGAGTTAAACGCACGTACACATGCCACTTGCTGATTCCTTCTGAGGGTAGAGGATGCCTTTAAAAAACTTTGTTAAAGCAATAGACAAGATGTCAAACACAAGATGTTTCTGGAACTTAAAACAAAAATTGAACGATGCTATGATTAAAGGGGGGATATTTGTTAGGTTTGAAAGAAATGGAAAAAAAGAACTCAGACTACATTTGAAAACGTGTTACACAGCTGTTAACGATATGCCAAGAGACTACAAACATATTTTCTAAGGATTCCTTTCTTCATATAAGGGTTATACTGTGTTGCAGTATGTTACTAAAAAACAACTGTACAGAACATTTAGATTTTTTCCTCTCAACAGTTCCAGACAAACACTGAGAATGCTTCCATCAAGATATTGTTTGAATGGAAAAAATAGGCAAATGAAATGAGAAAATGCTGGCAGATTACTTTCAGAGACTGCAGATGGAGACAGTTGAAGAAGAATATTAGAGGAAAAACTAGTACACACTGACTCAACCTTTTATCTTTTAGTTAAATTTAATCAAGCTTAAAATTAATTAAAATTTCTCAAAGGAGTGAAAATAATAAGTCTTTTTCGCAGAACTTTGTAATTGTTTTACATGTTTATGTTGACATAAATATTTATTATAATAATAAATTGGGGTAACACAATGAAATAAGACAGTATAAGTTGGATTTTTTAAAATAAACTAATTAATTGATGACACTAAATTATGTTTTATGGAGATGGCATTTTTCATGTTTTGGCAATATCTCTAGGTTCCCACACGAACAAATTGACAGTCACACTGGTAAAGGGGTTCTAATTGAAACAACAAACAAACAAAGAAATTCTTTAAAGACTCGACTACACTAATTTGGATCTACTGGTATACAAATACATGATATTTTTATGAATATATTGTACATATTTGTTATTTTAGTGTTACAGATCAACCGTTCCAGTTGACACGAATATACTGTCAAGGTCTAGGCATTGCTCACTTCTTTTCGTTGATCCTGCAAAAACAACAGTTATTAAACCTGTAGATATTGTCTATAAAGAATTTCAACCTTACCAAAGACAACAGAAGAAACATTGCAGTTTAGTCCGAGCATATCTTTATGTACATCGTAGGGTCAGACAGCTATGCCGGTGAAATACTCTTGCAAAAACTCTACATAAACTTTAGAGTTGAATGAATTTATGATTAGTAGATTTATGGTGGTTTCTTCTGCGAGAAAAAGATAACGCCATTCTGAGTTCCTTGCATTTTTAATCAAGGAAGTTTTACTCCAAGAAATAATATTGTTTTCTCTGTTCTGTATTGTATTGGACCATTATACAGTAAAACTTCTCCTAATAAAAGTTTGTTTATTTCTCGATGACTCTAAACACTGGGATATTTCAATTCTCCAGAAGAAGTACAGGGTTAACCAAGAGTATTCCAAGAGGAATAGGGCTAGTATTATGTTATGTTTACTATAACGATGGTGTTCATTATTGTTAGAGGTTTCACAGAACAAATTACACATTCTCTTATACAACACTTTATTAACCAACAAAAGACAATAACAACCACATCAACGTGGTGCTGACTAGGTAACGTTCCTAAAACTAAGACAATAATACTATATTACTAAGACAATAATACTATAATGATACTAACAATAATAACTATATTGTGTATGTTATATTGCAGGTGCTTTGATGAACTTTGTATTGCTTTATTGTATTAGAAAATATAATTGCCCATGTCATTTTAAAATAATTGTTACCATTTACTGTCCAGTTACTTTTGGTTCACTATCAGAATTAATTATTACTTGATAATAAAAAGTATATTTTTCTGTTTATCAAATAAAAAATCTCAAAGTCATAATTAACAATATGTAATTTATGTTTTTTTTTTATAAACTATAATTTCAAGAACTTTTAATACCGTTATTACCATTGTGTTCACAACATTAAGTTTAAGATTTTTTCCATGGTTGGGACACTTGATGGGTCCCTAAAAAAAGAACAATCCTACAATAAATAGTGAAGTATATAATCCACTATTTAATAACCAAAAAAATGAGTATTTTGTACTATTTGTTATGGCTTTAGTGGACTATAATTACTGAAACTCATTATAAGTTTTAACAAAATGGTTTTCGCTACCATAATAAAACCTTTAATTGTATGGTAACTTCAATTACATTCTTCGTCTTTCAATATTGACAAATACATATTTTTCTGTTTTTAAATAATAATGGTCTGTTTGCTATCCGAGAAGTTATCAAATGGAATGGGCCTCAACTCTTAATGGGTTGTAATAATAATTCATTTAGGTGACTTACATTGTTGTGTTCCTCTTAACTGGATGATTTTTGTTTAAATAAAATTGACATAAACAGAATAAAATAATTCAGGTCAAATTGAAGAAAATAAAGTTGTTAAATTGTGGAGTTTTATTAACCCTTCCTGTCAATCGCTTTAATTCCTTAGTTCTTCATTAAAATGTTTTGTTTTTTGAATTATTTTTTCTTTCTGTGAAAAAATACGGCACATCATTGAATTATTAGCAATTTTTTACAATAGTGCTAATAAAATAAAATTTTAAATTAAATAGGACACGCCCAAGTCATCAGTAAATCAAAAATATGCTCTTAAAAACCCCTAAGATGTTTCACAACCATCCATAATCAAAGTGTCTTTATAGAAATTTATTAGATTATTTGGGCCAAAGAGAGTAATTGAACATTAAAAAAATTAAATTCTGTTTTTCATTATGGTTGTGCAAACTACAAGTTTTTAATATTATTTTAACCTTCAATATTGTTTGATTTAAAAAAAAAATTAACTTTAATTGTTTGTTTCAAAATCGTCACTCAAGTAGCAAAACATTTCTGTTGAGCTCAATGGTAGAGAAGTTTTGATTGTATTACACTGCTTGTCTGTATTACATTACTTGTTTTTGTATTACATTTGCATGTTTTATATTTATTGTATTCATAATTACTACTTGTTTGAACATTACATCTAGATAAGATGTGAATTCAACATCTTAAGACAAAAATTAGTTTATGGTTGGTCAATAACTTTTTTAAATATAAATATATATATATATGTTTCTTCAGAGAGTATGTTTTCTACTGTGACTGTTGGGTGCAATACATAACCTCCAATATTGTAGGTAAAGGGTATATTACCTGAATTGAATTATTATGAATATCAGGTATGAATACCTGAAAATTAATTATTCAAAAATATATGAATTAAACAATGTTTAGTTATTATACAGAAAATACCATTATATAAAGTAATATTGTAGTTTTAATATGCTAATATTACAATTGTGTGTACTTTATATATCCTATGTATACAAATACTAACTCTAATTCAGATAATTCATAATTACTTAAGCTTGTCTTTAACCATGGGGAATAATCAACACTTTGAATCTTTAATAGTTTCTGAACTTTGATTTTTTGGGGGAGGGGGGTTATCTAATACAGCCAATATGTGTTTGAAAAACAGTACAATTTAAGAGGATATGAGTGTTCAGAGCCACCCGAAGATATGTTGACGGGTTCATTATTAAACCATGAAAGTGTTACACCAAACAGTAATGTTAATTATGAGGAATGAAAAATTAAAGTAAATCTTCACTTGGTTTTAATTAATTCTAATTCAAGAAACTAATTCAGCATGCGTAATTAACGCTAATCTAGAGAGAAGGCAACAGGGTGTTATATGTTATCTATTAAATAGTAATACTATTTACTGAAGAGTATATTAGGACAGTCAATAATTAATATTAATTATTATAATACAAGCAATATTATAAATTAATGAAATCATTTTTTGTTTTGTTTTTTTATTATGTAAGTTATTATTATATTTGAATTGTAACAGCTTACAACAAATCACTTCATGGTTAGCCGCAAAGGTCAACGTGAGTATTTTTATAATACATATTGTAACAAATATATATATAGTTGCTAATAGTTATTCCACAGATCAGTATTTTGGAAGTTTTTAAATAAATATTTATTTTTAATTACAACTAATTAATTAATTAACGTCCTTTGTGAATGAATTAATGTTCGCCCTTTTTTTAGCATCTCAAGGGTGGGTGCATAACCCTTATTAGCGTTAATTAGTAATTGTCTCAATTATATTATCTGTAATGATAATGAATAATAATCATCAATTGTGATAAACATAGATGTAGTTTATGCAATTTTGTGAATAAGATGCTGTGTTTAAAGATATATAATGACTATTGTACAGTTTAAATATTTTTCCCTAAAACTCAACCATAGAATAGAATAACTGATAATAATGAGTAATGAAATGAAAAGTATCTAACAAAAATATTGTAAGATAAAAATGGTTTAGTAATCATTGTGCTTTATACTGAATCAAAATTACAGTTAAGACAATGGTAACGTCTACTAATTCACAATACAATTATTATTAATGAAATGTTTTATTAAATGAAACCCGATTTCTGTTTGTTAAGGAATTTGTTTATTTGGAACTTAAATAATATAGAAATAGGGCAGCTCCCGGAAAATATGTACCTTTATCGACCAGCTGTCTCAAACTCAAAGGGTCAAATACGGAGAGGCGGAGAGACTGTTTAGCTCAAACGATTGAACCTGCTACTGAGTTGCATCAGACCGCCACAACACAGTTTGATAATGGCTGTCACTGGGATGTACTAAAATTTGCCTGTACATCGTCACGATGTTTGCCGTAAACATCACGGCGTGACGTCGATAATTCAAAATATTATTGGATTTTTCCTGTTGCAGCTTAGGTCCCCTACATGAAGTCAGTCATTCACAGGACCGGAAGAGATTGGAGCCGAGGAATCAACTAGTCTCGTTAACCAGAACTTTAGATTACCTGCACGTCTCCAATGACACTGAAGTCTGAGAAAGGCTGGATGATATAGACCTCACTCTAACTATAGAACTATTTGCGTGGTCAACACCGGTACGGAGCCCTCAGTGGGTATGGTTGAGGAGTGTACTTGTCCTTAAGAAGTGTTCAGTACGGTATTTTCAGTGCCGAAGATGGACTGCTGGTGCTTTTGACATCTTTATAGGTGTTAGCTTTCCTTGGCTTGGTTTTCAACTCTTTTCCAGCGAATCAATTTCGATGCCCAGCCAGTGTTGAATTTGATGGTACACTCTTAAGCTGTGAAAAGAGTTTGCATCTGTCTAGGTTTGCTATGGTAAGCTCATGTCGTTGCATCTAATGTTAGAGGTAATGGTTCTGGTTTTAAACGACTGGGAGATTTAGTTGCCTTTGATTTAAACGTTTGAAGTCTAAGGCCATTCAAAGTTTCTTCAGGACCACCTCGGTAAAGAGATATTTTGACTTCATTGTCAGCATTTTGAATGTCATCCTTAGTTTTTCCCACCAATTTAAAAATAGAGCAGCCTGTACACGAAATGTGTCACATTTTATTGTATTACTTTCCCAAGGTTTTTGAAGTTGTATCACAAACATTCATTGCAAAGAGTATATGACAACAGATATCTTCTCCAAGTATGTGTCTCACTCTCTTCAAAGATAGCTTCACATTGTGACGATTTTTTTGGCTAGGGTAAAATAAAGATGCCATTTGAATCGCTGTAGGGTGAGTCGGAGCTGAAAAAATATCTTATGTCACAATCATCAGATCTGCATCTGCCTGAACTTGTTTGACGGAACACCCAGCTGCTTCTAGTTTCTTCGCAAGATGAGTTACGATAGCTTGCTTATTTATGCTATTAGAAAAAAATAATTCTTTCTTTATACTGATTTCCATTAATGTGAGAAATTTAGTTGTGGTTATTCGAAACCTATTCACTTTTGGTGAGAGCCTCTGATTTGGTAGAGAGCATATCTCCATAGCGATCGAAGAATAAGTCACCTTCCTGCATTTCCAAACAAGATACTTCTCACAGGCAAGAAAAATGTCTTCAAATGTTTCCCCTTGATTCCAAGTTATTTGTTAGATGGATAAGCAACCATCCCCCATCAACAATAAAACTCAAGTTTTCAGGTTTGTTACTGTGAGGGCCAACTCGTTCACAAATAGATTTTGCTTGCTGAGATTTCCCTGACTGCCTCATTAGCTCACACTTGTCCGATAGAGAAGTAAGATAAGTGCAAAGCTCGTAGCTAAATACGAGGGTGCTCTGAAAAGTTTCCGACCTAACAAAGCTTTTATTTATTTTATTATCATCTTCATGGTCGGAAACTTTTCAGACCACCTGTGTACTTGAGTTAGGTCTAAAGCATTGTTTGTGGATAAAACAGTACCTCAAGATCAGTAGTAAATGTTTCGTCTTTTGATTTAACAAATTGAATTGATTTCATTGGCTTTACTTGTTTATTCATCTTGAAACAGAACGTTGAAACTGATGAGTCTGTCATTCTTTCAACGATTGCATTGCCAACCTCTTCTGCTACTTCTGGGTTAACATCATTGACATAGGTTACAGCTGTTACTACATTGTGCAAATTTAAGTCTTCTTTAAAAATATACAGGTGTTACACATAATCATGTACTTTTCAGTGTCATCATTATCGCATTAAATTCTTGAACTGGGCGTGGATTCATGTTGTTCATTAACTTCTTGATTTACTCCTGAAAAATCTTCCATGGAACTCTGGACACGTACAGGCCGTGACATTATCCTATATTCGTTTTGTACCTTTACCGTGGGCCATTCCGTTAATTCCTTTAATGCTCTTGATTAAAACCTGTTCAATTTCTAGGTCCGTTAAAAGGCCTTCCCAAAAACTTTCTGTTCTCCTGAAAACATGAAAGCCATTAAGAAACGCAAAATGCAGTACATTTTGCGCGCTGCTACTTCACGCTCCATCATGTTATCTGAATAAATACGAGAAGAGCTAGTGTATAAAATATGGTAGCATTTCTTTAATCATTTGAAGATGCATCTGCCAATTTCCCATTCGTTCCTCCCTGATAAATTTTTTTCAAAACGTCAAAACTCAACAATAATATAAATAACTGCTGGTTACATCCAGGAAACATTTCCATATGTAATACCAGCCTCGAGCATAGAGCTGTTGATTATGGTTCCCAGCACCAGGTCGAACAAGCTCATCAATCCCGCTAACCAGCAGATTATAGCCAACAACAAACCGATCCAAATGGTATTAGACTGTGGTAACCAATACTACTCCGTGTGCTAATTGTCTGAACCTTGCTGTCCAGCTAATCAAATTGCCATTACAGAGATCGATCGGACGCCCCTAGCGGGTTTTCAGGGAATCACCTATTGTATCCTACAACCGATACAAAAGATGTTGCAGTTGAACACAAATGCTACCGTTGTTGCCGGCATAACAAATGTACACTCTTCACGACGAATTGTATCTTTTCCCAATTGTAGAATCGTTTCAGTGCTGGACCCTTTCCATTCACTTAGCTCTTCTGGAAAGGGAATTTTGAATGATAACGAGGTCATGTATCTGCCTTTTGTAATCTTGCTATGAGTTTTAACAAAGTGCTATTGACAATGTATATCTGTAGGGGACTCCATAGGCTGCTTCTCGATTTCCTCTAGCTCCCAAAACCGAAATTGTTTCTACTATACCATCCAACACATAAATAAAAAAGTTTTGCTGTCGGAGAGCACATGACTCCCGAGTAATAATTGTGAGCTTTAGCTTGCCTAGTTCTGCAGTGATTTACGAATTAGAAACAATCTAAAAATAAAGGCCTGCTCCCAATAGGAACTCTATATTTCCAGACTGGTAGAAGTATGGGTCAGCTAAGTCATAGCTTTCGTACATGTTTACGAGTTGGATTGGTAATTCGACCTGAGGTAGATCATTAGTTTTTCAAGAAGTTTGGAGATTTCTGCCAGGTATTCGCGATTGACACTAATTTTATTTAGATCATTAGTTTACTAAGTTGTCTAAAAGTACCACGCATTTGTTGTAAACAATGTCTATACAGTGTTTAATATCAACTTCTCAAAACTCATTCGCCACCTGTCATTTCATATTCTCCTCTGAGAGACTGGTTAAGCAGTTTTACTAAAGTTTCAAATCATTTGCTATGTTAAAAACATCTACATAACAAGAAATAGTTTCCGGGGCTTATAATATTATCCATCATTGCTTGGATGTGCAGTGACACTCTAGCTAGCTACTTGATCCTGTTTAACTCATACTTGCCCAGAGACAGCCTTTGGTCGTTTCCTGCAGCTAAACAAATGTAGATCATAGGAAATTACCTTCTTCTTAGAAAAAATGCTAAGAGAGTGGTTTTTGAAGGGTTTCGTATTCTACCTGCAGTATTATCACTTGTTAGGTGACCACGTTGACCTTTTTCAAGATGGTCAAAGAGAAGCATGACGGATAGATATCTTTGATGAGTGGGGAAAGCATAACAATCTCCAAGTTGCTCCAGAAATACTAATATTCCTGCCTCAAACTTGTTTATTTTAACCCGTTCGTTCTCTAAGTCATGACAAATGCCTGTTACTAGGTAAAATTTACACAATTGTTAACAGATCTCACTCAACCGATACGAGATAAGAAAAACTAATAAATGAGCAGGACTGTGGCTAGTTTTAGGCCGCTATGCAATTTAGAAAAAAATCTTGCTAAGTGCACCTCTACAGCGTAAGAAGAATCACCACGCAAAATTTTAGCTTGGAATGCCTTTTTGAGCACTGATGAGTAAGTGAATGGCATTTGGATTTTATATATTTAGATAAGGAGGTTACTATATCTAAGGCCCCTATAATTAATATATTTCATTATTTTTTGATGTAATAAAGGAATTTAGATATACTGACAACATAAGTAATCTTTAATAAAACGTCATAAGCTACTATGATTCAAGAATCGACGCTTGTTCATGTAACAATAATAGTCGTCAGTGAATAGCTCTTAGCTGTTTTGTTATTATTTATTCAAGTGCCAGAATTTTTTTTCTTAATACCTTTTATTATAGATTATCTGAAAATAAAAGAAGTTTTCACTATGTTTACCCCGTTAGTTAGTCGATTTAGAAATATTGTAACTCGGCCTGAGATGTCAATAAAAGACACTATCAAAAATCGTAACATAGACAAATTTTTGTACTTAGAAAATAACAATTCAGAAATTTGTTCCCCTGAAGAGTTAAAAATCATTATTTATGGTAAGGTATATTTTAACTTTTTAGAAGTTCTTAAAAGTTTATATTCAGCTAACTATCAATAGAAATTTCAGATAGTTTATTTGGCTCTATTATTCACTTTCTAGTGACATTGGTGATTTAATTGTAACTATAATGATTTGTTATATACTTAGTCTATATTAGGTTATTGATGACAAAGTTAAATTATAATTTATTTTTGGGTGTTTTCACATTCTGAATTACTAAATTAATTTGTAATACAAAGGTAGTTGACATTTATACCCAATATATTTATCCACATGATTCCCCTTGAAGTTATAATCTTACCCGTTAATGATTTTTGGATGATTAATTTTACTATTTTAAAATCAGAAATTTTTTAATTGTCAATTCTTGTGGTGAAGACCCAACATTTATTAATAAATATGTGTATAATGGTGTTTTTAATAGCCTTTTTATACTGTCGATTTTATTTGTGGTGTAGGGGGCAATATAATTAACAATTATTTCCAAATAACTGCTAATGTCTTTTTTTCTTTGGTTAATATTTATTAAAATGTTGGGTTGAACTTTATTTTTTTATGAAGTTATTTCATAAGATAACATTGCCTTGAATTTGATACTTCAGGGACAATTTGAAATAAAAATTGTTTACGATTTGCAATGTTACTGCTATGTTTTATGTTATAATGGTATACAGCCTGTTATCATAGAATTGATTATCGCAACACTGAATTTGATTATTAAACTACTTTGCTTGTGCTTAATTAATTGCTACCATTCTTAATCAAATAATTCAGTAACTTTGATTGTATACTTATAATTTATCTATAATTCAGAATAATGTCACAGAAAAATCTTACCAAACTTTATTAGATGTTAAAACGCTATATTTTATTTTTGTTGCAAATTTAACGTTGGAAAAATAATGGCTGAATCCAGATTTTTCATTAGTATGTAACTTCTCTACTTAAATTGCTTCAAAATGCAATGGACACTGATCTTTGGCATTCTTGCTTCATGCTTCAGGCGGCTGCCTGACATAGTGATGTTGGCTATCGAGGATACATTTTCAATATCCTTTCTTCCAAGTCTGCATCAGTCGATGATCTTGGTCTTCTGGAATGTTGTCTCGGGACATTTTGAACAGTTCAATCTGCTTTAAACTTATTTAACAAATTTGTCTTATGATGAGTCTATTAGGTGGCTCAGTGCGAAATTCTTTCCAAAATCTTCTGTGCACTTCTTCCACGTTTTTACTCTTTTAGTAGCACTTTAACATAAACTATCATTCTTCATAACTTTATCTGAATTTGACCTTTATTTCAGAATATTAAATCTGCAACAAAAATACATTTCAGCGTTTTATCAGCTAATAAAGTGTGTTAACATTTTTTCTGCAACACCTTGTAGTTTCATTCAGAAATTATGACTGATAGATTCAAGTCTAATACATTGAGCTATCTTTTTCATAAATACCTGTTATTTGATAGTTGAGGGGATGAGAACCCAAGAGGTGCAAGTGACAATTCCATCATTTTGTGAAAACGCAGTTTAAAGTTAAATCGTTTTGATAAATTCCCTGAAACTCGTTAAGTCTGTATAGTGGTTATATTATGGTTGTAGTGTATATCCCTTGAATATTGAGCAATATGCTTTTATTATTGAAATGTATTAACTATCCATTACCGCACTTAACTCCATTTTTTTGTAAAAAGTCACTTGTACCCCTTTGCTTCTCATCTTCTAATTTCTTCCGTATATGTGGATGGGGATTAATTTTATGGGCCATCTTTAAAGTTCCACATCTATGATAAGCTTTCAGCAACTAAATTGGCAATCAAACTTGGAATCAAATACACATTTCTACTTTTATAAAAATAAAGTAAATTTAATAGAAAAATAAAATGGTACGTTTTGAAACTTACCTATATACCTTCAGTTCAATCTTCAGCTAGTGCTAGGCTGGCCTATTGAGACCCCTATTTATCATTTATTTACAGACCCAATTCTCTGCAGGGATCAATTACAACTTCCGGTACCAGGCTACTTGTTGGTTAACAAGGCCAGTCATTGACTAGGGGAGTACTAATATAGGAAGGAAAGGCAGGCCGAGTTTGAGAAAGGAGAAGACATTGAAGATGACTGTCAACTTTCCCTTTTAGTCCCTCCTACCAATACAATCCCAGCTTTTAGTTGTTGACAGATATCAAGTTCTCAAAATAAAATAAGTAAGGAGAAAGAAAGTGTAAATAGTAGTTAATAAGATGAGATTTGTTTTGTTTGTTAATGAAATAAACAGAATAACATAAGGTGCGCTGACCAGTGCAACAATCCATTTCACTGGAATACGCGCACCACAGGCAACATAACCCCATGAGCACGCATCACATGCTTGTGGGGAAACCCTGCATTTGAGGTTCAGACCTCAGGAAGAGGAAAAAAAATCAAATCAAGTTCTCCCCAGTCAGCAGATGTCCATCTGCTCATTACTTTGCTTTACCGTTCAGGATTGAGACCTAGTTAAAATGTAACGGAGTTTTGGATAAAGGAAAAAACACTTATTTTTATTGATGCCTATCTTGGGAGATTTTCAACAGCCTGAATGATATTCTATAAATTCCAAAAGGCATGCTTGGTTAGCAATTGATTAAATAGTGAAGAAAATAATAAAATAAATAAAGAAAATAACATGATCTGCAGTTTATTTACAAATTTATGCCTTGAACATACATCTCAAATAAAAGAGCTAATGAATAGAAGTGCAGCAACTACAGCAACTAACCTGTGCAGACACTAACAACCCAGCAAGCTATCCAGGATCATTTAGAATAGACATCATATCAAATATATTTTAAGCGCAAAAAGAAAAACTTAACACCTATTTCAATAAATGAAAAATTAAACAACCCATTTAAAACCATGATAATAGTATTCACAAAACCTAGACCCACTCACAATTTATCCTTAAACAATTCCAAACTACCCTGGTCCCATTCCATTCACCACCTAGTAATAACTTTAGACCGTTCCCTCATATTCACAAGCCATGTAAACAATAAATGCAACAAAACTAAAAATCTCATTAGTAAAATGTAACCCTACTTCCACAAAAAATTAAAACTGACACCTGGAAACAAAATAATATTAGATAAAGCACTATATAAAGTATAAGTATATATATATATATATATATATATATATATATATATATATATATATATATATATATATATAAAGTAATCCACCTCACAATGACGTATGCATTTCATTGGTTTGTATACACACTTTGACTTCAAATTACAGGAAATTTGAAGTCTTACGAAACATCAGTGTGCATATAATTAACAAGATAACCACCATGTAACAGACCTGAAATTACCCAAAATCCAGCATTCCTGTATTTAATTCATCTAATAATGGCACTGCCTAATGCCATTTATTAATCTATGAGACCATACTCATAAATCATTTTAATTTCTATTTAAATGAAATATATTTAATATAATATATATATTTTATGCATTTTAGATATAATTCGTTCAATTAATGATCCTGAAAAGCCATTTACCCTGGAAGATTTGAATGTAGTTTATGAAGATGGAATTAAGGTGATTTACTTGTTTCAAAGATTTTATTTGTTGTGAAATGCTATCTTATTATCCCAGACACTTATTGTATCATAAATAATACACAATTTTTAATAAAATCCTTATTAAATTAAATTTCAGGAAATATTTTATTCCAAGCCACAAAACAAATTGGATGAGGGTTTCATCTTTATTATGTATAGAAGTAAAAATTTACTACATCTATTATTAAGTTTTTGATCTCATCCCTGGTACATTCCTTGCTGTAGAAAAATTGTTGTCATAACTTGTCTTTGCCATAATTTTACTTGCTTATTTATAAGGAGTTAAAAAACATTTATATAATATTCATAATGAATAATAGTTTATTTTATAATGCTTCATTTAATATGATCTCAAGGCATTGATTACATGGTTCTACTGCATAATTTTGTCTATTTCAAATATTTTGTAGTCTCATGATTGGCTTTAGAAATTGTTATGTAATTTAAATAATAGTTACTTAATCATTTATAAACAATTATCTAAAATTATAGCTATATTAGTTCTTGATTGTTCGCATCTTCATTCCTGGTTTCATACTCCCTTACTCGTTTCTAACTGACTTGTTTCCAAAACATCCCATTTTCTTCCCTCTCAAGGTCTAGCACAAAAATGTCTTAGTTTTAGTAATGACTGACCACTTTTTTTCTAGAACAAGCCTAAATCCTCTTTCCAACTGAATTGAAACATACCTTGCCCCCTTTAATTAACCTTGGTTTTCCCAGGTCAATTAATCCTTTGATACCTGGTTTCATTCTTGAGGTCTTAGCATACATATTCCCGCTTTTCAATCTGACTAGTTATTCATTTTAAAATAAAATGAAATTGATTATAAAAATATTGTTGCAGTAATAATGACAAGTTGAGGAATATTGACCGTGGAAATTGTCCTGTTGTGACTTGATTATTTTGGCCAATTTGGCATTTTCTTGGTGAATTAATTAATAATTTAGAAAGGAAAATTATCGAGGTGGATTTGTCAAGTTGTTATTAAAACAAAGAACTACTGTTGTGTAGACCCTTGTGCTGAGAGTCGAGGTTTCTAAATTTATGGTCCCTGCATGGATTATTAAACTGGGGGTTTCATATTTAGCTGTGAATTTAGATATGAGTGGATCATTTTTCAGATGTATTTTCATCATGAAAAAATATATTTTGTCCACTAATAAATTTGATAAAAATTTAACATCTTTCTTTCATCAACCAAAGACGATATCCAAACAAGTAATCCATTTATATCTAAATTCACGGCTAACTATGAACTCTCAGATTGTTTAAACATTTTTGATTATTCTTTTTTATATAAATGGTGGTAAGGCATCCTGGATCTTATTGGTGAGAAGCCATCAGTAAGTAGTAGTAAAGTGCAGTAAACTGGGAGCACCTGACTTAGCTCAGCAGTCATGTATTAGAACTCATACATTTATAGAATGAATCCTGATGATCATACTTATTTTTAGCACATTTGTAATTAGTTATGGCCACATGGCTTTTAACAATAAGAAACTCGATCTGTCCTGAGTGAGAAATACATAAACACTGATTGTCCGTCTCCGAGCAACTCAGCAGAAAATTGGATTTCAATGGAAGGTTTCCGTATATACCCAAACTGAGAATTATTTTAGGCCCAACTTGAAATATTGCATGTAAACTTTCTCATCTCGAATATACTTTACACCAGGCTGGTATGTAAAATTGGTACCTGTTAATAATAAGACATAAAACAATGAGCACAGAGAGGGGTAATTGAAATGAAAAAAAAAACATACTTATAAACAGGATATAATTAAAATGTATGCAAGAAATGAACTTTTTTCTTTAAAATGACTTTTAATTGGTTTTAATAAATTATCAAAAATATTTGAATTTTTACCGCTGGATTTCTTTGGTTGTAACAGTAATTTAATCTCTATTTTAGGTTTTCAGAGGTTTAAATGGAGATCAAAGGATACATGTAATAACAGTTGAGTTCAAGCCCACGATATCACACTGTAATCTTGCTACTTTGATAGGCCTTTGTATCAAAGTGAAACTAAAACGAAACCTTTCTGTTCGACATAAGTTAAGAATTCAGGTCAAGGAAGGTTCTCATATTACAGAGGATGCAGGTATTGTGTGAATATTTAATAATATATTTATAAATTTGTTTATTTTCTTTTAAGAGTGATTAGAAAACATTAAGCCCATATCCAGTAACACTCATTCATACAATCCTCCTTGTTACTTACAGCAGTGGTGGCGGGCTTGTGATCAGTTGTGAATAGATATGCATGCTATGTTTCCTAGCACTGGCCACCTTTCCCACTCTTGGTGTTAGCTACATGGTGAAATGGTTGGGAGGGGAGGAATGGGGGGGGGGGGGCAACCCCGTTCCACTGCTCCCAATTTTTCCTTTCCACCAGCTACCTGGAGGAATGTGTCGGGAGCATGTGAGCTTGTAAACTGAATTTGTCTGTACAGTAGAACCTCCCTAATCTTACCATTTTTCAACTAATCTTACCAATTCCGACCTACCCTCTGGTCCCATTGAGGTTAGATTAGCAAGGTTCTAATGTGATGCAATTTTATCTGACAATTCATACAGAAAATAGGACGTTATAACAAACTCTCACAATAGAACTTTTTTGTAAATATATACAAAAGACACATAAATAAAGTGTTTCTCCATCTATTCTGGGAAGACAAAGAAGTTGACTCTAATTTCATCGATTAAATCCTCCAACCAGTAAGTACACTGGAAAATCATTGTTCACCTATTTAATCTGCAATCAGTTTGAAATACCTTTTGCTACTCGTTTGTGGCTACAATCAGGGAGAAAAAAATACTGATGGCTATCAGTTGCTGGAAAGGTTAAATCTTACTTAAAAGTCTCCTATTGTAAAATATTAATAAATTAACTTTTATTATATTGAAACTCCACTGGATACACAAATCAAAAATAATTATTTATTGAGGTAATGTTTAAGGTTTTATTTATTTATTTCTGTTTTTGTAGTCAATAAGCAGATAAATGACAAAGAAAGAGTTTCTGCTGCAATGGAAAATAATTCCCTTAAAGAATTAGTTGAAAAATGCATAAAAGACATTGATAACTAAATCGTAATATACAATTGGCTTTTGACTTATTCATAGCAACGTTCAAAAATGAAAAATCAGCCATGTAAGTACACCAAAATTTTCAAATCTTCTCATTATTTTTATCAGTACTTATTCTAAATAATTAAAAAATAAGAAGATAAGTATAATAATTATTTATTCGTTTTTGGAGAATACCTCATATTAATGAAGTTGGTCTGAACTCATATTTTAATAGCTGTAGGTTCATTGTTTACATTGTTCCTGCCAGCCTCAACCGAATGACCTGGAAGGCCTGATTTCACCCTATGATCTTGTGCAATGAATACTAGACCACTGCCAAATTAGGAGTGATGAGTGTTGGAAGTAAAACAAAGGTCTGGGGATGGGAAATTCTCGAAGCCCATTGTTAACACAAATACATATGTATAATTTAGAAAGCAAATTCATACTGTCCATGGTTCACACTTTCTTTCTATAAATTAAGAGAGAAACAAAAATGTGAGAACAAAAGTGTGTTACAAGTTTGACGTGATAGGAATAAAAGTATTCAGGGAAGGTAATACTAGTACATTAATCATTGATTAGAGAATTTTACATTAATGATTAATGAGTGAATGTTGCAAGTAAGTTACTAACAAACTAATGGTATTCACGAATGATTCAGAGTTACACAGAGAGCATATATATTATATCAGTTAATTAAGAGATGTGAAAGTTGATGCTAAGCCAAAAAGGTTGTGAATAAGTGTCCGATAAAAATTCTTACTGTGTAATAGGCAGTAGTTTTAGAAACAAAACAAATGGCTGACAAGATAAATTGTCTGTTCACTGTTAGCAGAAATATGTGTACATAATTTAGAAAGCAAATCCATAATGTCCATAGTTAACCCTTTCTTTCATAAAATTAAATACTGGATCAGATACTTTAATGACGTGTCATATAGGAACCGTCAAAGAACTAGAAGTATTGACTGCCTGTTTGAAAAGTATTAATATAAATATAAAATTTACAATATAATTGGAAGAAAATAAAGCTATTAATCTCCTGGAAATTGGTGTTTGTAGGAGTAGAACAAATTCAGAAAACCACCAATGACAGATCTGGCTATGCATAGTAGGTCTTCTCACTACAGCTATAAAATGACAGTGTTTTACTCCTGTTACATATACATGGCATTTCACTGGGGCCAGAGAAGCAGAAAAAGAACTAATAAAACATTTCTACAGCATGTGGATATCCAGAAGAAATAGTGAGCAATGTATTAAAAAAACATGAATGTAAACATTCAATTTGGAGCTTTTATTTTATCAAAATAAGTATGCTACATCCATATTTATCATGCACTTAATTAGCCGAGGGGTATAAAGAGGGAAGGGATTGGGATTTCATACAAAAATAACCATGTTCTATGTAATTATATCTCTCACATTAAAGATGAGATTCATTTGAGAGTCGATAGAATAAATTGTGAGGGTGTAAGAAAAATTATGTTGGTAGAACAAACCAAACAATATATCATTATTGCAAAGAACATTTTTGGCAACAAAAAAAAAAACAAAAAAACAAGCCAATTCTGCAACATTTAGAAGATTAATTTATCCACTAAATTGAAAAGTATCAAAATGAAAACTGATTATTTCAGCACTTATTAAAAAGAAAACATGTTTAACAAGCAATAAAAAAAAAGATTTCAATTCTGTTGTAAGTAGACCTGGTATTTCAGTACCTATGGGGAATAAACCTCACATTTAAATTGGTATTTAATTATTAGCTCTGTCACTTAGCTTCAATTCTTCATGACAAAAAATAAAAAATTGTTCGAGTCAGTGGTGGTTTGGCATTTTGCTCCTCTTTCTGATGTAACTGCATATTGTGGTGTCATGCAATGTTGAGGATATGGTACATTCAGTAAAAATATAGCCATTAAAAACAGGTAAAATTTACAAATTATTTTTAATTTTTGATTTTTTATAATAAACAAGATAGGGGAAATTATGATTTAGCAATGCTTAGGGACTCCCTTTATAGATCTAATGACCACTTAAAAACTTTACAATAGCCTCCATCTTTGAATGCATATTTTTTTTTGGAATTTTTATGTTCTGACATTTAATATGTACATAGAATATGAAGTATTAGTAGTGCTATTTAAATTTATAACCTTGTTGATTGTTAAAGTTTATACATTTTAGTCTACTATGTTTTTTTTATTTAGTAATAAACTTTTAAAATTTTAGTTGATAATATTGATTATATTTTTAATCAATTTTATTGAATAATTTTTCTTTTTATATAGATTAGCCATATTAACAAAAGTATCTTCATATAAAAATAATTTTGAATTACCTATTATCCATCACATTGTCATCTATCATATGTTATTTATTTGTTACAGAACTTGAAAATAATTGTGTCGAAAACACACCCAATAAAAGTTTTGTGGATAGACAAATTTATTAGTCCACTCTTATGTACAAACTTTCATCCTCAGAGGTGGTAGAAGTTCTCTTTCTCTGCATAACTATTTGGCTCCAACATCAATGACCTCCATTTATAGGCACTGTTCCTCTCCCGTATTGGTCCATGATACGTTTTTTTCCTTCCTCGGACTGATATGCCATAAGGAGTTTCCCTACACGAGCCTGTGGTGCAAAGATGCTAGTATTCCAGTGCAATTGGGATTGTGGCACCGGACAACACATCTTGTGCTTTGAAACCCTCTTTAAAAAAAAAAAAATCTGTAAATACACTTATACCACATTGATTTTCACTACAATTTTAGTTTGGTAATGTATTTCCTTTATTTGTAAATATAGTATTTTTATGTCAAGCCCATGACTTTCATTTCATTAATCTTAAGATTAGATAACTTTGAGCTTATTACATATTATATTCAAGACCTTCAGTCTTCATAAAAATTATACAGTCCACTTACCAGGTTCTGGAAGTTTTTTTATTAATAAGTTTTTAAGTATGTGTTGCAATCCCTTATCACTCTCAATCACAAGGTTGGATCCGTACATCCTCCAATATTCTTTACATTTAAGTTTTTAGTCTTGTTCCCCTGTTCCTTCTCTTCTCTCTGTAGTATGGGGTATGGTCTGTATTCGTAAAGTTATAAGAGTGGTTTTAACTGTGAATTGAAGTCAATTTTTTTTTAACTGAATTTAACGATTGTGGATTACTCAAAAAAAGTTGTGAGTGGTAAGATTCTTTATACTAGTATTTTTAATTAATAGAAAAACTGCTAAAATATGAAGAAATAGAGTAGGAAGGGAATTCAGATAGCAATTTTAACAACTGTGATTGTAAATATAACCTTCCACAGCCAAAAGCCCAACCTAACAGTTTCAGAATTATCTTCAATAAGGAAGTGGTCAGATATATTAAAGGAAAGGCGGGAAAGCTTGTATTATATTAAAAGTACTCATTTTTATATTATTTATTGGAAAGCAACAAAGTAACTCTTCTTCAGAACAAACCACCTAAGAAATAAATTAGTTATTTTATGCTGAAGGAGTAGCAATTATCAGTCTTTGGTGTTTTCAAATTAGAAGCATTTTCTGGCATCTATTAGTAAACTGTGAGATAAGAAATTAGACCAAATTCAAGTTAAGTGTGATGTACTACACAATTAAAGTTTTTCTTAGGCTACACTAAGTACTTAAATGACAGTTTTAATGACTTTTTGTAATTTTAGTCCTCTAAACACATTGCAATTTTATTAAAATATTTATTTTTTCTTTGCAAGTAATTCATTAATAACTCTTCATTATTTTTTATGGGGCTCAATTTATTTGAGCATCATGGATCACCAATCAAAATATTATGTCTTGACTGGGGGCGGGGCAGTTGGGTACAAACAATTTTAATGACTGTTGTAATGCATTTTAGTACCAAACTGCCTTAAGTCGAGACATATTATTTTGATTGGTGATCCATGATGCTTATGAATTTTTATATGTGCACATGTACATATTATTAATCAGAAAGTCCAGATCTCTGATTTTATACCCTACTAAGTATGGTAAAAAAATATTTATTTACTTAGTAATTTTATAATGAACCTTGATATTTTTTTATCCATCAAGTCATAAAACTGCCTGCAAAATCTCATTATTTAAAAAAAATCACTGGTGGATCATTACTGGTGGCTAAAATTTGTTCTTGAAGTAAGTAGTTTAATATTAAAAATGCAACACAGCATAATATGAAATAACTCCCAAATTTCAATACTGTTGCTTAGTAATATTATTTTCAGTCAATTTACTTCTTTACTACTTTATAATAGTTTATATTCATTTTCATAAAATAAATTATTGAAACTGTTTGCGCTAGGGCTCTTGAGAATCAAGAATTCCCCAAACGCCAGAAAATTGCGCTGGTTACGTTGTGAGAAGTTGGATTGAGTCGGTTAGCGTAACCAAATTGCCAACAGTAAGGCAAAAATAACTTTAAACATAAACCCATAAAGTACCAAAAATAATATATAAATAACTATTCATTTTATTAAAAAGAAAACAAAAAAAAACTGATCAACAATTTAACAGTCAATTTAACCAGGCTTGATTATTAGTAAATATAAATATAATGTATAATAAATAATGAAAAAAAAGTTTATAGTCACGATACGATATCTTGGAGAAAAGTGCGTGTAGTCAACTGCAGAGCGGCGATGCGCACAGAGAGATTTGTAGACGAGGTAGGCTTAGAAGTCCAAATACAATGTTTCAGAGAAGAGTGCGTATAGTCACTTCCTCGAGCTTTATAGTACTTCAAACTCTCTTCTCCTGATGTAAACTATCTGTAAGTTGATGTAACAAAATGAAAAACTGCTGTTCAAGAGAAAAAACAAAACACACTTCATAACCTACACTTTCTTTTGTTTCCTAATTTTCTCTAGCCGAAACAATCAGAAGATAAAGAAAAAAAAAGAAATTTACAATTTTAAAATTTTCCACTCATCTCATTACCATAAAAAAAAAAATAATAATAAAAAAAAATATTGCTGAAATCCTCTCAAACAAAAATGAAGTTTCATCAAGAACTCTGTGGAGCCCAAACAGAAACAGTTTGGGTGTTGTAAAAAAAAAAAAAAAAAAAACCATTGTAAACAGGTTTAGCTAACACTATAATGTTTAACATACCCAGTAGACTATTATTAGTTATTCTAATTATTAAATATTCCTAAATTTACTAATAAAGTATAACTATAAAAATAATAAAACAGAAAAATAAAGTTTTCTTATTGGCTCAGATAAACTGAGCAAATGAATGAACACGCATGAATCAATCGATTAAAATATTTCAGTAAATATAACAGCCCCAGATCTTGGCAAAATAATTCAAGCCATCAATGAATTAAAAATTGATTGAACCCCTGGATCTGATAATATAAGCCCTGAAGTAATGAAAAGTGTTTAATTTTGATCTAGTATAAACTAGATGGTTTGGAGACCACAATCAAATTTAAAAGTGTACCGTTGACCAGCCACCTGAAATATGAAGACAAACTGTGATGGCTAGTAAAATTTGTGCAACAAGAAAAAATATAATTAGATACCTGAGAGATCATTTCACTATTATAATAATAGCGAAGAGCCCAACTCAGACTTAGTTTCTGATAGTTCATATTCGATTTGTTTTTCCTCTGACCCCATAGAGTAGCAACCAGTTCTGGGTTTATTAATTTAAATTCACCTACAATTATAATAAACACATATTACTAAATTATAGCACTCAGATACAAAGGAAACCTAGACAACTATTAATATCTATATAAATTTTAATTGTATATTATTATATAATAGGTAACTATTAAATTAAAACTCAGTTCACTCCTAACTATTTCCTATGAAACCATTTTTTATTGACCAAACTATATTTCACACTAAAGAAAAGACCATGGCATAGTCACTTTTTTTTTTTTTTAATTATAGCTTATAAGCCCAAAGTGTGTTGTAAATTTAGGTAGATTGGTGTTTTTTGATCTGTGAAGAAGATAACATCTAAATGTTCGTGGTGAAGAAGTTGGCACAGCAAAAAGTAACTGTCATGTATTGAAATTTACTATTACTAGCAGTTCTGGGGATTTTTTTTTGCTGGTTCATAGCTTTGAGAGAATAAGTAGAGTCTGTTTAACTTAACTAGTTTGCCGGTGAGAGATGCACGCTAGCCCAATATTCTTCCCGCCAATCCCCTCCACTCATGCTTCTCTTTCCAATATTCCACTACAGTTAGAACATACATCATTTAGGGGCTTAAATAGCATTTAAACCACACAAGTGACATCAACATTTTTTCTTTCAATACTTTTAACAAAACAAATTGCAGATGCAATGTCGGAGCCGTTGTTTTTTCCTGTGTTATGTGATGGCGGATTTCGTACATGTGGGAAATATTAAACATCACAAGACCTGCTTACCTACACATGTTAGTGACTTTAAAAATGTATATCGTTTTGGAGAAGGCAATGTTCAGTGTCTTGGGGACAGGTTTTTAGGTGCGAATGACAAAATTCAGGGAGGATCACTGTCATCCGTTTATAAAATGAAAATATGTTTACACTATCTAGCAGATCCGGGCATGGATTTGCTCAGGTTATGATATCTCACACTGCTTGACATATCTGCAGTTGTATCATACTTGTGTGGTATTGTTATAATAGAACTAAGCATTGTAGTTAGTCCTCTAGTTTCTTTTGCTTTATATCTCTGTTGAACAGCACAAGCAGTTTCAACTAATGTCATCTTTAGTTGTTGGAATAGATATGACATAGTATTACTTATTTTGTTGTATCTATTCCATCGCCTAAAGGTAACAGTGAGTTTGTGCCGTAAAATAAAGAAATGCAGGAATAACACAATTTTGTTACTATTTATTTGTTTGTTAAAGAGCAATACTTTTTTCATGGAGTTGGCACTATTTTTCATGCTGTTACCTGGATAATATTACTCGATTGAAATTATAAAATTTCATTTTTCTGAGTGAAATAGAGGGCTCGCCTGAACAGACAGACAGACAGAAAGTAACACCAGGGGATAAATTATATGGCTTTTAAATCCATATTATCTAGAGGGTAAGTATAACTGAGGTTGTCACTCTAGTTTGCGGTAATGAGGAGCTAGTGTGGTTGGGACTAGGATACTTGCTGTATTCAAGCATCAACTTATTTATCCTCATGAGGCTGAGCCAGGTACAAGAGAAAAACCTTAGGTGAGCCAGGAATCAAACCAGGTTCTCCATATTAATAAGACCCCATACTAACTAGTAAGCAGCCGGAGGACATCCTGAAGGTATATAGGTATATAGTATGAAGGTATATAGTTTTGAGAAAACATCAAATTAAAAACAAGCAATGCTTTTTAAGAAACACCACTGTAACCTCATTTGTAGAATGGACAATTTTTTTTATCTTTTTTATTGATTTGTATATTCCTTGAAACCTATAGTGACAACAATTGGGCACAAACATTTATTTTTCTAAAATTCTTTTTAACTAATATAGTGCATAAAATTGTTGAAGATAGTAGTGAAATTAGACAGATAAAATCTGATTCATATTATTCTATAATTTTCAAACAATTTTTGCTTACTAGAATATACATGATAAATCAATAAATGGTGCACTTACCTTGACAACCTTCCTTGAGAAGTTGGTCACTGTCCATATCTTGTTTAGCGGTTACTAACAGATGGTTCCTTCCTGATTTCATCGCTTGTACCTTCTGCTGGTAGTTAATTTTATGTAGCACCCCTTTTCTTAGCAGCTCACTTTCATTCTTGATGTCGTCTTCTTGCTGAGGAGTAATAGCTTTATATAAAATGATAATAGCGAATATATGATATTGATGAGACAATAAGAAGTCTAGTGATAGATGCTAACAGGACTTTGGAAGAGAATTGTCACCATCATTTATTAAAATATATTCACATGATCAGCTAAAATATAAACAAAAAAACATTAAATAGAAGATTTTTATTGTTTGGTCTCAAAACTAAATTTTCTGGAATATCTTTAAATTTTGAGTTGGTCTTTATCAGGCCTTAGTCATGAAGGAAAAATCAAAACTGTAAATATTAAAAAGCTTCAGAGCAATGAATTGAGAAAGCTTAAAATATTAGCTAATATAAGAAAAGTATTTATTTCCTGTAAAATTTATGTAAAGCCTTAGGGATTTCAAATAGATACGATTATTTTTATGTTCATTATTTTATAATACACTTACAGATAGTTGAAGGGACAGATGAAAGATGATCCCCATTAGCCTCAGAGATAATGGTTATATTTATATTAAATATGTTACAGCAGGTGTTACTGTCTCATGACGAGATTCACTAGTAAACTATTATTAAAATCGACCAGCACTATATTAAATGTTATGATAATAATAATCTTATCAATAGATAAGAAAAGAAAATTAGTGAAGATTATTGAGACAGGAGTGCCTGCAGATGACAATTCACTAAAGTTAGTAGTTGAAACGATCCGGTATTTTTTACCAGGATTTAGCAGGAGAATTAAGGTAAATGCATAGATTGAAGAGTTGGGGGATTACTGCAAAGGCTTGATCTCGGAGGATACAATGGAATCTATTGTGTGAAATTCATAGGTATAACGATAATAATTATTATTCTTGAAAGAATCAATAATTATAAACGCAAAAGTACAGACAGCGGTATATAGGACAATGATTATAGATCATCAAACACTATAATAACTATTGTTGTAATTTTTCATATCATAAAGTTATTTTGAGATGTTAAATATATGTAAATAAATTTGTCCATACTTGATAAACATTAGGTTATTTCTACCAAAGTAACCAAGTATCAGATAAAAAAATTAAAAAATAGTATTTAATAATGTAAAAGAATGACCAAAACCATTATTATAATAGAAATTTAATTGAATCACAGCTAATTTAAATAACCCACAAATCGTCAATTTGTTTTATGAGCCTAAAGGAAGAGGCCCTAATTTCAGACACTGGTCCTTTTATCTGACTGAAAGTTTTACAATATTGACTAAATTTTTACTTACTTAATCAGAAATATTCCTGTTAGGCGTTGAAACATCAATTAAAATTTACTCAACGTATCATAAAATACAATAATAATTTTAACTAATATGGATAATCTAAAATACCTGGTCCAATTTTAAACTGCACATTGATCTCAACATGACCCTCGTGTTGTAAACACAGATTTAAGTGTTCTGCAAGCTTTGGGAAAAAAAAAGTTTTTACTTAGTTGAATGATTATAATGTTGATTCATCATAAGGAATTATTTCAATAAACCAATATATTGCAATGGTCCAAAAGTAAATAGTGAATGTTAGGGATGAGCCACTATGGTTATTGTGAGGAAAATGTCCTTATTATGTCGTTATTGAAAAAGTATATACTTGCCCCCCCCCCCCAAAAAAAAAGCTGTCAAAACGTTTTTTATGAGCTATTTTAAAATTTTACTTTGCCACTCATAGCTTCACTATTCCTACGATATTTCCTATGATTTATGTTTTCATAATTTCTTGTTTTTTAAAGTAAACAGTTATGGTATAAAAGAGATAATTTGTGACGATCATCTATTGTGTTTTTAGGCAGATTGTAATCTTGAAACCCCAGTTACTTGATACTATAAAAAAAAAAAAGGGAAATGATATATTACAAGAAATACACTACATTTACATGCTGCTATTTTTATCTTAAAATGCACCATAAAAAATACGTATACTACTGTTGGCATCTATCTATATAATTTATTTGAAGTGAAAAAGGAGTAATAACATGAAATTACAGAGTGTTACCAGGGTCTCTTTGACACACAGAATATAAATAATACTCAACAGCATTACAAAAATTATGGATTTATTACAATTTGAGTTACTTATGTAACAATAATTATTATAAAGCATTTAGGCACTCATGGAGGTAAAAATCAATAAATGATTGCTAGCAAAAATCTGCCTGATTATTTGAATAAGTATTTTTGAGAAACATACTGGTTCACAATCCTTAAGAGAAAAAGAGAAGTTAACAAATGTTCCACCAACTTTTTCTTCAAGTAGAGACCAAAGAGTGTACAGTGGGCCCCAAATATCCATATGGAGAACAATAACATATTCGTAATCTCTGACACATAACAAAAATGTAGGTTCTCATGTATCATATATTATACAAAAACTCTATTCAATAAGTCGGATATGGTGATGTTCAGAATGAAGTTACCAGCCAGTACATTGGACATACGGTATTTTATTTGAATTCCAGAGAGAAAATAACAGATCAGCTTCAGAATCTAAAAATTTGATTCCTATTTATGTTTGCTAAAATTATACATTTTGGACTGGGAACTAAAAAGCAATTGTTACCTGATTTTTGCCATGATTGTATGAGACTACAAGACACTCTCTGAGCCAGTGTCAGAACAATGTGAGTAGATTTGAAAGAGAAGTTTCTAATGCTAATGGTACACTTAATAGCCTGCAGTAGACTTTACACAGGTATGTCTGGTGATAGTAAATTGAAACTAGGCCCAAGATGTTGCACCCATTCCTGAATTCCCATGAAAGAGGGATAAAAAAAGCCACCATAAAGTTAGTATTGCTGGCCAGAAGCAGGTGTTAAAGAAGATGGGGCAAACTGTACTCCGAACTGACTCCTTACAGATTAGAACTTACACAGTCACAACTCCACACTTGTTTTTTCTGGATCAAGGTAAAAAAAACATTGATTTATCCAGACTTTATAACAAAATTTAAAACCTTAGCTTTAGTTTCTTTACTTACAGAAACGAAGCAGTGTCTCCTGCCTATCCTCACTAAATGATCTTACTGGATAAATGAGGTTTTTATAGAGAATGACATGCTACACAATAACTTTTCTTAAGCCACATTAATATATCCCCAACATTATAAAATCTTTTACATGAATGATTGATGTAAATCCTATTATTCCAGATTTGCATTACCCAACTTCTTTGCCAAAAATTCATTTGTAATTCTTAAAAACTAATAGAATAAAAGCTTAAGTAGAAATATATATACCCATCTGAATTAACACTAAGATTGTTGGTTTCACGACTATCATCGGGTATTAGGTAAGAAGGCAATATGTCACCAGTTTCTGAAAAATAGAAACTTGTAATTAATTATTATAAGAAATAATAGATTATAACTCTGTACCTCCGGTGAATAAGTGGTTAAGTCAAAAATTCAAACTTTTCAAGAGAACAGTTTCAATTTCAGTTTGATTACTTTCCAAAAATCAGCGAAATTTTGAATTTGGTAAATTTTTCAATCGCGATATCTCCCCACTATCTTTGCTTTTGACTAAACCATTTATAGACAATGTGTAGGTCACCTTTTACAAGCCAGTAGTAGGTGTAATTCATATTTCTTTTAAGTTGAGTTATTCACTGGAGGTACAGAACTTGTTTAACAGGCTTTGTTAAATATTGTATTAAAAAAATGGATTTTTTACAGTTAGTGCAAAGAAATGGGTTAAAAGTTGCCTAAATTTTGTGATTTAAGACTATATTTGGCTGCACAATCAGAATTTCAATACTAGAATAACTTCCGACCCTCAAACTATCCGATAATATTTATAGATAAATTACTTGGATTTCCCCTGCAGATAGGCATTGCCTACAAGGATCAGCAGAACATAAACTAGAAAGTTCTGGGTTTAAATCCTGTCCATAGACCTACAAAACTTTTCTTCTGTTTAAATTTACATTATAAGTAGCACTCTGTATGTTAACTACAGTTATCCCAAACAACTATAACAGCAACAATAACACATCCTTCATACTTATTATTTTTATTATAATGTAATAGCCACCCTTGAATTAATAGGTACTTGAAAATTAACAGGACCACTCGATTAAGTTAGTTAAGAACTGTAGAAATTTGGAATTTATTTTCCAAATGAAATACACCATTAAGTGTCTAATTAAAAAACAACATCAAAGAAGGGTCTACTCAATTCTTATTGCACATCAATGTTGAATAAGGCAGCTACTAAAATACTAAAGTAAATAAAACAAGCCATTTTTTACACCCTACATCTGGAGTTGAAAGATTATAGGGAAGTGTTAGATGGCACAACAGGAACCCCTGATTTATAGCCAGACACTCGGGTTTGTACTTGACACAGTTTCAATGGCACCAACATACCACAGGTGAAGTATGTTTTGATATTTTAGCATCAATTAAAAACTGGACATCCATAGATAAAAAGTTAAACGCTATGTGCACATCTAAAATACAAGTATTCTAATTCATTAATTATTTAACTACAAAAAGAGTGGTACCTCTTTCCTAACTTTCGCAGCCATACCAACAACATAGACAATTAATAAATCAAACTATTGATTTATAAAAAAACGAGTAATGCTGTTATGAATGCTTAGTTAATAATCCTCTCTGCTTCGTTGCTTAGCTACTAGTCCATCAATTATTAAATAAACCCAGACAATAGCAATTAAATTAACTCCACCTGCTATCTTGCCCTGGAAATCAAACAAACAATGCCATTTCACCTCGATAGATACTAAAATGAGTTTAAATATTATTTTTATGAGGCTGTAATAATAACCACATATAATCCCACATAAAATATTTTGGTTTTACATTCATATACAGAGACAAATATTTTTAAAAGAATATACAGCGAAAATAGTTTAGATTAATGTGAAACTAAAAATTGAGAGAATATATCTTACCAGTTTCATGTATCATCTGCTAGTATATTTAAATACTTCACTAAAAAGTCAAAATTTTATAATTTCTATATATAGTCTATAATTTATAATTTTATAATTCCTGATCACCAATTTGTAGGGTGGCTTCAGATCTGTAAAAGTTGGAAACGATTTATTAGATGATTATCGAGTCCGATTACAAACGCTTTTTAATGTCCTTTAATTATTTCTTGATGGGATCGAGATTGGTCACTTCATACAGGATATATATATATATGTAATGAAAGTGATCTCTCTTTCATTTGAATTTGCCGTGCTGCTTCCACTGGTCCCCACCAGATGGAGCATCAGTTATCAGATAGAGAAGGTTATGTGAGATAACAGAACATGTAAATAGTGTAAATAGAGAATTGATAGTTAGAAACTGTAATTGTCGTTTCTTTGTTTACAGGTAAGATTGTGTAAATCAATATTAATAATTGTTATAATATAATATATAGTGAATAAAATTGCTAACTTTGTTTACAGAGAAACTGATTTCAGTTTATTCACCCCACCTTCAATAATTGTCTTACAAAACGACAATAGGAGTTACAATGGCGAAAAGACTGCAATTCACCATTAACTTTGTGGGATCACCGAAGGATAAGAAGACAAATGTTCTCTCAATTACCACAATTAAGACAGAGGAAAATGAAGAATATGTGTTGCCCCTAGAGAAAAGCTTTATGAGTGATCATGAAGAATTGACTAAGACACTTATTTATAAAAGATTGAGGAACAGTTTTACTCAAAGAGGTCAACAGAAGAGTGTGTGGATTACATTAACCGAGAAAATGAAAACAATATATTTTGATGAAGAAGGTAATGTAATGTTTGATAATTTATATTTAGAACAAGTAGTGAATAAAGATAAGATGGTTGAATCCACACAAAATAAAGAGAATGAGCTAAATTTAAAACATATAGCAGAGAAGTTCATGGTTGAGAAGTTTACATGTAAACACTCAAATGCTAAACAGTGGCTAGAGATGTTTGAGAAAGAATGTAGAAGATGTGGAATCAATGCAGACAGTAATATGATTGAGATATTAAGGTTGTTTTTGGAAAAGTCATGCTTAGACTGGTACTCAGCAACCCTAACAATATTAACAATGGACTCTGTGTGGTCTGAGTGGAAAGAAAAATTTTTGGAAACTTTTGAAGACCAAGGATGGAGTACAGGAATGCATGCTATATCATATAGGTTTAAAGAAGGTCTACTGATGGAATACGCCATGAAAAAAGAGAAATTATTGTTAGATATGGATGAGAATATTAGTTCACAGACTTTAGTGATGCTTATAGCTGCAGGCTTACCTGAGTTCATTAGAAATAAGTTAGATAAGGAAAAATGTGAGAATTCAACCAAATTACTTCATGAAATTAGAAAATGTGAGGGTCTAGCGAACAAAAATAATTTTATGAAAAAGAAAGATGAAAAACTTTTTAGTAAAAATAAATTTCAAGAAAAAAGGCCATGCAATAATTGTGAACAATTAAACAAAGGCATCAGATATCATCCAGAAGCTTCATGCTGGTTTAAAAAGAGAGACAAATATGAAACTAGAATACTGGGAAGCAACTCAGTATTAGAAGTAGATCTAAATACAGAACAAAAAAACGAATAATCACACCATTGATTAAAGTAAAAATATTATTAGAAGAGAAGTTACAGGTAAATGGGACATATGATCCAGGATCCCAAGTCTCTCTAATAAATACAAAATTAATTAAGATAAAGAAAAAAACAGAAGATGTTAATAAGATATATTTAAAAACAGTCAATGGTGTGACACAAACAAAAGGTTTAGTAACCATAAAAGTGAAAATTTTTGAGATAGAAAAATATGTTGATGTGTTCATTGTAGAGAGAGATGATTTTGAAGATTTTCTTATAGGATTAGATATTATCAAAAAATTTAGATTAATTCAAAATGAGAATCTACAAATATTACAGAAGAAAGAAGATGAAACAGGAAATACTGAGAAAAAGAAAGAAAAAAATGAAGAAGTTAAAGTGAATTTTAATGAACATATCGAAGAAGACGGGTTCAAAATAAAATTAGATCACTTAGATAATATGAGAAAGATTACGATAGAAAGACTGATAGAAAAGTACAGTACAGTATTTGCCAGGAACAAATATGATGTGGGCACGGTTAAGGATTACGAAGCTAGAATTGACTTACTGGTGGACAGATTCTGCAGCAAAAGGCCTTATAGATGCACTATAGCAGATAAGAAGGAAATAGAAGATCAGGTGGCAAAATTATTACAAAATGATCTAATTGAAGAGTCCTATAGTCCATTCGCAGCCCCCGTAACCTTAGCATTCAAAAGAGATGAAAACAAGCGATCAAGATTATGTATAGATTTTCGTGAATTGAACAAACTAGTTATACCACAAGCTCAACCATTCCCATTAATAGATGATTTAATAATACAAACAAGAAACTGCAAATACTTCACCACACTAGATATAAATTCCGCTTTTTGGTCAATTCCATTACGCATTGAAGATAGACAGAAAACAGGATTTGTCACACAAGAAGGGCACTTCCAATGGACATGCCTACCCTATGGTTTAAAGACATCACCAGCTATTTTCCAAAGAATTTTATCCAACATCTTAAGAAAGCACAATTTAAAAGACTTTTCAGAAAATTATATAGATGACATCTTAATTTTTTCGAAATCATTCACAGAACATATAGAACATATAGAAAAAGTAATAAAAGCAATAGTCAATGAAGGTTTCCGATTAAAATTTAAAAAATGTACATTTGCAGCAGAATCAGCAAAATACCTTGGACACATAATACAACACAATACAGTAAGACCAATAAAGGACAACTTAATTTCAATAAAAAACTTTCCAACTCCAAAAACCCAAAAGAACATCAGACAATTTTTAGGAAAAATTAATTTTTATCACGAGTATATACCAAAAAGCTCGATATTGCTAGATCCACTGCATAAATTATTAAGGAAAAATGAAAAATTCTTATGGACGGAAGAGTGTGAAAAATCCTTTGCAGAAGTAAAGAAATTGCTATGTTCCCAACCAGTGTTAGAAATATTTGATAATGATTTACCAATAAGAATTTATACAGATGCATCTCTAGAAGGTATTGGTGCAGTTTTGAAACAAGTACAAAACAATGGAAAAGAAAAGCCAGTAGCATACTTTTCAAAAAGATTAAGCGAACCGCAAAAAAGGAAAAAAGCAATTTATTTAGAGTGTTTGGCAATCAAAGAGGCATTAAAATATTGGCAATACTGGTTAATTGGAAGAAAATTCACTGTATTTTCAGATCACAAACCATTAGAAAATTTAAACATAAGAGCAAGAACGGATGAAGAACTTGGTGAATTAACTTACTATTTGTCACAATACAATTTTGAAATTAAATACATTCCGGGAAAGGATAATACCGAAGCAGATAGTTTGAGCAGAAACCCGGTATTAGAACCAATTGAAAATAAAGAAGAAATCCTAAAAATAGTTAATTTGATAAAAATACAAGAAATTAAAAAAGATCAAGAGGAAAATAGAATATTACAAAACACCAAAACAAAATTAATAGAAAAAGATGGAGTGTTCTATAAAAAAGTAAGAAATAAAGAAAAGATAATTTTATCTGAAAACTTAAGTTTAGAATTCATTAAAGAAATACATTCTGAATGGTGCCATATAGGAATTAAACAAATGATGAATAGGGTATGCCCTTATTACACAGCAAAAAATATAACTGCAAATATAAAAAAAGTATGTAAAACCTGTGAAATATGTATTAAAAACAAATCCAGAGGGCAAGAAAAATATGGGCTAATGTCACAACTAGGGCCAGCAACAAAACCATTCGAAATAATGTCAATCGACACTATTGGAGGTTTTGGAGGACAACGATCAACAAAAAGATACCTCCACCTGCTTATTGACCACTTCACAAGATATGCATTCATTTCAACATCAAAAACTCAGAGTGCCACTGACTTCATCAAGTTAGTAAATAATGTGCTGGAAACAGAGAAAATAGGTATAATACTTACAGATCAATACCCAGGAATCAACTCAAGAGAATTCAAAGATTTCCTAAGGGAAAAGGAGGTTCGATTGATATTTACAGCAGTTAATGCACCCTTTTCCAATGGTTTAAATGAGAGACTAAATCAAACTCTAGTCAATAAAATCAGATGTAAAATGAACGAAAAAGGGAAGAAAAGAGCCTGGACAACAGTCGCTAAAGAATGTGTGGATAAATATAATGAAACAGAACATACAGTAACCGGTTTTCCACCCAAGTATTTATTGGATGGCACAGATACTAGCATTTTACCTGAAGAATTAAAAAAAAGAAACAATAAAGAAAACTGGATGAATGACAGTAAATTAGCCTTAGAAAGAACAAAAAAGTCTCATGAATACAACAAGAAAATATTTGATAAATCAAGAAAACATTGGGAATTTAACACAGGAGATACAGTATATATAGAAAATGGCAACAAATTGAACAGGAATAAACTAGATGAATTAAAAATTGGTCCCTTTGAAATAACAGAAAAGATATCAAATTCAATATATAAAATAAATACCGGAAGAGGAAAGCAAGAAACTGGATTCTTTCACATAACAAAATTACTTCCGATATTACCAGACTGAAAATTTTCAAAGAATTTTCACCTCAGAGAGGGGAGATGTAATGAAAGTGATCTCTCTTTCATTTGAATTTGCCGTGCTGCTTCCACTGGTCCCCACCAGATGGAGCATCAGTTATCAGATAGAGAAGGTTATGTGAGATAACAGAACATGTAAATAGTGTAAATAGAGAATTGATAGTTAGAAACTGTAATTGTCGTTTCTTTGTTTACAGGTAAGATTGTGTAAATCAATATTAATAATTGTTATAATATAATATATAGTGAATAAAATTGCTAACTTTGTTTACAGAGAAACTGATTTCAGTTTATTCACCCCACCTTCAATAATTGTCTTACATATATATATATAAGTTAATGCTTACCGGCTTTAGAATTAAAAAACAAAGGGAAAAAAGGTACAGAGAAACAACACGCACGAAAGTTAGAACTAGACTGTTTATTTCAAGTCTATAACCGTGTATATTTACATTCGGGATGTTTACATCCCGACGTTCGGGGATTAAGGTTTAGTACTGATGCTGCCCGGAGCTTAACTCCCCCCTGCCAGTTTACGCACACCTCCCCGTAAACTATGAAGTCTAAATTGAGGACGACTTAGGCGATATTACGATCGCTCTCCTAATGGTACTAGGGAGCGAAGGCCAGCCCAAACAGTACACAACCTGTAATCCCTTACATTCGGTCGTATTTCTAAGAGACTTATAGTCCAAATAGAACGCTGCCTCCAACACTGCAGCCACTAGTGACAAAAACAAAAAAAAAATTACATGGCTTATTACTCACAGAAAACAATGGCATCTTACACGCTACGCTAAATCAATAATTCTACACAGCCGGTGTACATTCTAAAAAACAACAAAAGGAACTACAAAATAAAATACTTCTAAAAATGGTACAAAGTGTACGTATGTATACCATACCTAATTTGGCTCCGCGCAGAAGCGAGGACACTCCAACTCACTCATGGCCTGCATCCTCCCCCCCTTGGTGGGAGTTTTAACTGTTCGACGTGGACGGTCCTCCGTTTCTTCGGAGGTCTCGATGGTGACGATGTTATGCTCCCTGATCACCACCACCTTGAATGGACCCTCGTATCTGACCGACTCTTTGCTCCGATTAGAGGCGATTTTACGATATACAATGGTCCCAATTTGAAGGTCCCCCATTCGATCCCGGACTTTGAGTTTTACCCGAGCCACTCTCTTGACCTTCTCCCTCACGATCCTGTCACGAACTTTGCCCCAAAGTTTGCTGAGTTCTAAGTGAGCATTTAACCTTTGCTTCGCCATTCCCTCGTCCGCCACCGTCTCTGCCCCGTTTCGGTGCCTCGCGCGCAGTCCGAAGAGGATCTCGAACGGCTTAAACCCCGTGGTGGAGTGGATGGAATGATTGTATGCCACCACTGCCTTCAGCATCGCCTCGTTCGCCTGCAGGCCCTTTTCTACCTGATACACCCGCAGGTGGTCACTCAGGGTACTGTGTAGCCTTTCGATGCCTCCGCGACTCTTAGGATGTCCTGGGGTGTTGAGATGCCACACGATATCAAGATTCTTCATCTCCGACCGCACGTTTGTATTATCGAACTCCCTACCCCCATCCGACGAGATTCGGTCCGGTACCTTATAAAACTGGAACCACGTTCGTAATGACTTGTCTTGTACGGCATACGCCATAGCTACCTTACTGAAGGTACCTTTATACCTATTGTCGTATCCCACTTATATCCCTTCCAAGTGAATGTGTCGATCTGTAGCTCACTCAGTGGCGTCTCTGCTGTGGGTGTTTCCTCCTGTTGTCCCTGTGGTGGGTGTCGGTCATATTTAGTCTTAAGACATATATCGCAAGTTCCTATAATCTCTTGGATCGTCTTCTTCATATTCCACCAGAAGTACCGCCGCTGTAATGCTTGCAAAGTCTCCTGCGCACCGCGATGGTTCGTCTTCCCTTGATGATAGGCAAGCGTTACTTCCCGCTACCGTTCCTCATCACGCAGTGTCTGGACCATAGACAGACAACGAACAAACGATCGATCAATTCCCAGTTGTTCTGTTCTCAATAATTTCTTGATCTGACCCCACACTGTCACGTTGCCAACAATTAGATGGTAGGTAGGTCTTCCCTGGTCTGGATGCATCTTTCAATTCCCGGCAAATTTGGTCGCCCTTGACACCCGGTTGGGACCAGATTGTCGTGATACTATTCTTGCTATAGTTTTCATACGTAGCCCGCATCAGGCCGGACGTTTGCGTCTTCCAAATAATTTGCCACCGTTTATCGTTAATGATACCCTCGATCGTCTCCATTTCCACCGGACGCTCTCCGGCAGATTCTTCCACTTCTTGGTGTTCGCTCCCATCGCTATCGTCCCGCGTACCGCGACTTCCATCTTCCCCGGGCGCCCATTCCTGGATAAATTGTCTGTGATCCCTGGTTTGTGTACAATTTCCAGGTTGTATTGTGACAAAAACTCCTTCCATCGTGTCACCCTGGCGGATGATTCCTTAAGCTTCCCCACCCATTGAAGAGGTGTGTGGTCCGTATGTACTCTGAATCTCCACCCGAAGATGTATGGATGAAAGTGATCAACAGCCCATATGATGCCAAGAAGTTCGCGCTCGAGGGCACTGTACCGCACCTCCGTGTCGGTCAGTCTTCAACTCGCGTACGCCACTGGTCGCTCCCCACCATCTTCCTCCTGCGACAGCACCGCTCTCAATGCATACTCACTTGCGTCGGTGGTGATAGTGAATAACTTCTCAAAATCGGGAAACGCCAGGATTGGTTCCTCTTGCAGTCGAGCCATGCATTTTCGAAGGTTTTGCTCCATAATAGGTGTAATCACTACCCGCGCCCCCTTCCGCAGTAGGTTACTGATGGGTACGAGATACTCTGCCATGTCTGGCACAAAACACCGATAGTAATTAAGCGTACCTAAAAGTCGCCGAATGCCCTTAACGTCTTTCGGCACCGCCATCTTCCGAATAGGGTCGACTTTCGCAGAATCCGGCTGGACTCCCTCCCTCGAGATGGTATGCCCTAAAAAGTTTATCCGATCCTCTCCCAGCGATGATTTTTCCATCGACAATTTTAACCCGAATTCACGTAATCGTCGGAATACCCTCCGGAGATGTTCAATGTGTTCAGTTTCTGTTCGGCTGAAGATCAACGGATCGTCCATATAAATCTGGCATACCACCTCGTGAATCCCCCTCAGGATTTCGTCCATCAATCGCTAGAAAGTAATCGGAGCGTTCTTCAAACCAAATGGCATTCGAGTGAGCTCATAGTGCCCCCTCTCGAAAGTAAACGTGTTGATCGGTAGCGCTCATTTTGATTTGATGGTACCCTGCTTTCAAATCCAAGGTTCTAAAGATTATGGCTCCATTCAGTCTGTCGAGAATGTCTTCAAAACGGGGAATCGGATACTTCTCATCCGTTGTGTTCTCATTTAATTTTCTAAAATCTACGAGGATTCTAATCTCTCCTCCTCCTCTCCCGGTTTACTCTTCTTTCGTACTGCCCACAGAGGACTGTCGATTTCTGTCCGGATATGTTAGCGGAGTGCCTGCGGATATCGTCACTCCTTCACGTACGTTATACGGTCAGATTTTAATGGGATTTCATGTACTGTCTTCCCCGTTGCCCTAAGCATATCACCGTCCACGTAAAAAATATCTCCGAACTCCCTCCGTAAGCTTTCCCTCCAGTCCACAACTTTCTTGACTACCCCTATCCACGCACTCCCACTTCTTACGGTCCCCTGACATTGATAAGTTACCCCCCCCCCCAACTTGATTCGCCACTCGTTTCCCTTGTTCTCTACAAGCGCGCCTACCCGTCCTAATAAGTCACACCCCACTATTATTTCATACTCTCGCGGCATGTACTCCACAATATGTACGTTAATATCGCCTTTTTTTTTCTCGCCCATTTCTCTAAATTCACGACCGCCTCTCCCACCACTTTACAGGGCCCGCCCAGGGTAATTAACTTGCACTTACATACCTTGACCTGGAGTGCCCACTCTCTGCCATACAGCCGCTCCAACGCACCACGTGACATTATGGTATTGGTGCTACCTTTATCCACCAAGCACTTCTCTCCCCCCTCGACTCATATTATTGGCAACTCGCACAGTATCCCTCTCACTGTATTACACTTTGGGGTGCGGTCGCCACTCTGCTGCCACCCTCCTCAGGCTGCCACACGCCGCTCCCACCTTTTTGAAGTAGTCTTCTGTCGCTCGTGCTCTCGGCTCCTGTCGCGAGCCGGCTCTTCCCCTTCAGTTTCCGACGTTTCTGACGCCCCTGAAGATTCCTCAGCTGAAAATCCATTCCCCCTGGGTGATATCTTCCTTCTTTCCCACATCGTTTGTGTATTCACTTCCATGGGTTCTGCCCTATGAACATCTCTCCTCCGATACACGTAAGCGCAATGCCTAGCGATATGCCCCTCCTCACTGCACTCAAAACATTTTGTGCGGGGGCACTGTGCCACTAAACGACCCGTCTAACCTCACCCATGGCATTTTCTCTCTTCTCTGCGGGGTCCGTACCTGGGGCTCGCCGCCCTGAACCTCCTTTCGCCTGCCGCTCCCCTGTCCCTACCGGTCGTTGGTGTTTCGATTTTTTTCCAATTCGATTTAGGGGCCCTAGTTCTCCTGTACACTATCCGGCTCCATTCTCGCTCATCCTCCTGTATCCTCGATTCCTCCTCCCTGGCGCTGGTGTCAATCATGACTTGAGCACATTCGAGGAATGAGCGCTCATTAGGGAATACCTCTTTTCTCCCTGTTCCCTTTGCCAACTGTACCTTCAGTATAGTAGACAGAAATCCCATTCTGCCCTCTACCTCTTCGATGCTCATTGTCTCTCTCATTTTCTCCGTTATTTGATTATAACGGGTTAGAAGACCTGCGGCATATTGGCCGCTACTCTGCCTTGATGATTTTGTCTCCCGGAACATCTGAAAAATATCTTGTTCTGGGGTTCATCGCCCTCCTCCATGTGCTTTCTTTAGCCGCATCTTCACCGTTTCCCACGACGTTTCCTCATCCACTTGGATTTGGTTGAGAATACTTCTCTTGACCCGACATATCAGGGCCGCTCTTAGTGACTCTGCATCCCTGGGGTCCAGAAGATTTTCCTCTGATTTTGCTAGGATTAACGCAGTGAGGCGATCTCCTCCCTTCAGAAAGTGGTTAAGTTCTCCTAATTCACCAGGGAACCATTCCAGCTCTGAAATTGCCTTTCTCAGATCTTGAGTGTTCATCGCTTTCACTCTCATCAACGCAAGAGCGGTAGAATGAGCTTCTGGCAAAACGCCTACCCTTCTCGTTGCTACATGTTCCGTGCCATCCGCTACATTCAGAACAGGTGGTCGTAGCACGCCTCCTTCCGCCATTCTTTCTTCTCTATCGAATTGAACACGAAGTGCTCTATTGAACAAAGTGCTCTATTGAACACGGCAAAAAGGAGAAGAAAAAAAAAATCGAACAGACGTCGCTTAGTTTTCTTTCCACTCCACGAATCCCGGGTTTCGGCACCAGTTAATGCTTATCGGGTTTAGAATGCAAAAACAAAGGGAAAAAAGGTACAGAGAAACAACACGCATGAAAGTTAGAACTAGACTGTTTATTTCAAGTCTATAACCGTGTATATTTACATTCGGGATGTTTACATCCTGACGTTCGGGGATTAAGGTTGAGTACTGATGCTGCCCGGAGGTTAACTTATATGTACATTAACATCTTGTTAACAACTCTCGCCACTTGTTTAAGTTTAGAATTGGTACTATTTTATATTTGCCTAGAACTAGAATTAGTTTATATTTTTTGTACGTGCGCGAATTGAGTGTTGTACTGTTCCTCGCACGTACATGCCTGGGGCGACAATACTTAGATTACAAGGATACTCCCTTGACCTAGCCTCTCATATGGCTCGCCTGTCTTCGCTGTCTTTGAGAGCGCACGTTTCACCTCTTTTCATGACATCTCTGACGGGCCTTTCCATTGGGGAAACAAAGTCAGAGTGCAGCAGTTGGGAGGGTCTGTATTTCAACTAGGGAGATACACTTCATAATTATCGACATTCCTTAGGATCTCAGGAGCCACATAACCAGGACGGTCAACCTCTTCTTGGGGACAATTAGGTTATCATTTCTTTGATTAATTCATTCACCATTTTTAAGTTTAATTTATTTTTCGGTTGTTTTTAAGATTATTTTATTTCTTAGTGGGTGGTCATCATTTTTTTTATTATTAATACGTTAGAGGTTGCTGGCAGTTTTTTTTTGTTTCATTCTGGCTGGATCTGGGTCATTAATTAATTTGTTTCTTTTTTGTTGTTCTTTCGATCTCGTACAATGTACAATTTGGACCTTGGTAGAACTTTGGGGGGGGGATACAAAGATCAAATCCACGAACCTGCCCTTACCTGCAGCCCAGCTGTTTCCAATACAATACAATGTTGTATAATAAAATACTTCAGGAATAATTATTTGAACACTTATTTTTCTTATAACATTATTAGTAGGTGAATCTAAGTATGATTATTTTTATCATATTTATGAACTATTTTATCCAAGATTAATCTCTTGTTAATAATAATAATAAGTAGCAGTTTAAGTGAATACCATTTTAAAATAATCTTTATAGACAGTATAATTTTGAATACGCGTTCGAGTAACGTAATAGTTTAATAGTTGACTTGTTAGTGTCTCCAGTCTGTTTATGAAAATGTTGAATATTTTGGAAATTACGTGTGGTTTATATATTCAGGTGATATAATTATTAGACGTAATCGCGTTTTAAGTATTTACAAATAAATGTTAGGTACAACAAAAACATAGTTGTTTTAAAACAGTTTTTAATCGATAACATGCTAACTAAAAACACATTAACATGTTTTTAACAGCCGTTGTGGTCTTAACAACTTGCTAGCCTCCCCACGAACTATTTTAATTATAGGTAATGGTAAAGGTTAAACGTTGACTGGGTAGTGCAGAAATAATGAAAACGAAAAATATAAACTCATGACTATAATTAAATTTAAAAAAAACTAAAAATTGGATTTAAATAAAAATTAAAAAAAAAGAGAAAACATTTTAACTTATAATTAAAGAGGAATTAAATTAATTAAATATATTAAACAAAAATAAAAAAACATTACATGAAAGTCTGAAAACAACAAATAAACGTCTTTAGAATGAAAATTTCTAGTCCATTAATTTTAAGAGTGGGTAAATGACCACATTGCCACTGGTAGGCTAGAACCAACAAATCAACATGTATCCGTACACAAGTCAAAATTGGTAATGTGTGAGTAAAGTCTATCGAGTACCTGACCAGGTACGCACCCGAACATTGCAGTGAGACTGAACGTAAACATCATTGGACAGCAGGAGGCAGCAGATCCCTGAACTCCAATAAGCTGCATATGCGAAACAACACTGAAGACTGAAGAAACTCCCTCAAATTTTAAAATTCTTGATTTTCATAGGAATACAATTATTAAATGTTATTGTTTCAAATTAATTGCATTATTATTATGTTCCAAGTTAATTTTTATTTGATTTAAAATACATCGATATAACTGTGATTTAAGACCACTAGAAGATATTGGCGTGAAATTAAGCTTATTTCACGAAACAAGTTCTCAAAACTAATATCATCCGTCTCGTACATGTAGAATTTGGAACTGGGGAGCATCTTGGCCGAGGTGTACAAAGATCAAATCCACGAATCCGTCAGTACCTACAGCCCAGCTGTTTCCAATACTACGCAATACTTCAGAAATTGTTTAAAATTTCCCTGTAATATTATTATTAGTTGACTGTTGTGCCAGTGTTTTCTTGGACAAAATTAAGTTATCCTACACTCTGTCTGATATATAAATGCAAATACTGTAACGTATTGTAATAATGTAAACCAAACTCTCTCTCTGATATGTTCATAATGTTTATATAAATAAATAGCACGCGACGGCTAGTTCCCAGGCCAGCGCTGTAGTCATCAGGAGTGAAGACAGTTTTTATTGGTTCATATGAAACCCTCCCGATTGGACGAAATAAATGGCTCTTATTGAATGCTGCTCGCTATATACGAGGTTTAATAAAAAAATAACGAGAATTTTTCTTTATCTTAAACATTTTTTATTTATTCATCGATAGCAATTTTATCCTCTTCAAAGTAACCCCCCTCAAATATAATACACTTGTGCCAGCGCTTTTTCCAATCTTCGAAGCACTTTTCGAACTCACTTTTCGATATAGCTCTTAGCTCCTTCAGCAATTCTTCTTTTATCTCATAAATGGTGTCAAAACGTCGTCCTTTCAAGGTTTTTCTCAACTTTGGGAACAGAAAGAAATTGCAGGGAGTCATGTCCGGCGAATACGGTGGCTGAGGTAACACAACAGGGTTGTGTTTTGCCAAAAAATTACGAACAATCAGTGAGGTGTGAGCGGGAGGGAGCGTTATCGTGATGCAATTTCCACGAATTATTTTTGCCACGATTCCGGTCTTTTCGTTCAAATGATATGTTTTTTTTTAGTTGTTAATTCCTTTATTGTGCAATAATTACAATCTGCCTTTTATAAGGCAATAAGTAATTAAGATATATGCTCTCATTCATACAATATTTACAGTTCATCATTCACTCGCTCATTCATACAATATTTACAGTTCATCATTCACTCGCTCATTCATACAATATTTACAGTTCATCATTCACTCGCTCATTCATACAATATTTATAGACAGCCCAGAGACCCCCCAAATCCACCGCAAAGAGAAAGCGGAGTCTTGGGAAGTCCCCCACGCTCCTCCGTCAGCCGCGTCACTGGATACTAGTGGAGGCTGACCAAGAGCGCGAGAGCCACAGACGCTCAGGACATGATTGGAGAGACTAGCCATTGCCAGGACTCCCACTGTCACGCGTTTATAGCAGGTCACGAGGCCACTGCCGTTTCAGTCTCCGAGGAGGATTATAGGGATGAGTGGCGCAGTGCATTGACTGTGCTACAGGATTAGGGTGGTTGGAAAGGCTACTGTGGAATTTCGTAAACTTGGAAGGGATGAGTTCTAGAATGTAGGGTATATTAAGGTCGTTATGAAGGGTTTTGTTGCTGACATAATAAGGGGCATTTACTATTGTTCTCAGGACTTTTGATTGAAAGGATTGGATACGCTTGATGTTAGACTTTTTTGCTGTCCCCCATAGCTCTATTCCGTATGTCCAGATTGGTTTAAGTATAACTTTGTAGATTAGTAGTTTATTTTCTATTGAGAGATGGGATGTCCTTTGAAGTAGTCTGTACAGTTGTCCAAAGCGTCTGTTTAGTTCTTGTCTTTTTAGTCTCGTATGTGGGTTCCAGGTCAGTCGTTTGTCAAGATGGAAGCCTAAGTACCGTACTGTCTCGGATACAGGGAGAGGAATAGAATTAAAATAAACTAGTGGACCAGACTTGCGACAAAGGGTGAAGGTAATGTGGGAGCATTTTGCTTCATTAACTTTGATCCACCATTGATTGCACCAATACTCGATCTCGTCAAGGTATTTTTGAAGGTTATGGGATGCTATGTCGGGGTCTGGATGGGATGACAAGACTGCAGTGTCATCTGCAAATGTGGCCAAGAAGGTATTGGGAGTAGAGGGGACATCAGCGGTGTATAGGTTATAGAGGATGGGGCCAAGGACACTGCCCTGTGGAACTCCTGCATTTATGGGATAGTAGTTAGAGTATTCTAAACCACAGCGGACTTGGAAGAAGCGGTTTGAAAGGTAGGACTGTAGGATTAGGAAAAGGGTCTGTGGTAAATATCTTTTGAGCTTGTAGAGCAAACCTGCGTGCCAAACCCTGTCAAAAGCTTGAGCTATATCGAGAAAGGCAGCAGTGCAATACTGTTTGGTTTCAAGGGCTGAGGAGATGTGATCAACACCGTCGTCTAGGTCTTGGGATGTTTTCAGGGATAATTTGAGGTTTACGGACTCTGTAAGAAGCTGACGGAAGTGGTCCCAGTCAACTGGGCCCCTAATAAATGAAGGAGGAGGCAGTTTGTGAATTGGTCTTAAGGAAATGGTTAATAATAAAGGGCTATGATCGGAGGAAAGGTCATCGAGGCGCTTGAGTGAATAGTTTAGTGTTCCTAAACTATTGTAAAAAAAGAAGTCAAGGAGATCAGGATTTCGGTTGGGATCTGATGGCCAATAGGTGAGTGCAGACAGCAAAGCACGTCCTCGTGTATTTGTGGATCTTGACCCCCAGTGTTGGTGCTTCGCATTAAACTCCCCGCCCACAAGGAAACGATGTCCGATGGAGTCTAGAAAGGAGATGAATTGGGAGTCGGAAATGGATTTATTGGGAGGGCAGTACGTTGATGCAAGTGTAAGAGGAAAAGTGAAGGTGGTGATTGACACTGCAGTGGATTGAAGGAAATCATTTGATACCAAAGGAACTATGTGGTGGGATATGGAGTTATGGACAATGACAGTGGTACCTGCATGAGCTGTTCCATCTGGGTGATTAGTACGATAAGTCTGGTACTGTCGAACGGTAAATGGTCGTTTGCTCGTAAGTCTTGTTTCAGTAATAAGAGCTACGTCGATCTTCTTGTCATGGAGTAGTGCTGTCAGTTCGTTAGTGTGGGTGCGAACACCATTCGCATTCCAAAGGAGAATGGATAAGGAGTCAGAAGGATCCACTTATGGATTTTGTTTAACGGGGATAAGGTAGGAGACAAGATTTGTAAGAAGGGAAATGAGAGGGGTAATTAGGGTTCTGAATTCTGTAAGGAATGATGTTAATAGGCTAGTGAGATCTGAAGAGCTTGGAGGTGAAGGAATATGCGAGATGTGTGGTTGAGGATGGGATTGGGTTTGCTGGTTGGCGGGATGAGCGGAATGCTGGGGAAGAGATACTTGCGGACGAGAAGTGGGCAGTGCCTGTGACTGCTCTCTGTTCCGAACGGCATCAGCAAAAGAGACAGAAGGCCTCAAATTTCTGGTGGGGGCGCTTCTTGAGCTACCTGTTACTGGCTTCTCTTCTTCTGGCCGGCGACGTTGCTCGCTCCTGGACTTGAGGATTCTATAGGCCTCACAGCCCTTGTAGTTGGCCGGATGGTCTTGCTGGCAGAGCACGCATACAGCAGGCGATTTTAGGGGCTTTTTGCACAATTCGCTTTTGTGCTGCCCACTACACTTTACACACCTAGGAGGGTGGTGGCAATACGATTTTGTGTGCCCATATGCCTGACAATTATGGCATTGGACGATGTCTCTATTGGGGTAAGGTTTTTCGACCTGTATTCTTGTGTAATACAGGGTTGTTAATTCATAAATTTTCTCCACGCCAGGTGTCCGCTCGAGATCTACAAAAAATAACGGTAATGCCGTTTTGGTGGATTCGTTTTGTTGTCTGTCCTCACGTAAAACGTTGGTTATTTGCCGAACTTTGAACCCCAGAGCTGATAGTTCGTCTTCAATTTCATCAGCTGGTGTGGTCGGGTGCAGATTTCTTATCACTACTCGAAGCGATCGTTCTAAATGATATATTAACTTCACCAGCAACCTCTCTAATAGTAATTCTGCGATCGTCCAGAATCATTTCCATAACTTCTTCGATGTTGTCGTTCCCTAACACTTCAAGTTAGGGCGATCATCACCGTCTTCACAGCCCCCTTTGAAACGTCCATACCACTCATAAACTCTTGTTTTACTCATGGTAGATTCACCAAAAGCCACTGTCAACATTTCAAAAACTTTGCTGCACTTTATTTAATTTTGTTGAAATAATTTCACAAAGTCTTTAATTCATTTTTTTTTTAAACCAAAAATCGCCGAGAACACCAAAACACTTATAACCTTAGCGACTGCTACTAAAAAAGTAAAAACTGAAATCAGCTGAAAATTTCGACGTATTTCAGAGAGATGTGTACCAACATGGTAAAAAAAAATGTTACCATCCGAATCATAACGCCTGTGAAATTCTCTTTACTTTTTGATCAATCCTCGTATACCTCTGTGTCTGAGCTGACTATCCTTTCGGGCTCCCTGAAGTTTCCTGCCAGTTGTCCCACTAAACTAATCTTGCATTGGACAACAAGGCTTACGTACCTTCCTAGTGGCACTTCCCCAGCGGTTAAGTCTGCTTCGTTCTGGTTCAAATTTGTTTTTGTGGACGGTTTTCGTCCACCCTTAGATTTTGAGTGTGAATTCGTGCCATTCCAAGACCATGTCAATTACTTTATACCTAACCTGAGCACTGTCAAGGTACACATACCTATAAAGAAATGGAGTCAGATAAATCAATGATGGTACCCAACCAGTTGTCAATGTCATAAACCATCTTACTCTTTCGCCACCACCAGAGTTGTTAGCCTGTTAGAACTGTGACATACCCAACATTGAGATTAATTTATTTATTAAATAACCCTAAATTAGGGTCGATTGGAAGGAACACTATCTTGACATATGCTTACACTTTCAACCATTAGTTATAACATAATTAGGGGCAGCTGAATACTATTGCAAAACTTGATTCAATATAAAGCGTTCTGTCAAAAATTGATTTTGATTGCAATATGGCAGTAAAAAATACACGATTTCGTCGGTAAACATACTTTGAGAAATAAGCTGTCGTGCATTTTGGCGAAAACCGTTTTCTTAGCCTACACAATAACAAAATTAGAGAGTCACAACATGTCATTGGGGTGACAGGAACTTTTATCTACTGAGCTGTTAAAAAACTGGAAGAGTCGCCGGGAGAAATCGGAGTTAAATCGAAGATTAAATTAAAATGTATGTTTGTTTGGGAAAACCTGAGGCTTGTCCTTCTAGCTAATTTTAGAAATGCGGAAGTTACAGAAATCTGAAAGTCAAATTGTTTCCTATGGAAATAGTGGTTTTTAAATATGCTTAAAAAAGTTCGGTCGATGTGCAGAGACTATTCAGGCGTTATAAATCCAACTTAAGCCCTGATCAGCCCAGCTTTTTATTCGAAAATGAATGTAGCGCAGCTTTTGTTCTGCTCTTTTCTTTCTTTGTGTACCTATAAAGGTGTACTTAATCATACCATATATTTCTTCTCATCATTTGTTCATTTGAAAATATTTGCTGTGTTTTTAAAATGTTGACCACTAGGCTTAAGTTAACCGCATTTACGTTCTTACATATTTCTAATTTTTAGTAACATATTTATGTGAAAATAAATACATATGTTATTATAATTGCAGCCCTATTGATAAGCATAAGTTATGCCATTATTCTTACTACATTTATACAGAAGTGATAATATCACTTGAGACGTTGAATAGTTATCTAAATTATCATCTGCATTAAGTGACGAGAGTATTGTTTTATTGGGCTATGGCTTGGTTCAAGAAATACGACGTCAAAGCAAACCAGCCCGTCCTTTCGGGAAATGGGGATCAATGTCAAACAATTCCCATAGATTGCCTAGCCTATAATAGTTGACTCACTAGGAATTATTAATAACCGTATTTACGGCTAATGGAACCAAGTTTCATTCAATACCCTAAAATATTTCTCATCTTGTATAATATTTAACTGGACGAATTTTTCTTTAGTTAGAAAAAATCTTTTGTTACCACCCTCTTGTTAATGGATAAATTATCATGCTTCATCGCTAATATTTTAGACAGTAACATCTAAATGTTGGAATTTAGGACTCTCTTGGCGTCTCGTGGAGGTTGTATTTTATGCATGAAACTTCTTTACAAAACTGTATTGTGAGATCGATACTTCATAAATTGTGATGAGCTTATTTATCCTTTTCGAAGTTGATGATTAACGCAATTTCTAATTTAATAGAAAATAGAATACCATAGACCAGATTTAAGTGTCGGTTTGAAGGCCTAGCCTTCTTCTGTTTTAACGTAAGATTAAATTCTGATACATGATACTGATGATTTGATACATTTTTATTAAAATTAGTATACAGCAATCAATACTCGAGCATTACAAGGAGCCCTTATGACTTCAGTTTATTAGTGACTTGTTTTTTTGAGGGGGAAAAGGCTCTTTAGCAAAAAAAAAACACTTCACTTTACATAGAATCACACAAGTTCAACATGCATGCAAGTTGGTTTGATGGAGGTCACGAGGTGGTCCGCCTTAGGCGTCGCTCTGGGTGGGGGACGATGGCCAGGGAGACGGGAATGGAAGTTCTGATAGTGGGAGGTTGCTAGTTCTTCGATGAATGGGGTATTGAGATCAGCGTGAAGCATACGGTTGTTGAACATTGGCTATCCAGTGGAGGATTCTGGATTGGAGGTGAAGGATATTGGGGAGTGCTTAGCAACTGAGCACTAAGTATAGTTGTGTAAATCCGTCTCTTGTTTATATTGTTATTTTTGAACGATTGGTCCCTAACGTAGAGAAGTAGTACAAAAATCAATTGTTAGCTTCTTGTCGTTAATGAGTCCCTTGTCCATTATAAGTCCTAGATAGGTGGTCAGTTAGTTAAGAGGAATGTTTTGGTTGAACAGGAATACTGGAGGACAGGACGAGCAACGAAGGGTGAAACCGACAAAAGAGGACTAGTCAGTATTCACTTTGAATTTCTATAAGGGCCAGAAAGAATTTAATGATTAATCTCGAGACATAAATTTATATTTTGGATTTAGGTCAAACAAATAACCAAATTGTAACCTATACCAAGTATAACTTATGCCAATTATATAATCAGAACATAATCACCTTAATCAGGTTAGGGTTGGAGGAGGGCACAAGAGCTGACCCAGCGGGCGACGAGAGGTGCACCGTAATGATCGACTCCTTATACCTACCGCTCCGGCACAAAAACCTTAATACGGCGGTGATACTAGGATTTAAATTGGTCTCTGATGCATTTTACTCCACAAGAAAAATAACGTGACTAAAACATGCCATTTTTTTAATGATTAACGATCACCCAACAATAATAATTTTTACGACCCGTTTCTAAGTCGTAATATTGCTTTAAACCTTTTACTTTATTACATTGTGGCAGATCCGCAGTGACAAAACAAACACGTCCTCACCATTAATCAACAATATATATAATATTTGCGTATACAATAAGGGTCACTACAGAATTAAATTAGTATTATATTGAATTTGCAAAAGATTTTACTTGATAACTTTTATACTAAACCTTTGATGATCTGTAAATAACAATACTTGTGTTTTAAACTACAGATATAATTAATTTCTTTCATGTGCAGTAGTGTATTGGGATAAATAAATAGGTTGGCAACGCTGGGCAAGAAACAATTGTTTGTTTGTTCGAGACAAACTCAGCAACTGATGAACATAAATTGACATGTTCCTTAGACCGTCCGTTAACTTGTAGTTTATGTATCTTCGCGCTAATTCTTTTAGGGGGTTGCTTGTGAACTTGAAGATGCAATAAAAATGTTCATATTTCCGAGCGGACGAAGCCTTGGGCAAATAGCGTTTTAACGCTCAACATTTTCGCCAATGATTTTAAGTTTAAAGAAATTATTTCATGTAAATCTTTTAAATTTAATTTAATCTTGGTAAAATTAGATGTGTCAAAATGAAAATTTATCCGTACGCGGTGGAAATTTGTTGTTTGCCAGTTTTAATAGTTTCTAAAATCATTTTTATCCATTAGTAAAATGCCTATGTGCTTAGAATATAAGTGTATACTTTATGGGTATTTTTTTAAAGTGCGATCGGGTCAACCTTATCGCCTAAAAAATAAGGTCGTAAAATTTTGTCTTTTTGCAATATTTAAAAAAAGCTACAATATCCTAAGGTTTGTCATTGCTTTTATTCTTTTAGGGGTGGAGTATAAGGAAGGCGTTCAAGTCACTGAACAGTCAACAGGTAATTTACTATTTTGTTATCTTTCTTTGGCACCTGTGACGATTCTGGACTGGAATGATAGTTTTGCAGAGTTTCGGTTTGTTGTTGGTCGAGGTTGTTGTGAAAATGTGTTATACATGTATAAATCTCCTACGATATTTGTGAAATATTATTTGATCGTGACGATTCGATGGAAAAAATATCGCGAAGTGCCTCAAACGAAGATGTTTTTTTATATGATGTTGGTATCTCCAGATCGTTACGTTACAAGATTAAGACCAGAGCCAAAATTTAAACATCTTGAAAACATAGTAAAACCTCTAAGAGTTTGATTTTATAAATTAATTTTACAATGCTATGTTTTTTTTCTTCTTTTGTCATTATTTTTCTCACGGAATACAACTTTTAATTTCTTGTGTTGAAAACAATAGTAATGCTAATTATAACCATCGATGAATGTAAATAAATTCCAACATTAACTTTTTTGCAGATATGAGAGAAGAAATTTGTAAATATAATTAATTAAAAAAATCTAAAAATAATTGAAGACTGTAAATAATAATAATAAAAACTATAAATAAATGTAAATCTGACATTAGATCCAAAATTTACTACCGTAAATCTGGGAGCCCATGTAAATCTTCGTTTTACATGAACGTCACACCTAAAAATAGAAATAGCAAATGAACTCATCGAGAAGAAATTTATTACATGTATACCACCACAGATTGCTATAAGTTAAAGGAACAACCAAATGAAACATTTGTTTCCACCTTTATAACCAAGATTAAAACCCAGACTGCTACAAGGCATTCTGTCTTAAACAACAAAGCAGTATGGACGTTAAGTTCCAGTATTATTAAAGCTGCTTTATAATTAAATTATCATCGTTACTATAATTATCACTGTCATTATTTATATTAGAATCCAAATATTTTTTCGTTTGCATCATATATACTGCATCATATTAGATCATGTAATATTTATATTCAGTGTTATTGTATTCCTGTATTACTTTTAAACCGAGCTGGTAATGATGATATATTAAAAGAAAAAGAATTTCTTTTAAATTATTGTTTGAAATTTAATGAATAAAAATAGAAAAAATGGAAGAATCAAATAGATCGCTGATCAATTTATATATAAGAGGTTTGAGCGGAGAGAAATGAGAGACAGTGCCATAGACTATGGCGCTACATAGTATTGCTGTTGACATGTATGGGTTGTTTAGGCTGGGGGGATGTTGTCATTGGCAATAACAGTTGTCAGTTTTATGCCTTGATGGAAGTGTAGTAGGTAGGAAAAAGTAAATAGGGAGAGGGAGGGGGGTGGACAGGTGATGGTAGGATAGGTAGGTGGTGGGGACCAGTATTGGCCTGGCTATGGGCGAAGCAGGATAGCAGACATGTATCGGGTAAACTTCTACGAAAGCACCTGCCTCAGGTGTGACCAGACTGTCTACCAAGTGGACAGGGTCGGCCCCCTTAAGGACTTCACCTTCTTCCACTCCGGCTGCTTCAAGTGCGCCGTCTGCGGGACAAAGCTCACCCTCAAGACCTACTACAACAACCAACACCGGCAGGAGGACAAGGAGGTGTACTGTTCGGGGCATGTTCCGAAGATTGGACCGGGGCACCTGGACGGATCTGCTGTAGGGATCCGGTCGGCCCTAAACGTGCCCAAGACGAGCTCTTTCGTCAACGAGCAGATCCGATCTACCAACGGGAGCACGGTGGCTCCACCGCCGCAACCCGACCATCAGTACCAGTACGGGAGGTTCGACGCTAGTGCTTTACACATCGCTCACGCACTGAGGGCTACCGAGATACACAGGGCGTACAACAAGGCCAGAGAGAAGCCGATAGAATATTACTTAGTGAGTAAAAATTTACATTATTACCGCATGGTCAAAGATCGAGCGCTTCTTAAAAATATTTTCTGTTTTCGACTAGAAAGTTCTTTTACCCTTGTCATTTTTGTCTGAAACGAAATAATAACAATAATCTTTATTGGAAAACATATAGTAATGCTAACCCATCTCATATGAAAACCTATCTCATATTTTGAAATGACCGAAAGAAACTACCAAGTAGGGGGAAGAGCTTTCTCACACATTCCCAGAGTATTGGTTAACCGGTTTGTGTAATAGTTATTAAACTGAAGTTATTATATTAACGCATATGAGAGCTATTCAAAGCAAATTTAAAACAAAAAAATGAAACCTGAATTTGAGATCGGTGTTTTCCATCATATAAGGATGGTCTTAGATGTTCAGGTCGAGATTGGCTCTAGGATGTCAATGTCACATCCTGTACGTTTACGAGCCATATTTTTTTCACAAAATACTAATTTGAGTTTGTTTATATTTTATCCTGTTGCCTTCACCGTTATTTATACACGCGGGCTCTAAAATATTAGACAATTAACTGAAGCAGCATATAACCGAGCACATTTCAATCTGGCTGAGAATAAAAGGTTTTTTTACGGTAAGTTAGTCAGAGATGGTCAGTAGTGCCCTTAATTTACATGGAGAAAAATAGACGAAAATATTTGTTTTTTACTTTTTATTCACGATTATTTCATTCTCAAATTAATAAACGTTAAACTTGAACTAATTATGTTTTTTTTTGTCTTAATTTAGTACATTACTTCTTATTATGATAAATTTACCAACTAATATTTGGTTTGAAGGGTCAGCTTAGGTCAGGGTGTCAACTAAGGTTATTTATAATATATTTGCCAAATATTAACAGGAATTTAAATTATAAAATTCTATGTTTAAACATATGATAATTTGTTTGTCTTATAAATCTGTCCTGATAATTCCATTGCTAATAATAATGATTATATTGCTAGCTAGCATTTGTTTATCGAACAAGATAAAATCGACACTATTCTAATTTAATTTTAGCTAGTTTGTTTTGTTTTTTTTCAAAATCAGACACATACGAGTATATATGTTTTCACCATGTGTGCCTGTCTTTCCTGGCGAATTTGTGACCACTGTCCGATCTATGAACATGAAATTTTATACCGAGATTACATTTGATTACCATAAGACATGAAAAAGACCTTCAACTCAATTAAACATGATTAAGGAGTATTAATTACTTCGTATTAAAAAAACAAGTATTCCTCTGTCAAGGATATCAAATTAAAGATCTGCTTGTTCTGATTAATAATACCTACTTTTTTGTTTTTAATCTGTAATTACAGAAAGTCATTAAAATCCTGTTGGCAATTTTAAATCCTCTCATATTTTAAAAAGAGATGTGATACTTTGCGGCTTGGTTTTTTGAATGCCCTGGTGCTGCTAAAAATTAATCCAGCCCCCATAATAAATTTAAACGTCACTATGAATTAATTTCTAGATTACCTAGAAATAAAATATTTCCCTAACATATTTGGTAGTGTATGAAATTAAATATCTCGCCCTCATCAATAATGTGTATTTTGTGTTTTTTTAACTGAATATTGTCCCAGGTACAATACAAGTTGTTGTAGCGTTCACCTTTATACGTTAATAAAACCTAGCTCATAGAACTTGATTCAGAAACATTTTCAGGGAGGTATTTCACAGAAGTTGAATCCTGATTGTTGAGAGGATGACTTATCTTTATATTTTTTTTTTTTGTTCACGTATTATAAAAATACTTCGGATATTGTGGGGAATAGACTGGCAACAGGTAGGTTGATTACAAATGTTCAGAGTGAATAACTTCTTGTTAATTGTTTTTTTTGTAACCACCTTTTAGATTTTTGTCAAATTTAGTAAAAATAAAAAAATATAACCGAAAATCATTAGATGAGCCCTCGAAGAGTTATTGTCGACGTCCCTGGTTAGAGTCCTGAACCTATCAGTTTCTTTGGCTTTTAATTAGTAATGAAAATTATTATGTGTGCACCGGCATGTCTGCCACCTGTGCCCTGCTTTTTTGGAATTTTGTGTTAAAACTAAAGACACGAGATCTCACATGGATGTCCCATTTCATATTAACAAGTAATTGAAAAAACAATACACGATTAAGTCACATTAATTACTAGACTTCAAAAAAATTATTTACGACCCCCTGATTGATGATGTTTAGGGGTCGTTTCAGGGAGTGTTTATTTTAAAATAATACAAAAACAGTTTACTTTATAGTTTGGACAAAAAAAAAACCAATACCACACCAATACTGGGCGAGTAAGAGTAATTTACATGAAAACAAATGTAAATGATAACTTTATGCTAGCTTCTGATTATAAAGTGAAATATTACCGAATATACCACTTTAGCATTTTGTAGTCTCATATAAATAACAAAACCATCACTTTTCTAGTAATCAAATGGAGGCAGCCTTTTACTCAGAAGAAAAGGCGTCCTTACTTTGTATTAATTGTTTCCTAAATCAAAATTTATGTGTACTTCAATGAATATTTTTTTCATATTCAAGAGCGATGACATTAGTTTTGTTCTTGTTATAGACTAAATGCATTTCATATTAGCAAAAAATTGTTTATATTATGTAAATATTTGAAATAAACTGATTTGAATTTGAAGAAAAGGTAGACCGTTTGTTCCAACGCTGGACAAGAAATACTTCATTTAGGTGCTCATGGAGCCTCTCTAACAAGAATTTAGACCACAATTGCCTCCACTTTAAGTTATTATTGTTGTCCCCATCATATTGATTAATATTACAAGCCATCACGTATACCCCAAACCATATTGATAAATAGTATGCTGTGTTAGGATCTAAGGAAAAATTACACAAACAGGCGCGTCTTCTAATTAATTTTTGAAAGTAGCTGAAATTGGTGAATTTATGTAATCCCTTGCTTGCGAGAGAGAGCACGGTTTCGACTGCGCCTCTCGTGCCTATAATTATAAATCTGGTGAATTCAAATGATGAACATGAATATTTCACCATGTGTATGCTCACTTATATGTTCACCTTTATTTAATAATATTAATACTTTGTATTTAGGTACGTAGTATGTAAAAATATATTGAGTACATTCTGCCCAACCATCTTTGTGCTAAGGTGCGCTCGGTGTCGTCGAGAGGTTGTACCAGGTTATGTGTATTGTTGTCAAAGTGTAATTTATCGTTACAAATACATCGAGCCATCATTTATACCTACCATATACCATATATACTTACCAGCTATTATTTATGGATATAAATGGCGGAGGTCCCCATACTGATAAATAATACATTGATTGTGTACACCTCCGGAAATTATATGCAAAGATCTCTTTATGTAATTGCCGTTCATTAAATGTAATATATGAATCCATATTTAAACTTTAGGATGGGTCTGCTAAATCATTAATATGGGATATTGCATTAAAGAGAATTATTTAAATAATATTAAACCATACTCGATTTCCATGCTCTTGGCACATTCTTGCCAAGTAGATCTAATGAGCTCTGTTATGATTGTTCTATCTTGGTTGCTACCTCTTCTGCTTAAGCCTTGTCTTTTGAAAATAACAACCAAAACGCACATTTTAAGTTACATTTGCCAAAATTAAAAGGATTCAGTTGATTTAAAATGGACTGTGAAGAAATTGTTGATAGCCTTCACACTTGGCAACCAGCGGTCCATGCCAGTCTTTAAAACCTATTCCACAGATCGATGGAGACTGTAACATTGGATTGCTGCCATGTCAATTCATTATTTTCATTTGAAATTTTATTACAATTTATTTTAATTTAAATAATTTTGTTTGAAATGGTTCTATTATATGTACCATAAGTAATTCTGATCTCATTAAATTTGATTCCATTTTTTTTTTTTAAATGAAATTTTTTTAGTATAGAATGAGTCATGATGAAATCAATGCAAGGAAAATAAAAGTAGATAGCGTGTGTTACCAATGTTTTAATTGCATTCCCATAAATATTCAGACAATTGAACTTATTACAATACTTCAACATTAAGAGTTTCCTTACGGTTGCGGAAAAGATTTAATTGACAGTTATAACGACTGTTCGCTATAATAGTCCTCAAAAGCCCCAGCCCGTCAACACCTTAAATTTAAATTTCATATGATAGGAGAATATTTATTACCTTTCATTTACCCTTCATTATCTCTCATAAGGTTGCTTTAACCTCTGAAGCAACAATTAAAGCTTTCATGCAAATGTCATCCCTTGTATAAAACTGGGATTCCAAACAAAGGATTGTTTGGCACAGCACGTTGAGTCATCGTCACCGTAAGCGCCAACACGTATATCATTAACTAGGACCCCGAGATCTTTAATCTGAAACTATTTCTTTATTATTACTTATTAGTTTATTAATGACCCTTAATTATTTTTTATGGGCCTGATTTCATTTTTAGCATTATCCTGTCATCAAATAGAACTCCCGTTCAAAATATCATGACTCTAAAAAACACAGGTTTAATTTAAAGTTGTGAACACGATGTTAAAAGTAGCTTTATTGACATTTCGTTATTACAATTAAAAAAAATTATGTATTGTTAATCAGAACATGCGGATCTTTATCTGATCCCCTACTCTAAATTATAGACAATTTATTTTGTATTATCGACTAATTAATTAATTAATGACACTTGTTGTTTTTTTTTGGATTGTCTTGTGTATTTGTCATGTCTTAGCAATATCCAATAGAACACCTTCATGTAAGATTGCATGTGTCTATCTTGAACTGGAGATTAAGAAAGCCTAGGACATAAATAATAATAAAGACATGAGTGAAAACACCCCCCCCCCCAAAAAAAAAAAAAAAAAATTGATAAGAATCACATTAAGCGATTTATTATAAAAAATGTTCCTTTATTTAAATTTCACCTAATCATCATGTAGAAATGGGAAATGGAAAAACTCGACTTCACAGCAATGTTCAAAAACGTATTAATCCTGTCTCTTTTCATAATTTTATTCTATAGTTTTTTTACATATGTCGGTTATCTATTAATAATTATTAATATATAGTAATGATTTTGGTTTTAAAAAAACAACGAAAAAATAGTGGGAGAGCCCTTTTCAAATGTGGGGCTTTATAATCATGGTCCGCACTCATACTCTTGATTATAAACAATGTCCCTGCATCACTATTCTTTCTTTAACTTATAATTATTGTAAATGTTACCATGACAACAGTAACCCGTACTCGTATCCTGAAAATATATATTCATATCTATTGTAAAGTTAATAAGCTGCAGCTCTTTAAAACAAAAAACAACTAAAATACCACACGCATCACTCACATTCAACAAAACATTAAGTGCACATTATTTCTTAACTTAAACGTATTGATAAGATTAATAGCTAAAAAACAATAAGAACGTAGTAGTTGAGCCTTACAGCTGCATGGAAGAAATATTTACTGAAGATAATATTGCATTCGTTTCTCGTTTCCAATATCACACAATAACATTTTTCTGTGATGAACTGTCGGGTTCAATCAAATTTGCCTTTGTAAAAAATGTGAGCAGTTACTCACTAAAAAACCTAATAAAATCCTAAAAGATATTAAGGCATTAAATACGCCATTTAGATTTTTGGCTCCTAAAATTTATTTAGACTTATTTTCTTAATTCGTGCCTCTATTGTGTTAAAGTAATCTTTGACTTTTAACGTCAAAAATATGTTTGAGAGCGAGAAGCGTTAATAGTTGACAAGGACTAAATTTTTCCGACTTTCAGGTTTTTCGCTGGCTTCCCGTTGTTATATGTAAACCAATACCATTACTGAATGGTCTTGATGATTATAATTTTCACGCCCAATATGGTTTGAACAGGCAGACCAATGACAAAACACAAACTATTTCTTGTTATTTTGTTAATTAGTAATTATACACTTTATGCTCATTTATTTTTTAAGGTTTCCATTGTTTTGGGGGTTTCCTGGATTTTTGTTTTTTAAAAAACTGAAACCTGTTGCTTTTAAGCGTGTGTCTGTCAGCATGTCCTTGTCATTGCGAGTCCCCTGTTTTAGCTAGGGACATGAAACATTACATGGAGGTCCATTTTATTATAAGGGAAACATGAAAATTATATTAATCTCTAGAAATCTCATTAATTAATTAATTTGTTGGTATTGAAATATAAAATTTTGAGCATGGTGTCAATTAAATATCTCAACGTCTTGACTAACAACTATGGTAACTTTGGTATGTTTTTAAGCCTCTAATAACAAAAACTAGTCCAATGAAAAATAATTAAGGGTCAATAATAAATTAGTTAGTAATAATAATCAATGTTTTAAAATCATATTGAGTAAGGTATCAAATCAAAAATCTCGACGTACTAGTTAATAATGTGTATTATAGGACGAAGCTTTAGTAACGGAACCGTTAATTCCGTGATGCAGCAATCCTTAGCAATACCTTAATTGTTGTCAAATGCGAAGAGTCAACTTTAAATTGTGTTTAATTTTCTAATAGTATCATTTTCCGTTTTCGTTTTGCCTTGTTAGCCACAAGCGTTTGACAGGGGTCGTTGAGAAACCAATCAATTTCTCAAGGATTACGCTTATATATGTAGAAATTTAACAAAAATAAATAATTTTTATCAATTATGTTTTAAATTATATTTTTTCCAATATGCATAAAGAAAATAAAGGACGTATAACATGTGGATAGATACTGGTCTGAATCTCTTAAGTGCTTGGTAAATGACTGTGAAAATACTACTTACTATTTCTGATTATTAATTTTGATTATTTTTTTTTCATTAAAAATCACCTTTTCAACAAATAAAAATAACTTTTAAATACGGCTTGGAACTTATTAAATTCGTGATTTTTATTGTTGGCACTGAACCTTTACTTTTTGGAAAACATTTGAATCTGTTTTTGGTTACTCTAATTCTAATCGAGCTTATTTAGATCGGATTGATGGACTGTAAGGCAAACGGGCCCAGCATTTGATTTATATTGAGAAATATTCATTTAATAAAAATCAATCTGCCTTAAAATGGCAATAGGCAATTGCGACGAATGAGATTATTCATGCCGTATATACAATATTGCATTCACTCTCACATTCATATATTATTTACAATACACATTAATAATAATATAGAGATAAATACAAAGTTAGTATCAATACAGGCTGAATGAGCTCCGGTCATATGGAGAGGATATTAACAAGTGCCAGGACTCCCAATCACCGAGGAGGTGTAGGGATGAGTGGAGCTAGATAGTGGGGTTAGGGCGCGGGGATAATTTTGCATGGTATTTTAAAAATTTAGAAAGAATGCGTTGAAGAACAGTGGGTATACTACGGCCAGTATTGGATGGTTACTAGAACTATTTAGTCACTATGGTCACTAGCCCTAAGGATTTTAGACTTGAAAGCTTTGTTGTGCTTGATGTTGATAAGTGTTTTCCTATCCCCCAAAGTTTAACTCAGTAAATCCAGATTGGTTTTACGATCGTTTTGCTAATAATTATTTTCTTTTCGATTTAGGGGTAAGATGAGATGATCACTCCTTCCTGTTGAACTCAACTACAACCGGATTCTTCCGTCAGAACATTAATGCTTATTGGAAGAAACCCAATGAAACATTTCTCTTTCGGAAAAATACGTCCATTTTCTTTGAGGAGTTCACCTTGTACCCTCAAGTTAGATAATACCCCCATCACTGCTCTGCTACGGCTTCATTCCCCTCAGTCAATGTCTTACCCATATCGCATTTCGTTCTGTACATTAATACTGTTTTTAAATAACATCATATATCATTTTATATTTGATAAATCAGTTTTTCCACAGTAAATCAATAAAACTTCACATTTAGAAACTTGATTGTTGAGAAATCACTTTCAATCGTTTCTGAATTTCAAAAGAATGGTTGCTTTTTTGAGTTATGGCCCAAAAAGTCGTCATTTCATGATTTGGACATTCATAGTTTGGAGTACCGTTTGATTCACGAGTTGGAATTTTTTGAAATGAGCAGTCATTGCTTTGAGGTTAACCAAATCAACTCTTGTCTGTTTCATACGATAGTTTGTAATCCTCATTTTCAGTGGTGCTTAACGCTTCTTGTGGAGATATAGCTGTACCGGCTTACTTAACTATTCTTACAAGGTCATGTTACGTCATAAACATTTTGTTCATGACGCCAATGGCTTTTTTTTTTTACGCACAAAGGTACGCAGTGGTCTACAGTGTCTAGTTCTGCGCAGCTTAGAGTCATCTAGTGCTGTGGTATATCAAACCAAGTGTGGAGGCCGCTATTAGAGTGAAAACAAATGATGTAGGTAGAGTGGTGGGGACTCACCGGCCTTGGCTCCGGTCCGCCCAACAACGGTACACAGCCTATTCTGTAAAATGACTTATTGTTCACGAACCAGCTTATTATGATTCAATATTATCTCTCCTCCCAATACAATCGTTTAATGCATACTATTTGTAAAAATGCGAAATTTATTGAACCCACGTTTTTTTCTATTGTGAACCGGATATGGATGGCCACGGTCCATTTCAATTTCGAAATCTTGCCACTTGGGGTATGTAATGTCATCGATGAATTTTCACTCAGGTAGCATTGTTGTTGATAACAGAACAATTGGTAAATATAAGAGGTTGTTTTTTTGAGTTAGGGCCCGAAAAGTCGTCGTTTCATGATTTAGACATCCAAAATATAAGTTGGAGTACCGTTTGATTCATGAAGTTTTTGAAATAAGCAGTCATTGCTTTGAGGAAAACAAAATCAACTGTTGTCTGTGGCATACAACGCTCATTGTGCATACCACGCTTCCTGTGGAGATCTAGCTGTATCGGTTCTCACGACAAACTTAACTACTCTTACAAGGTCATGTTACGTCATAAACATTTAGGCGATAACGATGCATGGAGCCTTAAAGTAAAAAGTGACGCATCACTGAATTAGGAGTTTCCTTACGGACGTGAAAAATATTAAAAGTATAGAAGAGGGGTAATGAAAATATCACAACAGGGTGCTAAGAAATGTTTTTTCTTTTCTTAACCACTAGTAAATGTTGAAAATATGCATAAAGTGCTGAAAATGGCTCTTTGTACTCCATTTTAAGGAGTTAATGTTTAGAACCAACATTGGGTTGTCATGAAAGTAACTAGAACTAGCTGTTATAAACTTCTGCCTGAGTGGCTAAAAAAAACTGTTAACCAGTGTAAAATAATTCCTAAACCTTCGAGACTTTCTCACATAAGCTATGGTAGGATAACAAACAAGTTGATCAGTTGCGTTAAAATGTTTACCTGTTCCTTTAGTCATTAATTACAAACTCGTCTTAACCTGAAGATATACAATTGACTTGTAAAATATTCATTCGTACGTGTGTACAGTTCATTCAAACTAATATTCTAACAATATATACATACACATTCTCCTAAGGCATCCAGAAACCTCCAAAGAGATAGAGAACTAGTGCCAACAATGACGCATCAACTAAAAAACAAACTTCACGCATACTAACAGTTAATAAATCCGATTTGGACTTACGGAGTAGAACTATGCGGAACCTAATAACCTATGAATATCAAATCCATACGTTCCAATCCAAGTCCAGCATTGTAGTCATCGCACCCTTTTATATAACAAACTCATCCCTTCACAGAGATCTTCATGTGCCAACTGTTCTTGACTTTATACTTGAGGGTATTTAGAATTCCAGAAAAAATTACCCTCTTTCCCAAATCCTTACAATCCTCCTAGCCTAAAACGGTGGTGGCGTCGCGAACTATTGCAAATAGACATGTAAGTAACGCTGGCACTGGTGATCCCATTCATGTCCCCTGAGCGGCATGCCTCTCAAGCCTTCTCTCTGGTCTTCACCCCAGAGGGGGAGGCGGGTGAAGCTCCGCTACTTCCGGCTCTTCCACCAGTTCGCTGAGAGAATTGCTTTGCCAATTAATAATGCTATACAAGTAAATTGTAATTTTTCAAATAAAGATCTGGTAATACTAATCACAAACTAAACTGTGTTTTGAAATATATTTCAATAAAATTATATATTATCATAATAATTAATAATGAATAATAAGAAATAATGTTAATGTCTGGTACAGCCTAATTCTGTTTTTGTATCAGGGTATATTTTTGCGATGAAAAATAAGGTTTGAATGACCAGTTCGGAATCGTTACGGAAATCGTACCCATGACTAAAAAAATTGTCCGGGAAGTAGATGGTAAAGGTTAATTGTGTCTCGGCAATGTTGTAGTAAGCACTATTCACCCGGCACAGTAAAGTAATATAACTGCACGATGTATAATCAGTCGCTCATTGCAATTCAAATAGACTGCTTTACAAATCTAATGCCTGATTTTTACATGAAAAATCCACATTATAGCGCAAGTAAATTATATTATAGTGTTCTTAGTTATTACTTTTACAGTTACAAAAAATAAAAACTGTGTAGAAATTTTCGCAGAACACTTGGTATCAGCCAGTGCAGTAGGGATATGTTATATCTAATAATAGTTTCAATATTATTGAAGTCATATTTCAAGTCATTTCAAGTCATATTTACAATTATCTTAATTAAATTAGTGTTTTGGCTAAAAAAGGTTAAGAATCCTAAGCCATTTTCAACCATTTCCTGGGCAAAATTACAGTATTTGGTGAGCAGTGATACGTCCTTCCATCCCATTTAGTTTTTGGAAAAAATAGAAAAAATGCGCCTAAAACTCAATAAAATTATATTTTATCCAAGCATACAAAATAATTGTTAACTTTGAAAATTAAGTTTTAGTTTAAAGTTTGATATTAATGAACTTAAAGTTTTACGTAAGTAGTTGTAAGTAAAGATTTTTTTTGTAAGGATATTTATTAAACATGCAAAACTAACGTTTCAAATTAAGCAGGAAAAAAAATCGGTAAAACATTCATAGGTACAAAAATCTGCGACCGGTGGCTGTGTTTGTACCATCTATCTTGAGTACATGAACGGTTTACATTTTTATTGTTTAATTAGTCGAGGACTACCATCTTTGAGGCTAGGTAACACTAACTGGCGTTGAATGGTCGTGAAGAGCTGCCACACCGTTCCGTTCGGTAACCCTTCACAATGGTCTTATTACAGTCCAGTAAAGTTCCAACATTTATTACATATTATTAATCAATGTATTAAAGATACAAATCCGTATGTTGAAATCTCCAATTTGATACCATATTCAACATGGCGAGAAAATATTTATTTTTTAATCACTAATGACTCTTGATTATTTTCATTAGATTTATTGTATTTTTACGACTATCGGGTTATTAATTAATAAAGGTTATTAACTACGATACAAAATATCATGCCTCTAAAATAAAAACACGGCTTGAGTAAAAAATGCAAACACGAAACTAATGATAACTTTAATGACCTTTCCTGATTCTATAATACATATTGGTAGCCAGGACATCTAGACCTTAAATTGACAACCTACTCACTATTAATCACTACTAATTATAATTTTTATCAATTAATGATACTTATTCATGTTTTATATGTTAAAAATATATATATATATATATATTTGGTGATAAGTTTTAAACGGTACCTCTGTGTAAAATAGCATATCTCTAGGTGAGCTCACAAAGATCAGAGCAGATTGACAGGTGACTACCTAACTACAAAGCCAACACACAGGTGAAACATAAAGTTTGTTGGTGGTGAACAAAATAAAATGATTAAAATTTTTGACTTTCTATATATTTGAGGGACAAAACCAAATATATAAAGAACATTTCAATGAAGCTTACTTTTTTTCAAATATAAACTTATCAATAACATATTAAATGATTGTGGAAAAACTACCTTCAAATTATATTTTCAGCAAACTTGTGAAAAAAAATTGTGACTAACTAAAACATGAATATAAATAAACCTATTGAAATCGCCTGTTCTAATTAAAGGCAACATCACTTTATTGCTCGAAAATATCACAACTTTAAAATATTGAATATTTCCTCAGCTTGGACTAGGGAAAATTTGTTCAAGTTATCCAAACGGACCTGACATATTTCATTTTTTTTTTCTCTACTCGTTGTTGTGGTGTTTTATGCCTAACGCTTTGGATACTGCATGTACAATAACGGTCAGCGTACAAAAAGGATATAAGACATGAAAAAAACCTGTCTTAGTTTATGTAGTCCCAAGTCGCAGCTCGGAAGATAATTAGAATTTGAATTTGGGAATTTCCCCCCCCTGGTTAAGAATACATTAGTAGAAACAAAAAAAATAATTTCAAAGATATCTCAGAAAATACATGTTTGGAAACCGACAATATAAATGGCATATTTAATCAGTTTAAATCCTCTGGTTAAATATATCTAGGTTTTTTTTTGGGGGGGGGGGAGGGAGGGGGTCAATACTTAACGATTTGACTCTGGTGAGTTGGGAAAAGTGTGTTACCAAAAATAACGAGTAGTTTTTTTCATAATCATTTAATAACTATTTAAGAAATTCAAATTGATTGATGAGTAAAAAGGGAGATGGTAAAGTGAAATGTAGTGGCCGTTAGGGTTGGTTGAGCCAATGACCTCGTCAACTTCCAGGGCAACCTCTACCCATCTACCTCAAACCAAGCAAACATAAACAAATTTGATAATTTACATCTAAACCTATCGGGTTTCTTTAAATATATCTGCACACATATACACTGAATCTAACTAAGAGTAGAAGGAAAAAATTCTGAGTGCTGCTTATTTTATTCAAAGAGTTGTCAAAAATACTACTCAGTTTTTTCATACAAAAATAATTAGTTTTATTATTTAAACCACCCCGTTCCCAGAAAACTATTTTGAAAATTGATATTGTAAATAAAGTGAAACAATGCACATTACAATTGGTTTTCATGAGGAAGTTTCTATCGTAGGCTGTCAGTACATTATTTTTAGAGTACCATTAGTGATACAGAGGGGAATTTTTTTTTTCCCCATATCCGCTTGTTACAAATTTATATATGTACAAAATATAGATTCTACAAACGAATATATTTACCATTTGCGAATATATACTGTTGCCATCGATGCGGGAAGGGTGGTCGGGTCATAGTGTTAAACACTGGGCTTGTGAGGTTGCTGCAATGAGTTAAAAACGTGTTGAACTCACCCACCGATGACACACCAAGCTCGTGTGTAGGTCGGCGTTCTTTAACCATCGAGAGAGGTGTGTTGGACCACTTTTCTCATGATACCATTCTGGAATGGTTGGAGACTTTTAGCAGTATTGTCAGTCAAGTGAGTACATAGCGGGACACCGTACAGAAGAACTGGCCGGAGGACACATTCATATATCGTTAGTTTGATACGAAGTGACAAGTTGGGTGAAGTTAGCTAGTGGTTAAGCCGGTAAGACCTGTGTCGTACGTTTTCTATTTTCTTACTCAAATGAGCAGAGAAATGGAGATGCCTATCCATTTATATACCCCGATAGTACATTCCGGTGACATAGATCCGGTGAGTTATCTTGATATTATCTCCTATAGTACAGGATTTTGGCAAGGCTTTTTTCCCCTTTTGGAGGGAAAAGATTACGCAGTCGGTCCTCCCGGCGTTCACACTGATGTTTAACCTATCTAGTCTGTCACTGATTAGGTTACAAACTGACTCGGCCTGTGTAAGAGCTCTTTGTGCACTCATGCTGCTGCTGTAAACCGCAATGTCGTCGGTGAAAGCGATTACCGTAGCTTTCTTGTAGTTTGCCCCAACAATTTCAGATGTGTACATGCTAAAAAGCACCGGAGACAAAACCGCTCCTTGAGGAACACCACAAGTCAGAGAGAATGGGTTAGAGACGCTAGACGCTTAGGGTTAGAGGTAAGAGAATTATCGGGTAATAGTGGGCTGGGTGGTCACCCCTTGTGGGCTTCTCCGGTGGGAACACGATAGCTTTGTTTCCACACTTTCGGGCAGTATCCATCGCAACCTGAGGTTAACGAGTTGGGCAATCCCTCTTCTCGGCAGTAGCTTCAGGAAAACAGTTAGCACCCCATCGCGCCCTGGTGCTCGGTTTCCCTGACACAGGCGAAGGTTACATGTCCTAGCTGCGTTGTCTGTGGTGTAGTGTTCGGCCAGTCTTTTCGCCTGTTCTTCTGCTGTGTAAAGGGTGTGGCCGCCATGAAGACAGATACCTGAGTCCTTCTTGGTAGTGGTGTTAAGGGGACTACAATACTTACGGTGATCGCCATGTAAGCCAAGAAGCCGTTCGTGCCACATCGCCGTCTTCCAATTCCTCATCAAGCCACGAATTTGCGTTGTGAAAGAGTTCACTACTTTTTTGGCTTGACGATTCCTTGTCGTACACCAGTTATTCTTCCAATTATTGCGTAATGCAATCAGAATAAGAAGAATATGGTCTGGCGGTTTACGTGGCTTCTGGCTAAACTTAGGGATGGGAGTGTCAGCTGCATCAACGATAACCTTGGTAAGGAAACCTGAATGTAGTGTGGAGAACAGGAACCGTATGCAATTGGTGGTTGTCGGGTTTTGGAGTCTCAGCATCCGGCACCTGGAACACTGCTCTCTCTCTCTCTCTCTCTCTCTCTCTCTCTCTCTCTCTCTCTCTCTCTCTCTCTCTCTCTCTCTCTCTCTCTCTCTCTCTCTCTCTCTCTCTCTCTCTCTCTCTCTCTCTCTCTCTCTCTCTCTCTCTCTCTCTCTCTCTCTCTCTCTCTCTCTGCACTGGCGCTTGCTGCTATACTCGAACCAAGGCTTTCTTATTTAACTACCTCTGCATCTTTCTGTGAGAGTTGCTGACCCTAAAAACTGCATCGCAGAAGCAGGATGGAGCAGGCCTAGCACCGGCAAAAGAAACAACAGATAAGTTGCTACCAGTACTACAAATTGCGGAACAACTAAACCCGTCGCTGGACGGTATGGGCCAGGTAACAACTAATAATTTCTATTACCCAGGAAGTAGTCGTCAACAATAGATACGACCTGCTTCCAAAAACCAAACCTACAGCGGGTCCCACCACCCAAGACAACCACCCTGTAAAAAAACCCAACCGGTCGTCATAACTGTGCCAGAGCCACCCTCTACTGTCATAGCGAAGTTGGCCCATATCGGGGTTTCAGCGTTCAGGCTATTTTTCGATAAGGAGGGTAATATATATATATATATATATATATATATATATATATATAAGTTAATCGTCGGCGGTTAAGTGTGATAAAAGTATAATAATGACAGAGGAAAAAACACCGACACACTGTGACTCCAGTAAAAGACTACTTTATTCTCCTTAGTAATCCGACCTACATAGGATCATGGGTTGTTTACCTCCCATGATCGTATTAGTTTACAACATAACTTGCCTCTGGCTTTAACTTATATATATATATATATATATATATGTATATATATAAATTCTGCCTTATTGGAGAATAATAAGTTGTAATTAATGTTCTCATTCATACCAAATTTACAGTTCTTCATTTATGCAGTATTTACAAACAACCCATAGATCTCCAAAATCGACAGTTTCCCTCACATGCAAAACAAGAAGTGGAGTCTTGGGAAGTTCCTCCACGCTCTTCCTTCTGTTGAGTCGGCAGATACAAACCAGTAGAGAGAGGCTGGCCAAGATCGTGAGAGCTGCATACGCTCAGGACATGATTGGAGAAACTAGCAATTGCCAGGACTCCTATTGTTACGTATTTATATATATATATATATATATATATATATATTGAAACCTACCTCATTTTCTACCATTCTATTTTTCTAATTTAATAGATCAATTGACCTTAACTAATTTGGTAGGTCCGTCATGAGATCTTTAATTCAACTTGTTTTTATGTCTTCGACATAGGAAATTATCCCGATTGAATCGCCCGATCTCAAGGCTAATGTTATAGTTATTAATAAATTGAGAAACTGGGAATTGTGAAATATATACAAGTAAACTGGTTATAACAAATAATTATAATTATAAATAGTGCTGACATTATTTATATAAAAAAATATTCAATTCCTTTTGAACAAGGATAGTTACTACTAATTAGTTATATAAAAAAAATGATAATTGAGCTCAATCTCTTTTTAATGGATCCATAATAAAAAAAACAATATCTATATCACCCAATCGATGATATCCGTGTAACCTTCTTCTTCTTCTTCTTCCTTTTCTTCTTCTTCTCCTCTGCTTGTGTTGATGACCGTCAACGGAACGGGAGCTTGCTCTGCTTTGCTCTCTGGCTCTTGGCTAAGACTGACTAAAACTCGTCCTTCATCTCATCCCCACTCCTAAGAGCATAAGGGCTGATGCTGGACAAAGTGGGAGGGTGGCTGGTCATGATATTCTCAAATATCATGAATGTTACAATTGCCTTCCCTTATAAATAAAAAAAAAATTTATAAAAAATTTTTTTTTTTTTTTTTTTTTTTTTAAGTGGACCCACAATATTTTGTTGCTGCGTTCGATTTGTTGAATTGGTTGTTTATAACGGGTGATGAAATTTTACAAAGTTTATAATAATAATAGTTCAAATTTTGCAAGGTTTTAAATTGCTTGAAGAGCGTACAAGTTGTTTTAATTTTTTACTTAACTAAATTATTATGCTAATTAGTATGGATTAGTTCGAAGGTACATTGTTTTATGGATCATAATGCGATTTGGAAAACATTTGTTGAAAAGACGGTTGAGTGTGATTAGTAATACATATTGGTTTTTAATTAAAATACTAGACAATTCTACTGGTAATTAGTAACAATAGAGAAAATTGTTGAGTGTGTGTGTGTGTGATTTGAATATTTTACCTGAGTGAAAAGATAGTGTTTATAAAAAAACTATAAATGTTACAAAAAGATAGGGAGGTCGTTGTCGTGTATAAAATAATATTAAATAAATCAATTAAATGGACTTAAGCATTCAAGGAATATTTACGATCTGTTCTATAGATTAAGTGATAATGAAGTCAGAAGCTTCACTTGCCGATAATTCCATAGACTTTACTAGGGTCAGCATTTCTTATAATAGTTTTGTTTTTGTTTGTGTAAACTTTCTAAAGTTTATGTGTCATCCGATCAGTATTATTTTCATTTAATAATGAAAATAATAAAAGAAAACTATAATTTTTTTCTTTTTTTGAAGTCATATTGTATCGAACAAAAAACATCCCTGTAATTATTTTTAAATGCCTTCCATTCATTAATTTTAATGTTGTTCAAATCAAACACGCAAAAAGGAATTTCATCAAGATGAGCTGGAATTTGAGATTCCAATTTCTTCATATCCAAAACTTTATTTTGAATTATTTTTAAATTTTTCACGTTATCGCTGGTTGTCTGCTGATGCTCTGTAATTTGATCTTTCAACGAAATCACTTCTCCTTTCTTGATATTCGCTGTATCTTCTAACTCTGAAAATTTATTTTCCAACAAACTCATATTATTCTCATCGTCAAGCTTTATTAGATCATGTTGACGTGAGGTACACTCATCATTGTTATCTGCAATCTTCTGTTCATCCTCCAATGACGTCATTTTCTCTTCATTATCCTTAATTGAATATAAGCTAAGATCTGTCTGACAATCAGCATCAACTAGTTGTGACTTTGTTAAATTTATTTTTTCATGATCTGTCGTATTTTTCAATAGAATGATTTCTTCTTTTAATTTTGAATTTACATTATTATTTACTTGGAGTGTTCTCTCCTCACAAATTCGCAATTGTCTATCTAATTCATAGTTTACATCCGTGTAACCTTGTTCGAATTTAGCCGATCTCTCCGATTTTAGTTCTTCCCTTAATTGGTCAAACTTCCCGCTCAACTCTTTTTGTTCTTTATTATTTTCTTTAAGCGCGTTTGATTGACTGTTTAATTGGGCAAGGATCTGTTGTAACATCTGTGTTGTAACGTCGACAGTGGGATTTATAGTGGGTACAGCCCCAACCGGGGCCCCAACCGTGGGCGGCGTACCCTTCGCTGCCGTAAAGGTGTCGTTAATATTTGTTTGGTTTGTTTCGGCACCCTCGGGCGGCTTGAGGGGCCGATTTTTATTGCCCTGTTCCGGCCTAAGCGTATATTTTAGTTCCTTTGTACTCCCTTTTTCTACTGGGGTCGTTTTACCTGAATCGGACCCAGACATGTTTGTGTTCGTGTTTGTGTAACAAATGTTAACTTAGAAGAAAGATATAATATGTTAGTAAATAGTTCTAGTTATTATTCTAACATGCAATACCTCACAATTCCTTTGGTTTCTTTAGAATTTTTGAAGTCACATCCCGGAGCGGCCCCCATTGAAACCTACCTCATTTTCTACCATTCTATTTTTCTAATTTAATAGATCAATTGACCTTAACTAATTTGGTAGGTCCGTCATGAGATCTTTAATTCAACTTGTTTTTATGTCTTCGACATAGGAAATTATCCCGATTGAATCGCCCGATCTCAAGGCTAATGTTATAGTTATTAATAAATTGAGAAACTGGGAATTGTGAAATATATACAAGTAAACTGGTTATAACAAATAATTATAATTATAAATAGTGCTGACATTATTTATATAAAAAAATATTCAATTCCTTTTGAACAAGGATAGTTACTACTAATTAGTTATATAAAAAAAATGATAATTGAGCTCAATCTCTTTTTAATGGATCCATAATAAAAAAAACAATATCTATATCACCCAATCGATGATATCCGTGTAACCTTCTTCTTCTTCTTCTTCCTTTTCTTCTTCTTCTCCTCTGCTTGTGTTGATGACCGTCAACGGAACGGGAGCTTGCTCTGCTTTGCTCTCTGGCTCTTGGCTAAGACTGACTAAAACTCGTCCTTCATCTCATCCCCACTCCTAAGAGCATAAGGGCTGATGCTGGACAAAGTGGGAGGGTGGCTGGTCATGATATTCTCAAATATCATGAATGTTACAATATATATATATATATATATATATATATATATATATCGTACAGATTGGTATCGAAAAATAAAATTCAATAATATTTAATGCAGTGTTGATTAAACATCGTCACGATTAACAATAAGTAATTTGTGTCTTAATCTATAATTACAAACAACAGTGTTTTTTTGGAGGGCATAATATTTTTTATAGTAGTTCCGAATGATTCTCCAATGATACTAAAAATAAAAGCAGCCTTCCGAAAAATAATTGTCGGTCATACATAGCTTTATTAGTAATAAAAACAATATTACGCCAGAAGTCAAATTAATGATCATGACTTCCTAGTTGATAATCTGTATTATCTATATAGGCTTTTATCTGTTATTATTGCAAAAATGTAGTAAAAAAGTCAATAAAATCTTTTTCTCAACCATAACGAAACCCTTAGTAGTGTGATGTATCACACTTGACTAGAACTTTCACGATCGCCACAGTCTGGCAGACAGGCAGACAAGCAGGCATTCAAATAGGTAGGCAGACAGGCAGGCAAGCAGCCAGACATACAGACAAGCAGGCATTGAAATAGGTAGGCAGACAGGAAGGCAAGCAGGCATTCAAATAGGTAGGCAGGCAGGCAGGCAGACAAGCAGTCAGACATACAGGCAAGCAGCCAGCCAAGCAAACAGGTAATCAGACAGGCAGACAAGCAGGCATTCAAATAGGCAGGCAAGCAGGCAGGCAAGCAGGCAGGCAAGCAGCCAGACATATAGACAAGCAGGCATTGAAATAGGTAGGCAGACAGGAAGGCAAGCAGGCATTCAAATAGGTAGGCAGGCAGGCAGGCAGGCAAGCAGCCAGCCAAGCAAACAGGCGATCAGACAGGCAGACAAGCAGGCATTCAAATAGGCGGGAAATCAGCCAGACATGCGGGCAGGCAGCCATACAAGTAGGCGGACAAACATACAGTCGGTCAGTCAGGCAGAAAGACGAACAAATGGAAGAACAACGTACCCAACATAATTCAAATTAAATCTACTCTCTTCGAACTCGGCAATTGTAATACTTTTAATAATAATTAACCGTTGTTAAAAACCCATAAGTTTATTTTTAATTTCATAATTTGATTTTTTTTACTTCAATGAAACTATTAAACATTTATTAATATCACGCAAATATATAAAATTGTCGGACTCAAAGGTCAGTAGCATGTTCATTTTTACGGTTTCTTCAGAAAACCTTCACCTTCTCTCCTCTTCTATAAATTCAACGACAATACAGTCTTACCTTCACCGATTCCTCGGCCTACAGTAATAACTTACTCTTCTGAGACCTGCGACAAGCTGGCTGGAGAATCGAAGTCAATGCCGAAAAGACCCCTCTAACCTTCGGCATTCTTTCAGCCCTACAATTGTACTCTTAATCGAACCTATCCTAAAATCCTTATCGCAGGACTTATTATGTCTTCACCTCTTGGATAAACTATTTCAACCACGTTCCAAACTATTTATTGGGAAAAAATGGGTTATCTAAACTACTATACTTTACTCAACCTGGTCCTTCGGAATGAATGTCTGGGGTAGTGCACAACCCTTCAATGTGGATTTTAATGTTTCCCCAAAAAAATTATTTCGTAAAATATAGTTTTATTAATGAGTAGAAGATTTTGTTGGGAAATCGACTCAATTCTAATGAAAGAGAATTGTTGGTTTCCCAACAAAACCTTCTACCTATTTATATATTCACAGCTAAGGTTGAACTCGCGGTTTTTTTGTGTAAAAAATGTTATTTATTTAATTTCATGTTACGAGGGCTCATTGCATATAGTTTCCAAACGCCAGAACGCCTCTAAACTAAAACTAAAAACAATTAATACGTAAAACTAAAATACCCACTTATTTGTACGTGAAAAAACAGAACCAAAAATAAATAACCACCAAAAGACTAATTTCTAGTGGTTCTTAAAAATAAAATGAACGTCTTTACGTAATTTAGTCCAAGTTGATACATTATGCACAACTTGCTTCAATGACAATTTTAACAAAATTTTGAGTGCTTTCTTTTACTATGGTACAAATGTGAGTGGTATCATGTAGTCGGTAGATGTTAGTACGCCTAGGTGAGTTTATTATCTTAGAACATTATTTTGTATTATCTGCAACTTAAGAAAGTTACTAGTACAGGTCATACTCCAGGATGGCGAATAATAGATTAGTATTTTATTAATTATTCCTTTATATTTTATAGGCAATTAAAATGATTTGCAATGAATGTAAGCAGTAATGAGATGGCAGTTGTTCCTTTTGCTCTAAATAAAATTTATGTACAGATTAAGCCTTTATCGAAAATTACACCTAAATACTTAACTTATCTATTAACTGGGACCATTTCCTAAATTAATTTGGGCCTAGGTTGAGTGAATCAAATTGTTTCTATATGTTCAATATTTATTTTTAATTTCCATCGGTGAAAGAACTTATTTGCTTCCATTTTAGACTTTTAGAGCCTTAGAGTGTTTGTGTCGCATGGGCAAGAAGATGTGACCATTGCTATCTCGTCGACAAACACGCACAAGTAGAAAGTCAGTGGAGACAAAAGGGTTAAGTAAAACATGTTATCTTTTTATTAATTTTTGTGTTGCCTTGTTTTATGCGTCCTTATAGGAAGAGGTGGGGATCTGAACATTTAAATTTAAATAGATTAAGAAAGACAATTGCAATGTTAAGCTTCGCCCTTTGCACAATTAAATTTAATGTGACAGTTATTTTACATAATAATACACTCTGTAAAAAAGACTTGATTCATTACGACGCTGCACAGATACCTGATTAGTTTTGATGACTCCTTTCCATAAATGAGAGGGTGAAAAGGCAAGAGGTACAATGACTTTTAAAAAATAACAGAGTTAAGTGTGGTTATAGATAGTTAATACATTTAAATAATTATTTTAAGAGCATATTGCTCAATATTCAAATGATATATTAATAGAACCATATAATATAAGCATTATACAGATTTATGAGTTTCAGGGAATTTATCAAAATGATTTAACTTTATACTCCGTTTGATGGAATTTTACCTCTTGGCTCCTCACCCCCTCAAATATTATAATTGATAATTGACATGCAGCAGCGGTCGGCTCGGCCCAAGACTATGTAAAGAGGGGGGGAGAGAGGAATGAGGGGATAGAGAGCGGTGGCCTGGACTCCAACGGGCGCAGCTCGGCGAATGGCAACACTCCACCATTGCTGGCCCACATTCCATTCCACCTACTTCCTACCTCCCGTCACGATTAGTATTTCCTACGGCTATTATCTGTATAATTAGTTTACATTTTAGTTTGAAAAAAAAAACTGTTGTGTTTCTTCCATATGGAGAATATATTGTTCCATGTATCCATATCGTTTTAGTTACAAAAGAACGCACCATTCAGTAGAAATGGAACTTATTCGTTAGGAATCTAGAAGGGTGATGTAATTTTTGTGTTTTGAATTTTGGTTAAAATTAAAATTAAAATTTGTGAGTTGCACAACTTGGTGCTGTTAAACAATTGGTGCAGTACAATGGAATATTGGCGGGCGAGAATAGGCAGTTGCCGGGGTATTGCACACCTAGGTCAGGGAATATTTTGTACATTGCGTGTTGTTATCAGGCCATACCTATTTCCCCGTTGGCCCAGTAATACTATTATTAGCCGTGATTATTTAGTGTCATTTATTTATATGGGACGTCGAAACTAATTTTGTTACTGCTTGAATACTAATTAGATAATATAATAATAGTCAATATGTATATCTCGATCACACTAAATACAACATCGTAATTTTTTTTTGTTAATAAAACAACTTAGTATTTCTAAGACCTGACATTTATTAATGTAAACTTTAATATAATAAGTTCAATATTATATGGTAAACTACTTAAATTAAGCCATGCTAAGATTAAAGAGGAGATTACTGTCAGTCCACAAGTCCAAACTCTGTTCAAGGACTCTATATCCATACAGGAAGTTTGAAGAACACGAGAAAAAGAGAAAGGGGAAGTTTTAGATGAATACTGGGAACTCTTCCAACATGACATACCCAGAGTGGAGAATAGGTATTGTGGAAAATGGAATGAGACGATGGTGGATTGCTGTTGGACATTGAAGCGATGACAGCTGAAGAAGAATGCAAAAGGAAACAACTACACAATGTCCAAACAGTTATCTTTTATTCATATTCAATTAGAAGTCACAGAGAGAGAGAGAGAGAGGGGGAGAGAGAGAAAGAGAGAGAGAGAGAGAGAGAGAGAGAGAGAGAGAGAGAGAGAGGGAGAGAGAGAGAGAGGGAGAGGGAGAAAGAGAGAGAGGGAGAGGGAGTGTGAGAGGGAGGGAGAGAGAGAGAGAGAGAGAGAGAGAGAGAGAGAGAGAGAGAGAGAGAGAGAGAGAGAGAGAGAGAGAGAGAGAGAGAGAGAGATCAGAAAGCTTTACTTGATTTACAATTAGACTTGTTACTAAATTGTTATTACATGTTCCAGAGTACGTCCCATGTTGCATTGGCTATAACATAGTGAGTGATATGTATACAAATAAAAAGTTGAAAAAAATAAAATAGAAACCTACTGAAAAAAACAACAACAACGAAACATTATTTGCAAATATAAAAACTATTAATACTAATTAAATAAATGTATTTACTTATAAATAGTCTTAGTCTTATTTATAAGGCTACTTACAGTATAAAAAGAAATGTTTAAAATTTAATTAAAATAATCTTTAAGGTAATAAAAATCAAGAATTGTATTTACAATCAAAAATTTTTAATGTGAAAATTACAATTTGCCGTGTAGAAGGCAATAGATAATTGCGTTCAATGTTCTCATTCATGCCATATTTACAATTATTCGTTCACTTGCTCATTCAAACAGTATTTACAAACAGCCCAGAGACCTCCCAAACCCACATGGTTGTCACCTCCCTCGCATGCGAAAGAGGAAGTGGAATCTTTGGAAGTTTCCTAGGCTCTTCCATCAGACGTTTCACCGGATACGAGCCAGCGGACGCTGACCTAGTGCGTGAGAGCCACAGACGCTCAGGACATGATTGGGGAAAGTGGCCATTGCCTGGACTCCCACAATCACGTATTAATAGCAGCTCATGAGGCCACTGTAGTCTCCGCGGAGGGTTATAGGGATGTGTAATTACTGATTGCGGATGAGGGTTCCATGTCAGCCTTATGTTGAGATGAAAGCCTAAATACCACACTGTCTCAGATACTCGGTACTGTCTCGGAAGAGGGATGGAAATTAAAAAAAAATACGCCATTTATTTCACCAATATTCGATCTTATCAGGACAGGGGACTACTGTGTCTTCTGCAAATGTTGCCAAAAAGGTTTTGGAAGTAGAGGGCACATCAGTGGGGCCCAGGAGACTGCCCCGTGGAAATCTTGGTTTTATTGAATAGTAGCTCCTCTATATCACAGAATATTCTAAACCACAGCAACCTAAACCACTTGGAAGAAGCGTTTTGAAAGGTAGGACTGTAGGATTGGGAAAAGGGCGGTAAACACCTTTTTAGCTCTTGAAGCAAACCTGCTTGACAAACCCTGTCAATAGCTTGTGCTGTGTCCATACATATTGCACCAGTGCCATACGGTTTGGTTTCAAGGGCTGAGGAAATGTGATCAAAAACGCCAAGGCTTGTTGAGCAGTGGAAAGTCGTAAACGGAAACCAAACTGGTGACTAGGAAAAAAGGTTTTTCGATTCAACAATTGGAAGTAAACGTTTTAATAGGAGTTTTTCAAATATTTTTGAGACGACAGGGAGTAGGCTAATTGGATGGTAAGATGAGGCATCCTTGGGTGGTTTACTGGTTTTAGCAAATAGGACAATAATAAAATGTTTCCAGAGGAGAGGAAAGTGGCTTGTTTGAATACTGCAATTACAAATGTAGGTTAGAAAGATTATAGCTTTAGGAGGAAGTTGTTGGAGAATTTGCGGAGTAAGGAGATCTTCAATAAGGTAAGGTTTTCAAAAGGTATTTGACCTGAGAGGGGTTAACGACTTTCGGTGGATGTGAGAGAGGGATAGGTGAAGTGAGGAAATCTTCATCCATTGAGGAATGAGTTTTGATGAGAAAGGTGAGGTGTGAAAGTGCGGGAAGGATGCAACGCGAATTCTTCCGACCTTTTCCCATCTAAAGCTGTCCAGGACCCATCATAACGACGGGCGGGCGAATAGGATGTAAATCACCAACAGTTCTTGGAGGGGGAAAAGGGTGTTCCACCATGTTCTTGGAGGGGGGGGGCGAATAGGATGATACTTTAGGATTTTTTTAGTTACATTCCACAGCGAGTTTTCCCTTGTTGACAGGGAGGACTGGTGGAAACTAAAAGAATTGGATTGGAAGGATACTAAATGCCACTTTACCAATCTGCAGAAATGATTGTACGTGCAAACATTTGCAGGATGTCAGGATCTTTGCCACACTGTTATCAAGTGGCGTTTGGATTAGATTAGGTCCTTGAGATGCTGAGAAGGATTTTCGTTGTGAATTTTCGGATGTCAGCGGAGTAACGATGCCACTCAAGCCGACCTCTGAAGAGTAGTGAAAGGATGTACTGCATCCTCTCAGTCTAGACCTCGGGCTGTTTTCAGGGACATTTTGAGACCTAAGGAATCTGTAAGAAGCTAGCGGAAGTAGTCCCAATCATATCCCCCATAGATCCAATCTGGGCCTATAATAAACGAAGGAGGAGGCAGTTTGTAATTGATTATAGGGAAATGATTAGAATCAATGGGCGATTATCGAAAGAGAGGTCATCGAGGCACGTAAGTGAATAGTTTAGTGTTCCTAAAATATTGTAAAAGAGGAAGTCAGGATTTCTGTTTGAATGAGATGGCCAATAAGTGGCTGTGTCAGGAGAGATAGTGGAGCGATGTTTTTCGCTTGAGTGCAGGCAGCAAAGCACGTCCTCGTGTATTTAGTGGATTTTGAGCCCCAATGTTGGTGATTTACATTAAGTCCAAGTCCCAACCCACAAGAAAATGATGTCCGGTGGAGTCTAGAAAGATGAATTGGGAATGGATTTATTAGGAAGGCACTGCACCGATCCTAGGGTGAGGAGGAAAGTGAAGGGGCTGATTGGCACTGTGGTGTACTGAAGGAAATCATGTACTACCAGCGGACCTATGTGATGGGAAATGGAGTTATGGGCAATGAGAGCGGTACCTGCATGTGCCCTTTTCTCTGGGTGATCAGTTCGATATTTCTGGTTCTGTCGAACTACAAATGGTCGTTTATTCATAGTTTTATCTCAATAAACAGAGCTTCGGCGATATTCTTGTCGTGGAATAGTGCTGTCAGTTCGTTTGAGTGGCTGCGAACATTATTCGCATTCCAAATGAGAATGGATACAATTATTCACTGTCCGACACTCTGGACAGAAGTCGGAAGGATACAGTGATGGATTTTGTTTTACGGGGATGAGGTAGTAGACAAGGATTGTAAGAATGAAAATGAGAGGAGTACTTAGGGTTCTGAACTCTGTAAGAAGGAATGAAGTTCGTAAGAAGGAATGATGACCAAATTCGTGGTTGAGAATGCAATTGGGTTCGCTGGCTGCTGGAATGAGTGGGATGCTGCGGCCGAGGAGTGGGAAGTGCTTGTGACTACGCTCTGTTCCAAACTGCATCGGAAAAAGAGACAAAAGGCCTCCAATTTCTGGCTGGGCCTCTTCTTGAGCTGCTTGTGGCCAGCCTCTTCTGGCCGACGACGTTGTTCGTTCCTGAACCTCTATATCCTATAAGCTTCTCAGTCTTTATAGTTGGCCGGATGGCCTTGCTGGGAGAGCACACCTACAGCAGGCTTTCAATTTCAAGGCTTCTGCACAATTCGCTCTTTTGTTGTCCACTTCACTCTACAAGCCTGGGGGGGGGGGTTCGGTAATAGTAGGTTTTGGTCTGCCCATATGCTTGTCTGGAGTATGGTTTTTCGACCTGTATTCTTGTATAATACAGGTGGGTTAGATCGTAGATTTTTTCTTTTCCAGATGTTCGCTCAAGATCTATAAAGAACAAAGGTAAGAAAGTTTTAATGGCTTGGTCTTGTGGTTTATTGTTTTCAGAAATTTTCCACATTCGAGATGACCAATTTTTTCTCAAGTTCATCTCAATTACTTTTTACTCAAAATGTCATCCAAAATAACTTTTAAAATATGCCTCCACTTTTCTCTTTCTTCTAAAATGTTTGTAATTCATCTTCTATAAGACGATCTTTCTTATTTTTGATTCGAAAGTTTTAAATGCAACATTACTTTTTTTTTTATAATATAATGAATTTCCATGATGTGGTAATATAATATTTAAATTCTGCCAGTCTCGAAACCCCACAATGGTCGATAATTTCTGATTTTATCCAAAAATAATACATGGGAAAGGGAACAATGGTTTTGACATGCTAATTACAAACCATATTTTTAATCGAAATTCCTATTTTCTCTATCAGGATAAACACTTTATCCTTACAGAAAACACAGGATAAACAAAAATTATCGCACAGCTCTGGTCCATCTAGAACAAATATTTGTATGTTACTATTAGTTAAGTGCCATTTTGTGGGATCATTAAAATCTATTATTTTGTCATTATGATCAATATTTTCTAATTTAACATCAACTACATTATTTTCATCATTACACGTACATTGCTTCTCGAAATCTCCCTGGTTTTGATGCTCAATAGTACTTTTCTTATCTGTTTCAATTTCACATGAAACACAACTACTGGTAGAAGGCATATATAATTCAATTGTTGGGCTTGAATGAACTAGAGGTTTGATTTGATCATCGGATTATAATATCATCATAATATAAATCGGAGTTATATTTTTCTTTATATTTCCAATCGTCTGTTCTATTATTTTTTTTAAACTGTGCACCGGACTGTTTTTTTGTGGTCATTTCAGATTTTCATTTAATTTTGTATTTTTTTTTAAATATAACTATTTACAGTACTTACTTAGTTAGTATGCCAGTATGTTGTATACGAACAAAATAATAATTGGGAAAAAGCTACAACACAGCTGATCTTATAAACGAGGGACCACAACAACGTCTTTAGTGCCTTGTCTACACACTACACGATATAGATCGTTCTTGTATGAGCCTGAATTCACATGAGACGGGAAAAAGAAGCGTAACGTATCCGAAGTTACTTGCTCAGCCAATCAGAACGTTGTATCAACGTGACCTGATTTCTCCTGACGTTTTGATTGGTTGAGCTTTTCGCCTCATGTGAACGCGGGGCTAGGACTGTAAGAAACAGAGGGAGTGTGTTGCGTGCGCAATAGTACGTGCCTTTGTCTAATTGGCCAGGAGAGGAAAACGGCCAGTGACAGTCGGTGTTGATTCATGTAGAGTAGAATGTTCAAGTAAAATAAAAACCACGTGGATCTCTCAACCGGGTCGGTATCCTTTGTTCTGTGCCCCAAACCAAGTTGGCGCCTTTTTCGATTGACAAGAGTTATTGACTTCAGTTAATCAATTCTTTTCTGCTTCCGCAGCTAAAAACTATTTTCACATTTTATTAGGAGTCTGATAGCAAGAAAGTAAATAAATCACAACATAGCCACTCTTCAGTGGCACTAATAGTTTTATAGATTTACTTCGAGTGAGAATCGTTTTCACACAGTGTGTTATATATTGAACCTATTATTAGTTTAAAATAATAATTGTAAGGTAAAAGAAATAGTGTGAAAGGTGTAAACAATGTAATACCGACTGAAATTTTGTTCCATTAAAAAAACAACATCCAATGTTTAGTTTTCAAAGGTCCAATATGAGTGCAAAAATTGAAATATTTCCGATCGAATTAGTACAATATTCTAGATAATAAAATAAGAAATGCATAAAGCAAGATTAATAACAAATTGGTTTTGAACACTTTAAAAAACGGATTTTTTTAAATTTTCATTCACTGTGTGGCTTTATGTGAATTCATAAATAGATAATGTTTTTGGTCATGAGTTCCCAGAAACCGCGTTTATCCTTTTTTGACCCCCGCTCCCCATGGGAATCTTCCAATAATTCCTACATTCTTGAACTGATCCCTTTGAACTTATGAAATTCCATTGAAACCTATCCAACCACCCTAATCCCCTAGCACAGTCATTACACTGCGCCACACATCCCTATAATCCTCCTCGGACTACTACAGTAGCATTGCCCTCGTGAGCTACTATCAATAGATGTCAGAAGGGGGGGGGGTCCTGACATTAGCCAGTTTCTCCAATCATGTCCTGAGCGTCTGTGGCTCTCGCGCTCATGGTCAGCGTTCTTGGCTCATATGCGAGTCTAATGGAGGAGCGTGGGGAGCTTCCCTAGACCCCGCTTTCTTTCCTTCCCGTGAGAGGGAGGTAACTACCATGTAGGAATTGGGAGGTTTCTGGGCTGTTTGTAACTTTATGAATGAACGAGTGAATGAAGAATTGTAAATATGGTATGAAGGATGAAATAAGCACAATTACTTATTGCCCAATAAGGTAGTAAAATAAGTAATTTTATTACAATAATGATTTGATATTTGTGATAACGTTTTTAAATATTTCTCTGGTTGGATGTTAATTTATCTAAATGTCTGTTAGATTTTTTTTTTTTTTTAACTCATTGATATTATGCTGTTCAGACACGGTTTAGTCCATTGGCGAGTGATTTAGTAGAATAATAACGGACTAGTAAAGAACTCTACTAAACAGACACGGGTTGTCAAGTGACAAGTGAAGTGGTGTAGGGAATGGTACTTATCTATGTCCCATTTTAATGGATAGAACTCATTAAATAATTTTACAAAACAACCCTCCTGTTCATAATAGCTTTGTTCGAACATGTTTAGTACCTAAATCAATCGCCACTGGATGGATTACAGTCCTTTTATCAACCAATCTTTTTATCAAAACAAGAACATTTTTTTATTAAATATTTATTTTCTTTATTTGTTGCATTTTCTGTTTATAGGATTAATTCATATTGTTGCCAAGACAGAGCGCCTCTAAACTAATACTAAAATACACCTAGTACCTAAAAAACTAAAACATCAACTTATTAATATGTAGGGAAATCAAAACAAAAATAATCATTCACAATTGCCTGAGGTTTCACCCCGTTTAACCTTAGTGTATTGTGGTTAGCCCAGGCGATACGATCTAGTTCTCCGAAAATAACAAACGCAGCAAATAAATTTGGGGGGGAGGGTAGACGTATTGAAAATCATCTGCGTGGAATCGATGGAAACAATGATAATTAGAGTTAGGGAGATCGCTTATGTAACAACAAAAAGAAGGGGAGAAATGCTCAAACTCTGGGTTTTGCCTGACGAAAGTATAAGGGAAGCAGATAGAAGTTGATTAGGGATAGTAACTAGTTCTGAACGGTTGGAAAGAAATGATTAAATCGAGCGGATAGAGGTTAATGATTTTATCTTGGAAAAAACTGAGTGGTCTATGGTATCAAAAGCTTTGAAGAAATCTAGGAGAAGAAGGACTGTTACTTTTTGTTGGTCGATAGCTACATGGATGTCACTAGTGATGTTAGCTAGTGGAGATTACGTGGAACCGGGACGGGAACCAGATTGGTTGATTGGGTTTATTTTGGTATAAAAGCACAAGGTCAACAACGCCGTTGTTTCGTGTATTCAAACTAATTTGGACAGTCCACCAGTAGCGAGCCCGAGAGAGTACTAGGGCGAGAGCAGAACCAAGGGTCCAGTAGCCATTTGAATATGTAATCAGGAGCAGAGGGGAGGACTTCATCAAAGTAATTGGACTTCGCCCGCCGGATTGTCGCCTGGGTCAAGTTGCGGAAAACCATAAACCCCTGATAGTCATCTACAAGCCTTGGTTGTTTGAAGTGTTTCCGAGCAGCCTACGGCTGCCCTTTCTTTGCAAATCCCTGATCTCCTGGCATATCCACAAAGCAGGCCGGCTAACGAAATGTAGAGCTTTTCTGGTGTGTTTGGGTATTAAGGTGGTTGTCAGTGAGGATGTCAACCATGTAGTCAATAGTGGAACAAGAGTAAATATTATTTCAATCTAGATCTGGTAAGAGGGGTTTTAACGGCTTTGAATTTAATAAGGAAAGCTGTAAGAAGGTTAGCGAGATCTATGGAGTTAGGAGGTGGAGAAATCGAAGATATGTGAGGTTGAGGTAAGTGATGTGATTGTAGGAAATGAGAAAGAGGAGGAGTCCGGCGGGGTCTCTGATTGTGTGTTGCGATCACCCAACAAGATATCGGTGAAAGTTACATTAAGTCGCACTTCTCTGGAAAGAATCCTTATAAGTCTCGACGTTTGCTCAGCCTGTGGTTGGCGTTGGTTCTGGAGATGGCTCTTCAGAACATTGTATGTTTCACAGCCATTATAATTGTCGGATGGTCTTGCTGATACAAGACACATACATCAGGCATCTTGCATAGGTCGGGTTGATTTGTGGTGGTAATCATGGTAGTAATCAACAGGTGGCAGCATCAGCACCTGTCAAAGTGCAAATTGCTGGAAAATTCTTAGTTCGTGCTGCTGAGAGATGGTCTGGTGTGGTGAAGAATGGATCCAATTAATATTCATGACTAATAATTTTGATGGTACGATGTTCTTCCCGAAACAACGACAATTACGAACAAAGTGAATAGAAAAAAAAATGGGGTCGATATCAGCACTTTGTGGTAGCTAATGAATTTATATTTACATGTAACAGTTCATAGGTTTGAATTGCAAAGGTATATAAACAATACACAAATCGTGTATATGTAACCACCCTCGGTAGACTCTCACTACCTTCCCGAATCCACCCGCCTCCTTCAGGCATTCCACACCCTATATCCTTCTCATACACCCTTCAAATGGGGGACTCCCCTTAGTGAAAGGCACTCATTAGCCCAAAATAATTTTCCTTTATTTTTCCCACATCCTATTTTATAAGTTTGAGAGCTAAGGAAAAAAAAAAAAAAAAAAAAAAAAAAAAAAATGTATATGTAAAAACATGGCTTCATCGATATATTAGGTACAATGTGAACATAATATGCTACTTCGTTGCGTAATATGACTAAAAATTAAAGTAGATAACATCTGCCAATAGGAAATTGACATAGACGTGACAAAATCTAAAAAGGACTTGTCTATTAATAAATGTGAAGAAACCCTAATAAATCTTTTATTAATCTAAGCTCCCAAAAAACGCTTCTAGTTTTAAAAAATAAACAGCCTAACTCCAGAAAGTCATTAAAATCGTTTTTTTTCAGCCAAAACTCCGATTACTGGCAAGCTTGGGTTTTCACTACAATGCGGTCGGGTACTCAGCCAACTGAGCTTTCCTGGACTTCACAGTGTGAATCATCTTTGTCGACCATCTCGCATTGACTGCATAGCTGGAACGCTTAGCCAAAGAGAATTCAATATGGGAAGATGGTTCTCTAACTAATGGAGACTAGTATGTAGAGCCCCTGACATGATATTGTGGCATATATGGCCCATGGTGTCGATATTCAAATCATGATCCTGCCAGAATATTTGTTTTTGGCTTTAGTAATGGTTGTGGGATGTATGCCACGACGAAAATTGAGAAAAGATTACGGACTAGATAACTTACTGTAACAAACAGTAACTGACAGGAAACACATTGACCAATTCAAACCAGGCGAGGACCCCATAACTTGTCTAATCTCTGCACCCTTTCCATTACGAAATTAATTTTGGTTACAATAATTTACACTCTTTAGTTATAGATTTCTTTTGAAGAAAATTTGAATCTAACTTGTTTTATAACTGCATATTTAACACATTAATAGCTTATATTTTACTATGTAATTTATAGCTATAAAACAATCTAGTTAATTAACGTTTATTAATTTTCTATTGATTGAAATGTCTTCCTCGTGTATTTACTTGCACTAATAAAATAATTGTTTTCCTGCAAGAGGAACATGTAAAAACCAAATTCGCAAATAAATGCAAGATTATTCAATACTTTCAAATATCTTCCAATTAAATTTATCACAAGTTTATGCGACGTGTTTCATCTAATTGAAAATTAAATCTATGAAACGCCGTCTGCGGGCCTTGGGTGGGTTGTTGTCGAGGTCGAATCGTGGTCTTCAATTTAGTTGTAACCACTACCGGATACAGTCACAATATTAAAATTACATTGGTTAATTAAATATTAAATTTTAACTGAATAACTAATCGAAGCTCATACTACGATATAAATAAATTATCTCCTAAAACGTATTACTATATTTTGCAGAAAATAAAATTATTCGATAAACAATATATTAAGAAAGAAACTGCCGTGAAAGAGATAAGACTTGGTTTAATCGCATCATTTGATTTAAGTGCAACTTGTCAATATAAATTACTTCTGAAATCATCAAATGTGAAGGATATTATTGTTTTGAATTCTTGACGAGGAGACTGGCGAAGGTATGTTCAGTCGATGATCTTGGACTTCCGTAACCTTGTCTTTGAATAGTTCCATCTGACTCTCCTCCTGACTCCTGATTCGTCTTGAGAGGGGGGGGGGTCTACTAAATGGACCTGTGAAATACTCTCCAAAATTGTCTGGGCATCTATATAGCATATTCGTACTTCCAGGAGGACATTAAAACTAATTAATTTATAATATAATTAATAGTTTATTGTTCTTTTTTTAAAAGTTAATCTTGATTCGATCGCTATTGCTCAACCGTTTAATCTGCAATACAAATAATATTTAGCATTTTATCAGCTTGTGAAGTATGGTAACATTTTCTGCGACACCCTGTGTACACTAGAGATCCTGTTGCCGATCATCTCTTAGGATCTATTGCTAGAATGTGATTATCTGGCTGGAAAATCATTTTCCCAAAGAGTGACTAAGAGCTAAGAAGGTGGAGATGAGAGAGACGCAATGTTGCCGGATCTATCGGCCACTTTCTCCGCAACCACATTCCAACACCTGCCAGCACTCCACTAAGCTGCTCTTCACCAAGATCTTGTCTGTCTGGAGGACATTTTCTAATTATTAGGAGTCCTTTTTTTCATTCTCCTTTGTCCACAAACTTCATTGTCACTATGTAGTATCTCGGCTAAACCGTTAAAAATCCCAATACACGCCTTGATTGGCTGCTACAGTTTTGAATACAAAACAGAAAGAACTATTTAGTGCAAAATAATTAACTAAATAACAAAATATCAGAGTCATAAGTTATAATTTCAAAATTGTGTCAGTTCTCGTTGAAATTCAACGCATTATGTAGAATACGTTTCATTTTTTAATGATTCATTGTCATTAAGTATTAATCTTTTATGATTCATTACAGGTAACAACTATTTTTTATGCCCTTATGTTCAACTAACCTTATTACCCGCGATACTTAATTCTAGATTTTTTGTTTTCGTCAAATATTTTCATTGTAACTCATTGCCAGATGAAGATACAGTATGCATATCTTTTGAAAAAGAATAAAATCCCGATATTGTTATGTTAGTGATATTGGAGTAAACAGCAGGGGTTCATCATATTTAAAACGGTATGCAAAGAAACTTGTACCTCATTCCGTTGAGAGGTTAGAAGGCTAAGAACGAAATCAAACAGTGAAATGGTGGAATTTTCGCCTGTTTTTCCCTCTTAAAAAAAAACGAATCAGCAGTTTTAAGAACTGCATAAATTACTTTTTGGAATTATATTATCTTAACAAATTTCCTAGACATTGTTTTGGTTCGGTGTGAGATATTTCGAAGAAGTTGAGTTAATAATGAAAAGCACTAGCAAGGGTGGGAAAATCCATATATTTACAGTACTTTCAATCTCGGGCAACGTGATTTCATGTCAGTTAACCTCCCTAATCTCAATAAATGGGCCTAGAAAATCGAAATGTTCCTTAAATATGTAATTTATGTGCTTTCCCATCAATCTGGACCATCTGATCGTGTGCTCGTTATAAGATTCTCCGGACTCCTAAGAGATGGTCCGGAATAATGTGAGTGTACCTAAGTTGTTTGTAAGAAACTGAAAAACAAAGAAGAATTTTTAAGAGCTATTTTACTCCTTATGTGGTGATACCGTGTATTCTACGTCGGGAAGAGCATGTTTGGTGTTAAGCCATTTCCCTTCTTATTTTTCCTCTAATGCTGTAGTGTCGGTTCTGTGTGGTTCAATCCTTCTCTTTCCTAGGCCATTCTATTCATTTGTGGTAATAACTTTTAGTCTTCTGAACATGGTCGCAGTACGCAAGTCGTGGTCTTTCTCGAGGTCTCTTTACCTATGGTCTTTCTTTAAAGTACTACTTGGCTTTCCGTTCTTCGCGCATCAGGCACACTTACTTGCCAGAACCACTCCAGTTGTTTCTCTTACAGTTTAGCTATGACTAGGAGTATTTCTAGATCCTTTCTGATGACCTCGTTCCTGATACGGCCTTCTTGTTTCCTCACAATCCTTCGGAGAAATCTTATCTTGGCTGTTGTAATTCGCCTAATATTTTTATCAAGAACAGTTCAGTGCTCAGGTTCATACAGTAATACTGATAGAAACTATGTTTAGGGTTCCCCCGTGCACTTCATAAGCTGGTAGGTTTACGGAACCATGGGGTGTAACTTATGGTGCTCATATTCCAGTTCAGTTGTGTTTACTGTACTGATCAATGCATGTTAATGATTATTTTACACTAACTTTATTTTATTCTCAGTTCTGTTTTTATTCCTATTAAACTTGTAACAGCCCTGTTTTTAATGTTAGATACAAAATGTTGCTTTTTTCTTTGTCTTAAAATTATTTACAATAGTTAATTTATCATACTACATTTAAAACTAGTTTCAAAATCTAATTTTTACAACGGTGTCTTCGTTGCGTTGCAACCACCACTTCTGGTCACGGTTGATCGTCTTGGGTGGCCCTTCTGGAGATGGTGAAGTGCTGTGTGCCTCCTTCCAATTCTGAACAAAGAGGAGAAAGACTCTAAATTTCTCTTCCTTGTCTAATAACAACAGCATGACGCTTACAAGCTATACTGGCCGATCGAACGAATCATTCATGCTCTGGCCTGCTCCAATGCTCGACAAAAAAGGACGACATGCTCTTTGGTATCTCTATCCCCACAACGTAGGGGGTTGGGTCTTTAGATCTTTTATGCTTGTTTAGCTTGGAATGTAATTCGCATTCCCCGATAGCACCTTTTAACTCCAGTAATCACTTAGCCCTCGACCACGATCAGGAGACTATCAGGAGAGAGGTTTGCTAGAGCACAGCCTAGCAGAGGGTTCTTGAGACTGGGAACCTGATTCCCTACACCGTACCGCTAAACCTGGCAAAGTTGTTAAAGCCCCCCTGTCCACTAGGTACTTGATGTGGGTTGAAAAGTTAATTTTCCTGCACAGTCTCACACATAAGTAGGTGAACTCAATGCACACACTTATGGACCTCTCTCCAGTATCCAAGCGAATAGGGTAGCTATGGTCTGGCATTTTACCTCTCACCAGGGTGGTAACTGCTTCTTTACACATATGGTCACTTTTCTTGATGTGCACCATTCTTTCACAAGTATATCACAAGCGCAGGATTTTCAGACGACCTCAGGTTGTCAGTCGATCGCAATTGGCATCGTCAAATAATCCACGATACCCTGGGGATCCCATGGTCCTTAAGGAACGAGGACCTTTCGAATACCAGATTCCAGAAGGCAGGGCCCATATGACTGACCTATGGTGACATCCTTGCTCCATGGATGCCTCCTACTCCAGGACGAAAAATAAATGATGTAGTTCTAAAATTAGATGCAGTTGTTGGGAGGGTGTCTTCTACAGGGTACTAAAAGTCCCCGAGGGTAGAGGTGAGCGCAAGGGAGGTGTTTTAAAGGTAAATGTTCTCAGGTTTTCTTAAATATCTCGCAAACTAGAGATTTTAGCGAAGAGTACGTCATATACAAAATTAAAGTATATAAACTTTCCTATAAAAATGTCTTTATTTATTTTTTCCATTGAGTCAATGGTTCAGGAAATAACTAACGTTAAAAACCAGGGATTTTCACAATTTCACAAATTGAAATATGCTCTCTTTGTTGAAGAAATTCACAAACTAGGCGCAGCTGACCTGCTAACTTATGATAACATTGGCAAGAGGGGATTTAAGCAAATAGACATTGATGATGTAAGCAAACTGAAACCAATCCCATCTGATATATTTATACCAAGCCTACCAGATGTATTATGGCTATGGCTCAGATGTATTATGTAGATGGATGTAAATGGCTCTCATAACAGAACATAGGAAAAGTAAAAGGTTTTCCAGAATGGAAGGGTTTCATTCATCTTGTTTGTGAATCAGCGAATATTGAAAAAAGTGCTGTGGAAACTCTGCTGTTCATTAATGCACAACCTAGTGGGCAAGACACAGCGCTCACTGCTCTGAAATATACCATGGAAGTTTGCCAAAAGGATTTTAGAATAACATACCTGGTTACTTTTGATTTACAGCAAGGGAAAATCAATGCTGTTAAAAATTTCTCAAAAACAGCACATCGAGATGAGAGAAGTCGATGACGTCTTTTATAAACCTTCAATAACGCCACACGATGTTTCTGAAGCTGGTGGAAAGGTAGTCCTTACAATCTATAGAGCCCTTGCCAATGAACATGATATGAACAACCACCGGTATTTTTTATATCTTCAGTCATCAACTAAGCTCAAGAAAGATCTTGATCTTAATCAATACCTCCAAAAAAAAGGCTCAAGAGTACAACGGTCTTTCAAGGTATTGGTAGTATTGTTGTATTTATTAAAAATCTTTTGGTATTATTTTTTTCCTCATGATTAAATTTGATATACTTTGATATACTCCTTTATTGTGCTATAATTACAATCTGCCTTTTATATGGCAATAAGTAATAAGATAAATGCTCTCATTCATACCATATTTACAGTTCATCATTCACTCGCTCATTCACACAATATTTACAGACAGCCCAGAGACCTCCCAAATCCACATGCGAAGAAAAAGCGGAGTCTTGGGAAGTCCCCCCCCCACGCTCCTCTGTCAGCCGCGTCACCGGATGCTAGCCAGTGGAGGTTGACCAAGAGCGCGAGAGCCACAGACACTCAGGACATGATTGGAGAAACTGGCCATTGCCAGGACTCCCACTGTCACGCGCTTATAGCAGGTCACGAGGCCACTGCCGTTTCAGTCTCCGAGGAGGATTATAGGGATGCGTGGCGCAGTGCAATGACTGTGCTACAGGATTAGGGTGGTTGGAAAGGCTGCTGTGGAATTTCATAAACTTGGAAGGGATGAGTTCTAGAATGTAGGGTATATTAAGATCGTTATGAAGGGTTTTGTTGCTGACATAATAAGGGGCATTTACTATTGTTCTCAGGACTTTTGATTGAAAGGATTGGATACGCTTGATGTTCGACTTTTTTGCTGCCCCCCATAGCTCTATTCCGTATGTCCAGATTGGTTTAAGTATAACTTTGTAGATTAGTAGTTTATTTTCTATTGAGAGATGGGATGTCCTTTGAAGTAGTCTGTACAGTTGTCCAGCCTGGTCAGTCGTTTGTCAAGATGGAAGCCTAAGTACCGTACTGTCTCGGATACAGGGAGAGGAATAGAATTAAAATAAACTAGTGGACAAGTCTTGCGACAAAGGGTGAAGGTAATGTGGGAGCATTTTGCTTCATTAACTTTGATCCGCCATTGATTGCACCAATACTCGATCTCGTCAAGGTGTTTATGAAGGTTTTGGGATGCTATGTCGGGGTCTGGGTGGGATGACAAGACTGCAGTGTCATCTGCAAATGTGGCCAAAAAGGTATTGGGAGTAGAGGGGGACATCAGCGGTGTATAGGTTATAGAGGATAGGGCCCAGGAAACTGCCCTGTGGAACTCCTGCATTTATGGGATAGTAGTTAGAGTATTCTAAACCACAGCGGACTTGGAAGAAGCGGTTTGAAAGGTAGGACTGTAGGATTAGGAAAAGGGTCTGTGGTAGATATCTTTTGAGCTTGTAGAGCAAACCTGCGTGCCAAACCCTGTCAAAAGCTTGAGCTTTATCAAGAAAGGCAGCAGTGCAATACTGTTTGGTTTCAAGGGCTGAGGAAATGTGATCAACAACGCGAAGGCCTTGTTGAGCAGTGGAATGTCGTAGGCGGAAACCAAACTGGTGTGTGGGAAAAAGGTTTTTGGATTCAACAATTGGAAGTAGACGTTTTAGTAGGAGTTTCTCAAATATTTTTGAGAGGATAGGGAGTAGGCTAATTGGAGATGAGGACAATAATCGAATGTTTCCAGAGGAGTGGAAAGTGCGTCGTTCGGATAATGCAATTATATATATGTATATATATAGGTTAGGAAGATTATGGCTTTAGGAGGAAGTTGTTTGAGAATTTGAGGAGTAAGGAGATCATATCCAGGGGATTTTCGGTTAGGTAAGTTTTTCAGGAGGTATTTGACCTCAGAGGGATTAATGGCTTTTGGTAGAAGAGAGAGAGGAATAGGTGAAGTGAGGAAATCTTCCACAGTTGTGCTGTGAGTATGGCTTTGATGAGAAAGGTGAGGTGTGAAAGTATGGGTAAGATGCAGAGCAAATTCCTCCGACCTATCCCCATCCAAAGCCGCCCAGGACCCATCATCACGATGGAGTGGATGTGAAACAGGTTGATACTTTAGGATTTTTTTGGTTACATTCCACAAGGAGTTATCGCTGGTAGACAGAGAGGAGAGGTAGGAATTGAAAGAATCGGAACGGAAGGATGCCAATCGCCGCTTTACCAATCGGCAGTACTGATTGTACGAGCGGCGATCGGCAGGATGCCGGGATCATTGCCACACTGTTCTGGAGCGGCGTTTGGATTGGATTAGATCTTTGAGATGCTGAGGTGAACGATTATGATTGTGGATTTTTGGGTGACGATGGGGTGACGATGCCTCCCAAGCCGACCTCTGGACCAGAGCAGTGAAAGAATGCACTGCATCGTCTAGGTCTTGGGGTGTTTTCAGGGACATTTTGAGGTTTACGGACTCTGTAAGAAGCTGGCGGAAGTGGTCCCAGTCAACTGGGCCCCTAATAAATGAAGGTGGAGGCAGTTTGTGAATTGGTCTTAGGGAAATGGTTATGGTTAAAGGACTATGATCAGAGGAGAGGTCATCGAGGCGCGTGAGTGAATAGTTTAGTGTTCCTAAACTATTGTAAAAAAAGAAGTCAAGGAGATCAATAACTCCTAAACCATTGGATCTACGGGAAAAATTAATAACATTTTTATAGGCAATTGTGTGTACTTTAATTTTGTATGTAGATTACGTTTTGCTATAATGACTAGATTACAAGATATTAGAGAAAAACCTATCATCCATTTCGTATTCTCTGATGACCGTCCTCCGTTGGTTCAAGTAGCTGCCCACCAGTTCATAGAGGTTACTGCATGCCTCCAATTCCTGCAATTCCTTTATCACAGAAGGCCGCCACACTATGCCGATCGCGAAGTAGTTGTTGCTCTTTGTGGAAAGTCTCCATTTCTCACCCAAGCATCCAGAGAGGGGGTTTGAAGACATAGTGACGCCGAGGCACTACTATTGCTATTTGGTATAACTAGTTGGCTGGCTTCAATAAAGTCTGTTACCACAATCCCGTCTACCGTGCTGTATGCCAGACACTCCAGGTATTCACTCCAACTAGTGCTTTCCTATTTTTTCTATCTGTGGCACCTGAACTTTAAGCAATTACCCACGTAGTAAATTTCTAGATCCTCACGAATGAACTGGTCAAGTGACATTACGTCCAGCGTGGAATTACAAAACACTATCGCTATTCTGGACCTCCTCGCTCCACTGCCCACAGCAACTAGCCTCACTGCAGTTCCGAGACCAACAACCTTATTCTTCCGGTGGTATAGCTCCTGGACGATGTCGTACCTATGGGTGAGTGCGGACACTTAAGCTGTAACCTCCCGAATCTTCATCATGTCGATTTGTAGGGCTCTGAGCCATTTCATATCATTTCATAGCCTCGACCCCGTTGTACTAAATGGAGCACACCACGGCACCTGCCTGGTGTCTCTGCCTCTCCCTTGGGCATCCTGCTATCTCACAGTAGGCGCAATTCGGGCTCTTTTTCTTCTTCGGTAGTGGTCCCTAATGTGTATCCTGTGCCAACCTGCTAGCTTAGCACCAACCGCACCGATGAGGGTAAACCTCGCAGCTGGGTTCACCTCGTCTACCCATCCTACGTAGAGAAGGTCTCTACGAGAATTCTCCTCGCATGCAAGTTCATCTGAGTGTCCTCGAGGAGGGGACAGGTCGGAAAGATAGGATCTAGTATTGTGGGCTTTTTAGTCCTGATAGTATTGAAGAAGAGGGATACAAGGAAGTATTGGCAACAAGCGGAAGTGTGCAGTCATCCCAACTCGGAGTAGTGCCGCGAAATATGACGGTCTCTAAGGATCCCAAGTCATGGTGAACAATTCATCAAACGCTTTAACCGAATCTCGAGATGCACCACGCAACCGTAGTCAAAATAGGGCAATATAAGAGAGGAAACTTGGAATTGGCGCACTTGTGGGAGGAGATGTCGAGATCAATTAAGCAATTTAAGGGTGGAAATGGATCGGTGGGTAATTTAGGAAATGTGGTCTTTCCAGGACAGAGAATGTTAAATTATAATGTTGTATTTTAGAATTTTCTCTGAAATAATGTATGAAACACCTTCATTTTTTCTCCTACACATTTAACAAATTCTAGAACTATACCTATCCCTTCCTCCGACTTTCCCATTTTCAATCTACCTACAGCTAGCTCTACCTCTGTTTATATCTTATTAGCTATATCTTCTAGCTGCATTATTTGTTCCTCCTAGTTCCCTGTAGATCCTTCTATCTGGAATTTCTCCTGCCAGAAATTTCTCCATTATTTCCGATTCTTCATTCACTAGGACATCCACAGTACTTCTGATGTCCCTCGTTGGCTTTCCATTTCTTCCACGTAATGTATTTATTGTTGGGAATTACAGAATTGGTATCTCAGCCCGTCAGAAAAATACAGAACCACAAGTTTTGCTTCTCAAATCATAGATAGATGAACAAACAAATCACACCCTAAGAATTATACCAGAAAAACTGCTCACTAACTTAAAACTCAATTCCATTAATCGAAAGATTAACAAAAACAACAGATTTCTCACATATTACATATACTAAAATAACACTGTTAAAATATATATTTCTAGTGTCATATTATTTTTTTTCAAAACAGTAACTGTAGCCCTTCCCTTATTTGCGTGGGATCCTTTCTTTATTGGTCCGTTAATACTTGCTAGCCCCATGAGCCCCAGATGGCCTGAGTCTTAAGTCTCAAATACGCATTAAGCAGAGAACTTACTTCCTTCCTTCCTCTACTCATCTAACACAAGGTATGTTATTTAAATATCTCTCACATTTAATGTTTGTTGTTCTCCATGTCTTCGATATCAAATCTTTATTGAATACTTCAAGTTCGACCCATATTAATTACCTCCGCCTAAACTAATTTATAGTCGTAGTTTGGTACCCGAAATAGATAGGTGTGTAATCCTTATACGTATGTTTAGAACTTGCCGAGCTTCATAATACAGGTTTTAAAATCGTTTCGGTATTGGTTCCAAAAATAAATTAGAGCCATACAAAGATGGAAATCGTCAAATATCAAAATAAATCTAGTAATGAAACCCGAATACAAGGGCAGGTGATTAATATAGACACAGTTAGCAAACAGTTCTCCCAAATGGAACAAGAACGTGACAAGACACTCGATACGAGCCAAGGGGACGATTTTGCCCTTAGCTAGTGGACTACTACAACCAACGAGTGTGCTTGATGGTTCTATATGTTTGGTGCGCACAGAAAACTATCGCACTGTATGGGAACGTAGAATTATCGATCTCACAACTGTAGAGCAAAGACAACTCACAATAATGGTATAGTTTCCAGTATAGATTTTACACAGGAGGGGTGACAAGGTGAGACGGATAGAAACAGGCATGGCCTGTATGTAAGAGGAATGAGCCTCAAATCAATGTTCATTTGAATTTCAATGAAATTGCTTGATATTACATACGCACAGTGAGTAGAATAAGTTCAGTTTGTTTGTTCCTTAGGAGTTGTTTGGTCAACTGCAGGTTCTTCCTGAAGTAGATGGATTCCAGGGGGTATTACCTCCTGCTCGGGTCAGCTTTTCTATCTACCCTTCAGGTATCCAAAATAAGTCACCTGCTGCTAACTTAAGTGGTAGTCTTGTTATCCAATGTTTACTTCATTGTTTTATTCCAAACCGACTATTGTTGGGTTTAGACACTTGGTCGGATCAGTGTACGACTTGCCATTTCAAACGCATAAACGGATTAAATATGGGCATAAGTATAAGGGACCGAGCTGGTTTAACAAAATGAAGTAGTTTTCCAAAAAAATTAATTTTTCACAATAATTTTGTTTTATTTTTGAATCTCTTTGTTTTTCTACGCGTGGTCATCCCACTGGATACATAGATCTATAGCTATATATTTAATTGCCTTAATAGACGACCACCTCATGCTACAGTTGGAATAAAAATATTAATTAGAATTGATATAATGAAACAATATAGAATTGTAAAACTGCCCGAGCTTGAACACTCAAACCCCACATAAGGCACTTCTTTGGCTAAAAAATAAATAAATAGATCTCTTCAACATCAAATTAATGATTCAACACTTTGTCAATTTCTCCTCTCATAAAGGTGTTTTTTGTAGATTAATAAATGTTTATCTGGATATATAAAAGAAAAGGTAATCACAATCTGTAAATGTGATTTTACGATGTAATTTTATTATGTTAAGAAAACTTAATGTTGTCTACAGATATGTAGTTGACATAACAAAAAATGACTCTACCTTACTAAACTAGAAAATTGCAGTATTTCACTAATATTTATATGAGCTCAACATCTTATTTTACCTAGGAATAATATGCCCGCTTGATGTGTTCTAGAAGTGGGTATCTGAATCTTTTAACTTCTACGGGCGTCGGTAAACTGGAACCAGGACCGAGCGAACGAATACTGTCCGCTAAACATCACCTAGACCAAAAAGTTGACTGAAAAGTATGCATTCATAGAAATATGAGCACTTATATTACGGAATCCCCCACTCCATACTGCGGTGTCTCTCTTTTCTCTGCTTAATTGATTGACATTATTTTGTTTTTTGTCAACCGGAAACCCAACACAATATAACCAACACATTAGCTGACATTGTTACCCACGTACAGCCAGGTGTAGATTCAGGTTCTACTTAGTGTAGGTACTTAATTGTAGAGTTTCCTTTTATCTTTGAAGGTTTATTTGCAATTTCACAGTATTTTCTTTTTTGCCTATTGCTGCTTCTCCAATGCTGCTTTTTTGCTGATGGGCACAATAGAACTGGAAAAAATTATGAAGAATATCTTAATCAACGATAAAACAAATTATTAATATAAAAAGAACAATTTATATTCTTAAGGGCTTATATGTTGACAGAATGGCTATGAGAGTTATGGTGGCAAATACGTACACACATCCATTTTTGTACATACAGATTATACTTTCACCCTGTATATCGTATATCTATTCTCTTGTTTTTTAAATACTAGTTAATCTTTTATTTTATGAAAATTATGTCTAGGCCGCTTATCTTTGGCTCTAATAGCATATGCAATATTTTAATGACTTTAAACCGACATAATGATATCATTTTTTCACATGTATAACTGTGGCAGGACTAGTACTGAAACAATTTTAAAAAGGTTTTCACTTTAAAAACTACTAAGGTCATACATTGTAAGTGCACCAGTTAACACAACACTATTACATGCAACGGAAAAAATCTAGCTTGCATGCGACACAGCGAAAAATCCTACTAAAAAATTAAATAGTATTAAAAATAGTACAAAAATTAAAGCGAACCATTAATGCTCATCCCACTCCTGTTTCTTCAAACCCAATGTAGGCAGTCCAAATTCATCACGAACGTAACTTGCATAATCATGATTCACCATAAAAAAAATTGATAAGCAAACAATTCAAAATCAATATTAGCGTATCAATAGTGAAAAACAATTAAAATTCTACTGCTAAATAAAGTGTTGGTTGTTCATTGTAAATATTTTATGACCAATCTGCCTCAAAAAGTCTCGAATCCTTGGTGTCAACACTCCAAAATAGGAAATTAATCGTAATATGCCTGAAATTGAACAGCAGTCCCTGGACAAGGACAAGAAATTGAGAGATCAAGTTAAATATTAAACAAGGTTATATTTTATATTATGATGAAATTACAATCTGCCTTATTAGGCAATAAGTAATTGTGATAAATGTTCTCATTGATACCGTATTTCAATTTTCATTCACTCGCTCATTCATACAGTATTTACAAACATATCAGAGACCACAAAAATCCACATGGTCGTTCCCTCCCTTGCATGCGAAAAAGGTAGTGGAGTCTTGGGAAGTTCCCCACGCTCCTCCGACAGCCGCGTCACCGGATACAAGCCAGTGGAGGCTGACGAAGAGCGCGAGAGTCTCAAACGCGTGTATACCACATACCACACCCATAGGTGAAATCTTCAACAGTTGTGCATTGAGTATGGGTTTGATGAGAAAGGTGAGGTGTGAAAGTATCGGAAAGATACAGAGCGAATTCCTCCGAACTATCACCATCCGAAGCCGCCCAGGACCCATCATCACGACGGAGTGGGTGTGAAATAGGATAATATTTTAGGATTTTTTTAGTACATTCCACAGGGAGCTATCCCTGGTAGAAAGAGAGGAGAGGTGGGAATTAAACGGAAGGATGCCAATTGCCGCTTTACCAATATGCAGTACTGATTGTTCGAGCGACGATCAGAAGAATGTCGGGATCATTGCCACTCGGTTCTGGAGCGGCGTTTGGATTAACGGTGGTTCGGCAATGCCTAAGGTTATATTTAAAAATTGGAAATTCAATGCAGATATATTTTTTGTTGTAAATTGAAAACTGGCAATGCTAACAATTGTTACAGTTAGTCAAAACATAAAAAATATACCTGCATTGAATTTCCCATGACAGAAACAGCCTTGTTTGATATTTAACTTGATTTCTCAATTTCTAAGGGTTACAACCTAGTTCGGGCAGCTGTTCAAGTGTCTAAAAAAATATTTGCATTCTACAGTTAGTATATTACCATGTAGTCAGGCATTTCATATATCAGGCTTCCGGAATTAAATTACAAATGAGAGTGAATAGGCCGTAAATAAATACATTGTTAATAAACAAACTAATGTTGGAGCCAAATTTGTTAAAATAACTCTAGCGAATCTCAAATTTAAATTCCTTATTCAGTTATAAATAAACAATGACCGAGGGGAAATATACTAGGAGCCAGTGATACATTTGTTGCTTGATGGCCCGGCCTATCCACTGAAGGTAGGAGGAGAACAGGACTCCATTTCCCGGAAATGAGCCATTGAGAACCGGAAATGCATAAAGTAGACTTGAAGCAGTGGGTGGCACTAGTACTACTAGCCAACAACAGATCATGATCCTAATCATTTTTCTGTAATAACTTTTCTTTTTTACTTATAAATGCTCTACTGTAAACATTTTTAACCAAAGTTGGAGAGTCTCATGCCAAACTGCTTAGTATTTTATTAAAAATACTTCATTTTATTTGTTTAATCATCTCACTCACTGCCGATTGCACTTGAACAGGTTCAATCCATGATCAGTTGCCTTATCATGTTTCCCCTATTATAGTGAACGAACGATATGCTAACGAACAAGTCTCAGCATAATAGAACTGCGATAAATATAGAATTAAGTCTCCAAGAATTTCATCAGTTCTGGCTTTTGTTTTTGAATGATCTAACTGTACGAGAGCATTGCGGACCGTGAATTAAGTAATGATGCCAAAAGTTTATAGCGCCTTCGATGGATTTGCGTTTCAAATGAATAATATCTAATTGCTTTTCTTATCTGGGAGCTTACGGAAGTAATATGTCATTTATGATATCATTTTGGATTGCAAAAGGTGGAGTAAATTTTATTGTCAGGTGTTATATGTATTGACCCCCCCCCCATAAAAAATCTAAGTTTTTCTGTTCCAATTAGCTTTCCTGAATGTAATATCATCTTTAATCCGTAGTATAATAATAATAGCATCTTTATTCTGTATGTAGTTTGTAAGATTCTTGTAAATTCTGTAAGAATAACATTTTTTGAAAAAGAAAAACACAAATGTTCGACACATTTACAAATACTTATATTCGATTTTGAAATAGATATTAAATTTTATTTTAATCATATATTGGAAATTTTAAGTTCAAACTCTATCAGCTTCTGTTGTTTTGGCCTAGATGTGGTTTATGTGAATCATCACTTCGAACAAAGACAGTAGATAGTCTAACTCGTCTTCTTTCGTGTTGAATTCAACCTCTGATGCATTACTGCAGGATTCGAATCCACGATGAGGACATACAATTCAGCATCGAAGTCCGTCTTTTTTGCACCTGCATTTGTTCCCACAAGCCTTTTTTCATAGGCACGAACTCACGTTCAGCAATGTCAGTGGAGCTGGTTCTTTACTAATTGTTACAGGAGTTAGGCCACCAATATCCTTCTTCCAGCCCCAGTTGAGGGCATCTTTTTAATACCCCATCCACGTTCAAACTTGCAGATAAGTTCTATATGCAAGATATTGAACTGCATCCCTTGCTGGAGATAGGTGTGCCAAGTCAAATTATGAGTTTGTGGCACCTTTAGGCAAGATACTGCAACTCATCTACAGAGGTGTTTAAGTTCCAATAAAGGGCCAGAAGGAAGAAGAGAAGTTACAGTGACTTCCCTTTTTACTGCAGCTGGATCTTTGAAAATGGCAACGGTTTTGTTGTGGGAAGCATCACGCTTAAGTGTGATACAAAAATTAATTTTCCCCTGCCCGAAGCAGAGGGGATGTTATATCGCAATCACTTATCGCATGAGAAAACAAAGGTTTTCCACAATACCTAATATAACGTCGGAAATGTACGTTCTCCAAATTGCTGCTTGCAATTCTATTCATTCCTCTAGATCAACCTCCCAGGTGACAGTTGATGACTTCACCTCCAATCACTTCATTACTTATTGACATTAAGTATTTAACAGTTGGAAAAGGATTGTGACAGGTATGGGAACAGGTACTTTATTAACCTCCCTATTATCCCTGCCCATACGGCAACGTCTCATACCAGTATGTTGATCCGTATTAGCAGATACAAAACTCCAGTAATTCTCAATTTCATCACACGCGTTTAGAAATGCAGCTAATCACAGAATCCAGCGAGTGAGAACACTGCCCGTTATACCTCGTCCACGAGTCAACCCACCAGAACTTTTTATTCTTTTCACGAGGATTTGCTCTTGTCTGTCATATCTGACGATATGCTGGCCCAAAAGTTATCACAGCGTCTGATTGTGAAGTAGCCATCAGTGGTGAATTTTCGAAATTATAAGAGATCCAGTTTATCTTCAAGATAAAGCTAGCATATCTTGCATAACACGCTACCTAAACCACCATCCTACATATTATATAGGTGAGCACATTTGGCGTAGTGGAAGGGTTCACTCGCATGAAAATATGGAATCATTTTCTGAAACATATCATGATGAAGCTTTTTTAGATATGCATTTTGCACTAAACTACACTAAAAAAAAGTTATTAAGGCGAAACCACTGGCATATCTAACTTTTTGCGTGTTTTTACACGTTTGCGGATTTTCTCGGCCAAGTATCCTGGATGTATTTCAAAATTTCCAACTTATTTCATATAAAACATGTAGGAAATTTAACCCTCTTTAAATTTGGTAATGACAGTTTTGCCTCGAATCGAGTTAATGTGGAAAACGCACAAGGGGGGGGGTGTGAAAACTTGGATTTTTCACGAGAGGAGCAATGCATACAACATACCTTAAAATCAAAATTCATTTGTAACCCAAACCCTTTTTTGAAATATCTCTACTGGGCTAGAAGTATATCATCTTCTTGCATTTGTTTATGTGAGCACCGATTTATACCAATGAATCCAGCTACCAAGCTGGTAACACTATGAACATAGGCTTCTCAACACCTTAAATGTCAATTTAAGGTGTTGAGAAGCCTAATTAAATGTCAATTTGTTCATATTCTTCGTTTAAATTTCACATATTTCCTTGATAATCGATGGAGTGGTTCAAGTTTCTGAGCGCTATTTTCTATATTATTATTAAACGTTTATGGAACCCAGGAAAATCCATACACCTTTCTTATCAGAAGGATTTTTTTTCAATAAGAAGTTTTTGATCGAGACTAAATTCCCATGGGCTAGTAAAACTTTGTTCTTTGAAATTATATGTCCAAGGTACTTTATCTGTCAAGAAACATTTGACTATACTTGCCATCACGAAATTAGAAGTATAAGATATTGTGGGTACAATACAAGGCAAGCTCTGTTGCCACTATGTACACTGCTTCTCTTCAATCCACGCGACCCCGTTACTTCGATAATGTCAATCATTAAGCAATAAGCAAATTAGTGATTAGCCCGTAAGTGGCAACACCACGCCAAGTAGCCTTTAATTTTAATTTAATTTTGAAGGTAATTTGAAACCTTTAGCGTTGGTATCTTGTAAAAATTTCTCAATATGTTGAAGATTATCTTCTTAGGTTCGGGAGATAATCAAAATATCTTCGATTCATCTAAATTAATCGGATAATATTTCAAATATTCTCTGGAACGTATCCGGAGCATTTTTAAGGGCATATGTAAGAACATTAACCATGAAATTTTCATGTTTTGTGACCTACGAAGGTTTTCCTGTACCTTGTGATTACAGCGTGATAAACCATAATGCGGGTTAATATCTACAATTTCGAAATATTTGCAATTGGCAACTTTGTCAATAACATCTCGAACTGAAGAGAATGGGAAAACATTCTGTAACTACCAATCTGTTTAATTTTCTGAAGTCAATAGATCAACGGGATTTTTTTCCTTCTTCTTTCTTCTAGGCAAGGGTTACAGGAGGAGCGAATGTAGATTCACTGATAACCCTCAATAATTCCGGCTTCTAATAATTTCTTGATTGGAGTTCTAATTTCTTTATCATCTGCGAATGAACATTTATTTGGCCAAAAAATGACGAATTCGTTTCTAATGAATTTCATTTGTCCCTCCTTTAATCACACTTGGTCCATATCAAATTTATCTTTGGTAAACATACGCTTTTTTTTTTTAATCATTTTTACGATGCTGTAAATCAGCCTTAACGTTTGCTCAAATTTTCATTGAAATTTACCTTAATATATTCATCTAAATCTTGAGTTTCAATTGGCATCTGTGTCTGATCATCATTGGATTGTGAAATGGTCATTGAATGAAATATGATTGTGTAAGTTTTCTGATCACTCTTGGATCGGTCTTTGTGTAGATCTATTACTTGATCAAAATTGACATGTTGGAAAATGCTTAAATATTCATTTTAAGCATTGTATACATGCAATCGTACAGACCTTGTAATTTTAAATTGTCATTAATAACTACATTTAACCCTTAATACAAATATACGTAACTACGTTTAATTTTACCAACGGATCTAATTTCCTCCAGCTCTTTAATTTTATTCTTACAATTAACATCAATATTCAATATCTTTAAATCGTTCAAATTTGCGGACTGTTTTTGTCTCCTGTGACTGAATACTACGCCAATCACCACCGACTCGATGGTAACGGGTTGACAAACATAGGGCAACATAGATAGAAAATGGTTGAAGTTCAGTTTTTCCATTAGTCTATTTTCTTAACAGACTTTAGAAACAAAAACTTAAACTTAATGGTTTTGAATTTTTTTTCCTAATAAATAAGTCGGAGTACTTTAATAAAATAGCTCTGTTTGTACCTTATAGAGCGTTATTTCTTCTCTACCATGCTCATTTTAGCGTCATATGGTCAATCAAAAACGATCTGGTTGGATAGAGACAAGTTTTAACTTCCGCTTCTAGGCATAGTCTCGTTTGCAAATGCATAATCGATTGAGGACCCACCTAATAGTAATTAATAGCTTTCCTGACAAAAGACCAACCTTCGTCCACAAAAACATTACAAAAAGAATTTTTACATATTTCCCAGGATGCTGTTCGGCCAATCTTTTTTGACTAACGGAATTTAACTGGAAGTGATAACGTTTCTCTTCAAATCTATGCAGCCAACTATTGCCCATCTGATCCCACCAAAAATCCTGATCTCCTTGATTTCTTCTTCTACATTAGTTTAGGGGCAATAAACTATTCACTTACGCACCTCAATGACATCTCCTCCGATCAGAGCCATGGCTGGCGGTACATCGCTGCCTTCCCGAGGGCACGGCTGCTTATCCCGCGCCACCCCCTTGGAAATCCGAGAGCTCCTTCCACTCCCCAATGAATCCAAGGAACGATTTGTATCTTCGTTCCCCATTGACCAGCGACGACAGGTCGGACTCGCAGCCTGTATGCTTTTACCGTGCGGAGAAGCCGTACTCTCGTAGGTTCCGAAGCGCGACAAGAGAGCACGACATGCGCCGTAGTGTCCTCCTTTCCAATGTGAAGGCAGAACCTGTCCTCTGCCCTCTTGTACTCGTAAAGCCTGGCACGAAGTCCACCGTGGCTCATGATGATCTGCAAAGTTCAGTAGTCCGGGGCAACCCATCTTGCCCTCATCTTGTCCTGGACTGAGAGGAAGTACTTCTTAAGGGTGATCCCCTTCTTCCCCCCCCCATATCGCTACCCCTATCCTGCCGAAGCTATTGGTGACAGCTATGACTCTGTCACCCAGGGCGAAGGGTTGAGACGTTTTCCCAGTCTCACTCCCAGGTAGGCCACTTCCCTGCCCGCCTTGAAGCGTCTTCCATCTTTGTCAAGTCTGATCGGGTGGCACGGTCCACCTTGCCTCTCACCAGGGTACCCGTCGTCTTCTCCACACCCATAATTATCTTTATACTGGCGGACCATTCCTTGACCAATGTAGCACAGGGCATGCTTGCATGCTCTTCTGATGACTTCCACTCGGGACTCCATTGGTTCGGGAAATACCCGTGGTTGAGGCACTTGTTCATGATAACTAACAGCCTCCTCTCGATTAGTGGGTACGATGCCTTGATGGTCGCGGGATCGACCTCATCCAGTCCTGGAGCTCTCCCACTCTTCTGGTTATAACACGGTGAGGGGAAGATCACGGATGACCCATGATAGTTACAGGTCCATGCCAGGGGGGCTTGGGTCATAGCTCTTACCCGGGAGTCTTCAGGCGAGTCGTTGTCCGGTTCATCCCTAGGAGCGTTTCCTCCATGTAAAAGGACGCCGCCTTTTCTAGGGAGATGGCCTGCCAATCTCCGATCTTTGACGCCACTCGGTATGGGATACCAGAGGGGTTCTTCTTCGACTCGTTCAGCTCCAATGTCTTCTGGCATCCTTGATCTCCTTGGGACATACCTCCAGGGGCATACCCCTGTGATGGCGCATCTCTCGTGTTATACCGCCTTATAACACGTGTACACGAGGGCTGACTTATCGTCACGTGTGACGACGACCGCACAAAATAGACAGACGACCATTATACCGTAGGCAGTGAAGAGAGGGGATGTGCACACGACTGGAAGGAATACATTTTTATATAGTCAATGGGATTTGTACTCTGTTGATAACCTATCCTCGCGTAGTCCGAGAACAGAATAGACTATTATTTATTAAAATTAAATTATAGATATACATTCAAAAAGGTTATCTTATCTTGAAATTAACCTAGCTCTCGTTCTGTCAAAACTGAATGCATAGTTTCTGAACAACAAGAGACGCTATCCATCTTCCATTGTGGCAAGAACTCAAATTTGGTAAAGTTTTGATATTTTAGTCAGTGGCGCTTTGTTCCCGTGAAGACAGGTGAGTGCTTTTAATTATAATAAGTGAGGCTCTCCCCCTTAACTGGACGTGCGTTGCACGGACCTTTGTAGGGTATGGCAAGCCGTAGGGACCCCCCAGTTGATGAATTTCAACATCCAAAAAGAGTATGCCGCAAGCGTACTCTCCCCCAGGCCCCAGAGGTTAAAACCTCTAACTCCTTCACCCCCCTAAACTCGGCAGCCCAGTCCGAGGCCAGTACATCCGCCGCCCCCCTTATATTAGGGCCCTTATATTAACAGCTATGACCTCACGAGGTTATTAGCCGATTACCACGTAAAAAACTACAAAATGGTGCAGACGCAGCAGGACACTAAGGTGTTCTGCAACAGCTTACTAAACCAACAGCAAACAATTACTGCAATCAGGGATTTAAAGATCCCATTTCACACCCCGTGGTACCAAGCCCAATAAGAAGTACTTACTTCATGGATTCGATCTCTCTCATCCGATCGAGGAGATAAAAGCCCACATCACACACTGGAGACCTTGAAGCAGTTCCGTCATATAAATAATGTGCTCTTTCGAGTGAGCACTTTTCACGAAAAAAGAGGGATCCCGATGCGCCTGAACTGCCAGGAATACGGCCATACCTGACGGTACAGTTTCAAGCAGGCCAAGTGCGTGAGGTGCAGCGAGCCTCACGACATAAAAGACTGCCCAAGAGACGCTTCAATTCCCCTCAAATGTGCCAATTTCGGGGGAAATCATGTCGCGTCGTACCGACAGTGCCCGTACAGGGTAAAACTTCTAGAGACTGCAGAGATAAAAAAGCAGGCACAGAATATTACAGCCGGGCCATATACATGCCTGCCCCCCCCCCTCCACCACGACAGACTGCCTCCTTTGCTCAGATGGCAGCCGGAAACACCAGGGCTCCGGAAGTTCTCCCAGAGCCCCTACCTCAACCTACTAACAGTAATAATGATGCCTTGATGGGTATCTTGGGCAGTATGATGAACATGTTGAGCAGCATGACCGCTGCCATGAATAAACTCACTGAGGCGGTAAACGCAGATGATGTCAGAATTCAAAAAATCAAACATCTAAATGATGGGGCAACTATTTTTAAATTACAACGTCTGCGGCCTTCGGCCCAAACAAGCCGACGTAGAAGTAATTCTACGGTGCCATTCGCCAGACGTTGTCGTTCTCACCGAGACCCGGTTGAAGAAAATACACTTCTGCCGCTTCCCGGGTTATACTGCTTACCGCCAAGACACCGAAACTATCTCTGGAGGAGTAGCGGTGTTAGTTAAAAGCGGAATACCCTGTAGGAGACTGCCCCCACCCGTCAGCCTAGGCCCCGACCAATACATAGTTACTTTGACCGAGAGCCGTCTGCGACCCGTATTACTTTTTATATGCCAATATTTTAGCCGTTTCTAATTGTTTTTTTTGTTTGTTGAACCGTCGATTTTCAGTTATCGTATGTTTTAACAAATAAAACTAGGCATTTTTTCTTAAAATACAGAATAGTTGTTTCACAATCGTTTAATAAATATTTAAGAATCTCACGCTGTCAAACTCAAACACAAGTCAATGATTTCAAAATCCGTAATGACCTATGTAAGTGAAATAAATGCAGAACAAGGATCTGATATTATGCAACTGTAATGATGCGGTGTTGATAGCTGGTGAATGGATGTGGTAAGAATGCACCAGTTCCCCTACTATTATCAATCAACTTGTTCATGTAGCATGGGAAATGGAACGTTCGTTCCCGATCCCACACCTTTCACCGAGTCAATGGCCCTTCCATCATTCAGCACTCCCAAACCCTCTTTTCTCAGTTTGAAATTTTAAATAATACTCAAATTAAATTCATTAGAACTGAAAGGATAATATAGAATACATATTAGTATGAATTATATCAGTCTAAAATGAAAATTTGGAGGTCTAAGGCCAATCTGATACTTCTAACGGCCGGAGGCCAACCTCCACTATTTTACCTTACCTTAACAATGACTAGATAATTAGATTCTTCGCTTACCATTTTATTTTTGAATCATTTTGGTCTCTGAAAATTGTGATTTAACTAAATAAACAACACAAACATTGATATAAAAAAAAATCAAGTAATGTCATCATCTTATATCACACAATTCAGGGTTATATCGCGGTTGCGAAAGGGATTGTATTGACACTTTTCAACTATTATTGCAATGATAGTCCACTAAATTCCTAAAAAATACTACTTATTATTAAATGTTGGCCATGGGGCTGGTTTAATTTGAGTATTATCAGATTATTGAAAGGAACTCCGATGCTAATGAAAAAATCACTGAGTTTTTCAAAGTTACCAGTTTTAATGAATTTTTTTTTAAATTGCAGTTAGAAAAAATAAAACTCAAATTAAAAATTGTTATTCAGGTCGTCGAGATCATTAATTTGTATCCCTACTGAGGACTAGAATCTTTTAGGGGGAATGCCAACTAATTAATTATTTGATAACACTTCGTGTTGTATGGAGTTAGCTTTTCAATAGAAAATAGATCCTTTGTACCAAATTTTATGTCTGAAGGCGAGAGTTTCTAGTTTTGTAACCTACGAGATACTGAACACAGTCTTAAGATCCGGGTCTCAGAGCTCCTTTAAAAAGTAGTTCTTTACCATTTACCAGATAATCTCTTCATTGAAAAACATATCTTAACATCAAGGACTGGGTGTACCGAGAGAATTAGATAAATATTATGTACAAATATTTAACGGTGTATATATAAATGTTTTCTTGAATGCAAATAGTTTAATTTTAACATTCTTTCTTTGGCTGATGATTATTAAATAAGGGGAATTACACACCAGAAATAATAATTGTCAAGTATTGTAAATTAACGTTCAAATGTGTTTTTCAGGATAAAGATGAACAAACCCAATTAGAAATGAAACACCGAAAAGAAGAAGATGACCTGTATCGGAAGTTCATCAGGCAAAGAGAAGAAGAAGATAAACGTATTAAAGATGAGATTAGAGTAAGTTTTTTTTGAAAAATATAAATATTTTCTTGATTTCCTTTGTTTATAAATGTTTTGAGCTTAAATGATACTTTAACGTTTAAGAAATAAGAGTTAACAAAAATTGATTTATTATTTACTTAGTTAAAAGCTTATTTCTAGGGCTAGTACTTTTTTTAATTCATTATAGATGAATTAACCTAAATATGTTTACAGTCTCCTCATCCCTTTGGTCATAAATGTATACTGCATTCACCAGATCTCTGATGTTCTTTGAAATATTATTACCTTCACTCATTTTATTATCTTACACTTTTTATGCTGATAACGGTCAAATATTGTCGATCCATGAAACCCAGTTACTTTGTGTTTAGTTATATCTACACACATTGACAAACACTTTTACACATACATCATGATCTCAGTACTATTACACTCCTTTTTTCTCATTCAACAACCACACTCGCTTGAGTTTCAAATACAATTGCAGTCTCTTGGATTTGAATAACAACTGTTCATCTCTAGGTCTAATGAATAACTTACATCTTTCTCCGTTGCTAGTACCAACTTCATCAACCCTAGGACAACCAGTCCAACAATCAGACCCCAACTACTCCAGTTACCCACCAGCTGCCACCGACACTGCACACCACACCACAACAAACCCACAGTCTTCCTCAAGGTCAGTCTCAACGAGCAATACACCACCGGGAACCTTCACTTCTGGTAAACAACTCACCTGAAACACTACAACAGCCTCTAATCAACTCCCTCAGGACCTAGATCTTAGTACTTTAATTACCCGATCCCAGCAGCCCCAACACTGACCTACATATCCTCATACTCCTCATCTTCCTGAATCATACTACAACCTTACAGCAATAACCAACAGCCTGACCCAAATCGTAGCTTAACTACAATCTTTAATTATCCCCCTCACTAAAATATTACAAAAGGTTACGGCAATGTTATTCCCAACTACAATTGTCCTGCCCTACAAACCTCTATCCATTCTACTTTGGAACTCCAATGAACTTCTTCTACACAAGAACAACCTTACAATACTACTAATGACCAAAAACATTGGCACTGCTCTACTAACAGAAACACATCTTTCCACTCGACATAACTTTACTACAGAGTTCAATTAATACCGAACTGGCCGTGCAGACACCATTTCCCACGGTGGTTCTGGTATTATCAGCTCCAGTATTCCTCACTACCCCATTAATGCTTCTGCCTTTGCTCTTCATCTGCCAAGGTGTTTCGTCCACATGAGACTATCCTCAACTCCTAACACTGTTCCTTGGTATCTAATCAACTGGACACACCCCTGTTTTATACAGTCAAAATCCCAACATCTCTCTTTAGGTTAACCTAAACCAATTTCCCAACAAAATCTTCTACTCATTATATCTTCGCGGCTAGCAATGATTATATATATATATATAAGTTATCGTCTCCCGGCTGTAGACGATCAAAGAAAAAGAGAGAATATAGATGATAATAATGCACGCAGGTTCGATTGTTAACTGGCTTTATTCTGTTCTCATACTCTATCAATACCCAGGCTTTGTTTACACTAGGCCCTGTGGTATTAGGCTTAACAATGTCTTGCCACTAGCCATAACATATATATGTATATATAAGTTAATGATCGTCAACGAAAACGTGAAGAAAAAGGAAAGAGGTTGAATATAGTTACAGAACGAGAGTTGTCACAAGACTGTTTTTATTTGAGCCTTTTAAAGGCTCTCTAAATACATTCGGGATGTTTATATCCCGATGACTTAAGGATTAAGCTGGCTGCCTACGACGCCCGAACCTTAACTCCCTCCCTGCCAGTTTACGCATATCTCTTCGTAAACTCTAAGGTCCGGCGCACGCAGCACACAGCCTGTAATCCCTTACATCACGTTTACGGTCTAATATATTCATAGTCCACACAAAACAACAGAACACAAAGAAAAGAGATAATACAGAAATAAAACAAGAATAATAATAAAATATAATACATTCGCCCTTGACCTGGCGGCTGCCAAGTGGAAAAAAAAATGGAACTTATCCACAATATAAATAATGAAAACAAAAACTCTCTCTGAGCTTCACATGCGAAGTATATGAGTCCGGATTAGTTGCTCCGTATCGGATCGAGGGCCCACCATCTTACGCACATTCAACACCCTCCCCCCTGTGGTGAGAGTTTCAACTGTTCAATGTGAACGGTTCGCCTATTCTTTAAGGCGGTTATGCTCTCGATGGTCACGAGATTATGTTCCCAAATTATGATGACCTTAAAGGGCCCCTCGTACCGAACCAGTTCCTTACTACGATTTGATACGATTGTTCTGTACACAACGGTCCCAATCGATATTGCTCTTATGCGATCCCGCACCTTCAAATTTGCCCGTGCCACGCGCTTGGATTTTTGCGCATAATCTTATCGCGTACTTTGTACCACATCTTTCCGAGCTGTATGTGGGTGTTATGGAGCTGTGCCACCATTCCCTCATCCGCCACCGTCTCCGGCCAGTTCCTCGGTCTCACTCGTAAACCAAACAAAATTTCGAAGGGTGCTAACCCCGTCGTGGCGTGTATCGAGTGGTTGTATGCCGCCACCGCCATGGGCATCGCTACGTTCGCCGACAGGCCTTTATCCACCTTGTACACGCGTAAGTGGTCGCTGAGGGTGCTGTGTAACCTTTCGATGGTTCCCCTGCTCTTGGGATACCCGGGGGTATTAAAATGCCATGCACATCCCGTTTTTGCATTTAGGCTCTCACGGTTGCATTGTCAAACTCCCGTCCCCCGTCCGACGTGATCCTCTCCGGTATGCCGTAGAATTGAAACCATGTGTTGAGGGCTTGGAATATGGAATCTGATGACTTGTCCTCCACCGCATAGGCCATAGCCACTTTGCTAAATGGGTCGATGATAGTGACCCACTTAAAACCCCGCCACGTGAATGTGTCCACTTGAATCTCCGTCAATGGTGCTTCTGCCATGGGTGATTCCTGGAGTCCCTGCGGGGGATGTCTATCATATTTCGTCTTCCTGCAAACTTTGCATGCTCCGATTACCTCGTGTGATTGTGCCGTCTCCTGCCCACCGCGGTGGTTAGTTTTCCCTTGGTGATACGCTAGTGTTACCTCGCGTTGCTGTTCCTCGTCCTGCAGGGTTTGGACCACGGAAAGACGCCGAATGAACGAGCGATCCACCCCCAACAGCTCTTTCTGCCACAGCTTTTTAATTTTTTCCCCACACAGTCGTGTTGCCCACGAATAAATGGTGTGTTTTGCCAGGTTTGGACACGTCCTTGAGAGCCTGACAACTTCGAACTCCCGGTAGTGACCAAATCATCGCGATCTGACTCCTGCCGTACGTACTATGGAGTATTTTCAGAGCACCCGATTTTTGAGTTTTCCAAATGATCTGCCTCCGCTTATCATTGATAATTTCATCCGTCGTCACCATATCATGCGGTCTCTCCCCTATAGGCTCGTCTGATGGTGGATCCGCACTCCTGTCATTATCTTTCCGCGTGTTGCTCCTGCCCGATTCTCCAGGCGTCCATTCCTCAATAAACTGCCTCATACCGCTCGATGTTTCCCCTTCTTCTATGGCATTCACCACAATAGCGCGCGACAGTCAATCTGCCACGACGTTGTCTTTGCCTGGCTTATATACGATATCCAGATTGTATTGCGCTAAGAATTCCTTCCACCTCGTTACCCTTGAGGAGGATTCTTTGAGTTTTCCAACCCATTGAAGGGGTCGGTGATCCGTATGTATTCGAAACCTTCTGCCAAATACATACGGACGGAAGTGCCCAATGGCCCACACTATCCCGAGGAGTTCTCGTTCCAGAGCGCTGTACCGCGCCTCCGTGTCCGTCAGACGTCTGCTCGCGTAAGCCACCGGTCTTTCCCCGTCCCTTCCTTCCTGTGACAATACTGCCCCCAAGGCATAGTTGCTTGCGTCAGTGGTGATCGTGAAATCCTTCTCGAAGTTAGGGAAAGCCAAAATCGGTGCCTCCTGGAAACGTGCCAAGCATTAGCGGATATTCTGCTCTATGAGCGGCGTGATCATTATCCATGCTCCTTTCCGTAATAAGTTATTAATGGGTACCATATATTCTGCCATGTTCGGCACGAAACAGTGGTAGTAATTGAGCGTGCCCAGTAATCTCCGAATCCCTTTTACGTCTTTTGGCACCTCCATTTTCTGGATCACTTCTACTTTCGTCGAGTCTGGTTGAACCCCTTCCTGTGAGATTGTGTGCCCTAAAAAACTAATCTGCTCCTGGCCCAGTGACGATTTGTCTATTGACAGTTTCAACCCGAAATCTCTTAATCTCTTAAATACGTTCCGGAGGTGTTGAATATGTTCCAATTCCGTTCGGCTGAAGATCAGCAGGTCATCCATGTAAATTTGGCACATATTTTCGTCCATCCCTCTCAGAAGTTCGTCCATGAGACGCTGAAAGGTTATTGGAGCATTTTTGAGACCGAACGGCATTCTCGTGAACTCAAAATGCCCTCTTTCAAACGAAAACGCCGTTTTATGTTGGTCATGCGCAGCTAGTTTGATCTGATGGTACCCTGCTTTAAAGTCTAATGTGCTAAAAATTTTCGCACCGTTGAGTCTGTCTAGGATGTCTTCGTACCGCGGTATCGGATATTTTTCGTCCAGGGTATTGTCGTTAAGTTTCCGAAAATCCACCACGACTCAGTATTTTTCCTCACTATCTCCCGGTCAACTTTTCTTTTTCACTGCCCTCAAAGGGCTATTATACGGAGACGTGCTATCTCTGATGATACCTTGGCGCTTGAGATCCTCGATCTCCTTTCTAATGTGTAGTCTGTGCGCTTGCGGATACCGCCTCTCCTTCACATACGTCACCCGCTCTACTTTTAACGGGATCTCATGTAGCGTTTTCCCCGTTGTTCCTAGCGTGTCCCCTTCAGCGAAAAAAATATCCCTAAACTCGCTCCGCAGACTCTCCCTCCAATCCTCCACTCTCTTAACCGCTCCTATTTGCTCCGTTTCGCCCCTTACGCCCCCCCCCCCGGCTTCGATAGGTTCGCTTCCCTATTTTGATCCTCCAGTTCTCACCCCCCTTTTCGATGCGGGCGCCTACTTTTTACAGTAAATCACACCCGACTATTATCTGGTATTCCCGCGCCATGTCTTCTACGACGTGTACTTTTATGTCACCCATTACTTTCGCCCATTCGTCCAGCCCCACGACCGCTTCTCCCATTACTTCGCAGGGTCCCCCAAGAGTAAGTAATTTACACTTACATACCTTGATCTGGTGTGCCCTCTCTCCTCCACGCAACCTTTCTAACGCACCACGAGACATTATTGTATTGGTGCTGCCAGTATCAATGAGGCACCTCTCCCCCTTCCCGAACTCAATAATTGGCAACCCACACATCCTTTCCCGCACTGTATTGCACCTTAGGATGCGGTCGCCTCTCTGCTGCCACTTACCTCAGGCCTCCGTACGCCACTCCCATCTGCGCGAGGGATTCTTCTGCCACTCTCGTCTTCTGCTCCCGCTGCGGTTCGACTCCTCTCCGTCTGTCTCCGACGTCCCTGACGACTCTTCGCCTGATGATCCATTTTCTCTTGGTGTCGCGCTCCGCCTCTCCCGGATTTCCTGGTTATTTACCTCCATTGGTTCTTCTCTGTAAAATTCCTTTCTACGAAACACGTATGGACATTGTCTTGCTATGTGTCCTTCTTCCCCACACTCAAAGCACTTAGTGCGAGGGCACTGAGCTACCAGATGGCCCGTCTTTCCACAGCCATGACATTTCCTATCTTCTTTCTGAGGTGCGTACCTAGGCCTCGTCACTCCCAATCTTCTCTCTCCCCTCACTCCCCTGTCTCTACCGGCAAACGTCGTTTCCTGTCTCTTCCACACCGATTTTGGGGTCCTGTTTTTCCTATACGGGATCCGGCTCCAACCGTCGTCATCTTCGTTCATTTTCACTTCTTCCTCTCTTGCACTAGCATCTATCATCGCCTGGGTGCATTCGAGGAACGATCGCTCATTAGGGAACCCTTCCTTCCTTCCCGTCTCCTTCGCTAATTGCACCTTTAAGATCGTAGACAGGAACCCCATCCTGCCCTCCACTTCCTCGGCGCTAGTTGTCTCCCTCATTTTCTTATTTATTTTATTGTAGCGGACTACCAGGACTGCAGCATACTGTCCACTATTCTGTCTTGGAGTTTTCGTTTCTCGAAACATTTGGAAGATATCCTCCTCTGGGGTCAATCGTCCCCCCCCCCCATATGCTTTCTTCAGTCTCGTCTTTACTACCTCCCATGGGGTTTCCTCGTCCACCTGTATCAGGTTCAGCACCTTCCTTTTTACCCTGCACACCAGGTCAGCCTTTATTGACTTAGCGTCACCTGGGTCGAGTAGCCCTTCGTCCATCTTGGCTTGTATCCTATTCATAATTCTATCTCTGCCTTTGAGAAAATGATTCAACTCACCCATTTCCCCAGAAAATTTTTCGAGGTCTGAGATCATTTTCCTCATATCCTGCGACGTCACTGCCCGCACCTTCATCCATGCCAGCGAGTTCGCATGGGCTTCAGCCATGGTTTCTTTAGGTAACTGTGGAACTTCAAACGCCGGCCGCAAGTTCACTTCCTTTAATTTAATTAGGCGAAAGCGAATGAGAAGGAAAAAAAAAACAAAAGCCAACTAGCACGTTAATGACTCGAACCCACTCAGCTCCCGGGTTTCGGCACCAGTTAATGATCGTCAACGAAAACGTGAAGAAAAAGAAAAAAGGTTGAATGTAGTTACAGAACGAGAGTTGTCACAAGACTGTTATTTGAGCCTTTTAAAGCCTCTCTAAATACATTCGGGTTGTTTACATCCCGATGACTTAAGGATTAGGCTGGCTGCCTACGACGTCCGAACCTTAACTTATATTCCATATTATATTATATATTTTATAAAATTATATAACTTATGTTTGGTAGGATGAGTGGGAGAAAGAATTGGAAAGGCTGACATCACGGTTTGAAAGAGAAATGATAGCTAAGAGGAAGAGGCCCGAAGACACTAAAGTACTTACCCTAAGGTTGCAGCAAGAGAGAGATGACCTAGAAAAAAATATGACCTTGCGTCGAGAAAGGAAAAAGGAAAGTTTGACAAAAAAATTATTAGAACATGAAAGGTAAGATCTCATATGCGTATAATCATACTTTATTTATATTTATTTGCTAAGTTGGCTAAGTTAAGTTGTAATTATTTATTAAATAATTCTGCATTGATACAATGGGATGCACCTATTCAATTACAATTTTGAGTTGAAGGGTAGAAAAATCTGTATCATGAGTTAGAAAACTTTAAAAAGAACTTACCTAGGTAAAGATTTTTTTCAAAATTTCTATTCATTTTTTGCAAGTAAAATTGTTATCCCAAAAAGCAGTTAAATCAGTTTTTATTAAAAAAAAAAATTTTAGTCCATTTTGTATTCACAGATATTTTGATGAATTTCTTACGAAGGGTTCTTCTTAAACATAACTCCATAAATACTGAGTGGTGGCAATATTTACTGAGTGACTGTATTTTATTAATGCCAGTTATATTTTAATCGTAAATAAATTAATTGATTGTAAATTTTTTCCTTTGAACATTGAATATATGAGAAAAAAAGAAACAGTTTGATTTGTTTTAGTTAATAATTTAATTTAAGATAATCCACATAACAAGCCATTATTATTCTTTCACAAGCTTACTATAATATCCATTATTTAAGTTTTTTTTATGTGTTCAATTTTTTTTCTTAAAACTTACTGTCATTTATATTCTTACTTAAAAATATTAAATATATTACATACATATGATATATAATACATGGATCATATAGTTGTAATAAAGGTATTTAAAAAAAAAACACACAAAAAAAAAACATTATTATGGTTGCTATTGTTATTAAAGTAATAACAACAAAATTATCAAAAAATAATCTCTTAACAATTAATCCTGTTTGTTTATTTTAACTAAACAATTTATTTTAGTTTAAGTTATTGCTTCTTTATCTATGATATTTTAGATCCACCATTTAGTTTGATAAATGTATTAGTTATCTACATGTTTGTATGCAATTGCATTATCATTCAACATCATTGAAATAGAAATTAGCACTTTCTTATCCATTGATATTTGTAAATCTGTTTAAACCTTTTCATAAATTTTAATTATTTTTATAATTCATTGTATGTGAAATATTAAAATTTAATATTTTAGGGCTGCAACTGCAGCTTTAGTAGAAAAGCAGAGCAGAGAAATGTTGGAACTGATAAATGAAAAAAGGTCACAGTACATGATGGCTGAAAGTATTTACTTAGAGCCCCCCGGTCAAGAAGAGGTGACACCATATCCAAGTGAAGCACCAAGCCCAGCACCTCCACTGCTGGCTAAATATCATATATATTCTCACCCTGATGAATTTGCTCATGTAGATGAAATTGCTATATCAGTACGTATACCATATAAATATGCATAATTATTAAACAATATTTTACTAAACTTGTATTTAAAAAGTCAACATACGTTAATTTATTTAAAACTCATTATCTATAAAATCATTTAAAACTATCTGGTTACAAAACTTATCAGGGAATTTAATGATTTCTCTACTAGCTGGATGAATAGGGCTGAATGGGTAAAATGAGGTTGCTGACTGATTGGGATGTTTGGAGCACCTCAACCACAAACATGACTTACCAGTTACTTATGTAACTGCAAAAAGGTTATATGCTCAACCTTTAATCTAATTCATTCAAATTAGGTGGCCAGGCAGAGCCATGGCAGTAGCTTGCTCTTGGCTTACCCAAGGGGATGGATACCTGAACAGATATCTTCATCAGATTAGTGTTGTTGATTAGTCTTTGGTGCCCCTTTTTGCTACATCTTTGACCATAACCCATCTGACATTTCACGACTGTATCTGCATGAAACAGCTAACCTCACTTGAAAAACATATTCTCTAATTGATTCTCCTAATAATTTAAGGTAAAGTATATCTGAATGGAATAATTGAAAAACAGAGGATTAATATGGCTCTTTAAAATGTTGACTAAATCATTGTAGCCTTTGTCAGTATAAGATGTAGGGCCTAACAGTGTTTTTAAAAGTGTATATACTTTTTGTTAAATAACCATAGCAAACATGTCTAACTTTCTAGCACCAGCCATATTGCTTGTTCAAAAATGTAGACAATACACAATATGTTTCAAAATATTCTACTGAATAATCGTCTTATTGAAAATTGCAGAATGCCAATAATTAGTGTTTCATTCCTTAAATTGAAGTTGTAACTAAATCATTAAGGGAATCCACTAAATTTTGTATATTAGTATACATTAAATAATTAGTATTAATTTAGTGTAACAAAAATAATTGTACAACAAATCCTGAATTTCAATTTATATAAGCTTTTTACTTATTCACATAATTTATCTGCTATCAGATCTTGCTGGTCCCCCAATTTGTTATGAAGTTATAAATAAGAACACTAAACTCATTATTAAACAACTTACCATACATGAACAATCCTTAACCTTTCATGGAGTTATCCCCCATGTCCTAGTTCATTTACCTATATAGAAAAAATGTAGAAATAGGTATATCACTAAAATATGAAAAGAAATGGAATAAAAACTTTTTTTCCTGGTACATTGTCCACTAATTATATAAGTTAATCTGTTTCTTGTGATTAGCTTGTAATAATGTTGCGTGGTATACTTGTATGATGAATCAAAATGAACTAATAGCACAATAATAAATAAATAAAAGTGAATAACATTCGATAAAAATTGTAATGAAGCCCAGCGAAATGCGACAGTCAAGAGACTGATGAGGGATTCCAATTTTAAATATAGGAAATAATTCATCACCTCCAGATTCTCACCACAAATATGTAGTCAAAATGTGGAGGGGGGGGGGGAGAAATTGCCGTGCTTGATATAACAGAAGATGACAAGAATAATTAAGCAGTTTAAGGGTGGACATGGGGGGATTTGGGATCTGTGTTCATTCAAGGATAGGGTTTAATCAAGAGCCAAACTGAGGTTTTTGACTGAGGTAAAGAAGCTGATCAATTTTAAAGCTAGGAATATCATTTACGGTTTGGGGAGGGTACATGATCACAGTGAGCCAATGATAATTTTCTGTAATTTCTCCTCATTTAATTGAAGTTTATGGAGAGAGGACTAGTCCCGCCGATTCTATCAATCAATCAATAGGGAGGCAGATTGGGTGTGGCTCAGATGAAGGAAAGAATATGTAGATTAGGTGTGGGCAGAAATTACTAATCCAAGCCAGCCAACACCACTGCTGGAGAAGTGGTTAGTTAAATAGGGGCTAGGAGAATGGAATCTTCAAAGGTATTGAATGCTCTGCAGAAATCTAGGAGAATAACGATAGACATTGTTTAGAAAATACCATTTCTGAAGCCAGATCGTCCAGCTACAATTACGCTAGTGGCATGATCTCAACTGAGAAGAAAATAAGGTGAGAATTGGCCATCTGTACGCTTTATGCCTAAGAAGATAGGTGTTTTATCAAGAAAAGTATCCCATGAACGATATTTTGTTGCCCTTACATCATTTCTGTATCTCGTATTTGCAAGGTGTGAGTAGAAAGACTTTAAATTGGAATGGGGATATTATATTATATACGTTGTATACAAATATGTATTTATTTGTGGGGGATCATCTTAGGTCGATGAAAGAAACATTTTCGTAAAAATTATCTATGGACACTATGTTTTTACATCCTATATACATCTGCAACAGGTCTTATTAAAAAGAAAGGAACGGGAAGAGTTAAAAATAGTGTGAGAATTGTGATTAACAAGAATAAAAATAAGAGTTAGATATCAGCGAAACATCTGCATTTTAAAAAAATAATCCATACATGAACCCTTGATCGTTTACAAGTAAAAAAAAAAATAATAATAAAATAATTGAACCTATACTAACAAGACTATTAATAATATAAGGTGGATATAAATAAAGTTCTAGTGCTTTGTGAAGGAATGCATCTGTAGTTGGAAAAAAAAAAAAAATCTAGTAAAAATGGGAAAATGAGATGAATGTGAGGAAAAAAGTGTGTTTTATTTGAACCTATTTGGTTATAGATTCAAAGTTATTTTTTTAATAGCTTTTAAGAGGATTTTGGGTTATTCTAAATGTTTTTATTTTAGGTAGCTCAAGAAGATCAAAAAACTTTCACTGACTTAGTTCGCCAACTTGTAGGAAGATGTGGTTCAGATATAGAAAAAGCAAGGTATTTTTTTTTTTTTTCAATTCTCTTCTGTACAGTAAATATACTTCAAATAAACTTGGACAATGAAGAATCATTGTTAAATATTTTGATGCATCACAGTACTTATTTTTTTTGGTTATTTTATTGTATTTTAAATCTATTAATATTTAATTAAATCTAATTATTTTAAGCCATTAATACTTAGACATAATAGGCTGCGAATAGTTGAGTCTATTATCATAGGTCTGAACAAGAATTTCTTTTGTTAAAACAGAATTTAGTGTAAAGATAACCAACTATATTCATAAGAATAATTGTATGAATAAATTATCACCACATACATTTTTATGTAATATATTGTAACGCTTCTTATTAAAAAAAGGTAAAAGGACATTCACAGAAAACTTTAACTCACTGACTCTTGACTGACAAAACTACAAACACAAAAGAGACAAAGAGTTAAGACCTATCTCTCACCTAAACTCTGGTATTTATAGGCAGTCTACCCCCTCCAAATAAAAGAGGCTTTACTCAAGGGGCTTAGTTATTGTCCAGGGTTTATTTATTAATAACTTTCCTTATTGGGTAATAAGTAATTGTGATAAATTTTCTCATTCATACCATATTTACAATTTTCATTTACTCCCTCATTCATACACCATTTACATGCATTAAGTGCCTGATTTTTGAAGAATACGTGACCTAAATATTACAATGATGTGCAAAGGAATGAATATTAATCATTTCACTTGTCCCTAACACGTTATATAATTTCATTAATGATCGTTACCTGAAACTAGTCTCTCAAGGGGTCCATCATCCATTGAAAAGCTTGTACTATCCTCCATAGCATCAGGACTATGTATGCTAAGTGTACAGGTTCAGTGGTAGGGAAATTATGACTTGTTCTTCACAGCTTCCTCTGAAGCTTCTACTGCACCGGTTGTATTAATTCCACCAACTGACCTTTTGCAACTAGTTACGTGATGAAAGATAAGAGCCAAGTCTAGAAGGGGGTCCAGGAGGTGCTGCCACTACTAAGTGCCACCCAAACTGGATCCATAAGTCACTGGTCCTTAACTCCCCAAGTAATCGGTGACACTCGTCGACTGTAGATACTTTGCACTGTAGATAATAAGAACTAACAAAAACACCAAAGTTTTACAAACAAAAATAAAAAATGATTAAATAATCCTAAACTTCTTCCAAAATGTTCAACAAATTATTACTAATTAATTGTCCTACATATAAATTTGAGTAGGGCATTAAATAGGGCCTAATCTTAAAATACCATACCTGCAATATCATACAGTATTTACAAACAGCCCAGAGACCTCCTAAGTCCACGTGATTGTCACCTCCCTTGCATGCGAAAGAGGAAGCGGAGTCTTGGAAAGTCCCCCACACTCCTCCATCAGGTCACTGGACATGAGCCAGTTGAGGCTGACCAAGAGCACGAGAGCCACAGACACTTAGGACATGATTGGGGAAACTTGCCATTGACAGCACTCCCACCGTCACGAGGCCACTGCCACTTTAGTCTCCAAGGAGGGGATTATAGGGATGAGTGGTGAAGTGTAATGACTGCTAGGGAATGAGGGTGGTTGGATAGGTTTAGATGGAATTCATGTATTGGGAATCTCTTTTAAGCTTGTAAACCAAACCTGTGTGCCAAATGCTGTTTGGTTTCAAGGGCTGAGGATATGTGATCAACAAAGCGAAGAATTCTTGAGCAGTGCAATGTCGTAGACAGAAACCAAACTGGTAGTAGGAAATTTTTTTATGGATTTAACAATTGAAAGTAGATGCTTTAATAGGAGTTTTTCAAATATTTTTGAGAGGATAAAGAGTCGGCTAATTGGACGGTAAGATAAGGCGTTATTGGGTGGTTTACCGGGTTTTGCGAATAGGACAATAATAGAATGTTTTCAGAGGAGAGGAAAGTGCGTAGTTCGGATAGTGCAATTATAGATGTAGGTTAGGAATATTATGGCTTCAGGAGGAAGTTGTTAGAGAATTTGAGAAGTAAGGAGATCATATCCGGGTGATTTTCGGTAAGGTAAGTTTTTCAGAAGGCATTTGACTTCAAAAGAGTTAATGGCTTTTAGTTTAAGTGAGAGAGGGATAGGTGAAGTGATGAAATCTTCAACAGTTATGCCATGAGTATGGTTTTGATGAGAAAGGTGAGGTGTGAAAGTACGGGAAAGATGCAGAGTGAATTCTTCTAACCTTTCCCCATCTGAAGCCACCCAGGACCGATCATCACGACATAGTGGGTGTGAAATAGGATGATTGTTAGGATCTTTTTAGTTACATTCCGTAGGGAGTTATCCACTGCAGACAGAGAGGAGAGGTAGGAATCAAAGGAATCAGATCTGAAGGATGCTAAATGCCGCTTTACCTATATACAGTAATGATTGTACAAGCGACGATCAGCAGGATGTCGGGATCTTTGCCACATTGTCCTCGAGTGGCGTTTGGATTGGATTAGGTCTTTGAGATGATGAGGTAAAGGATTATCGTTGTGAATTTTGGATGATGGTGGGGTGGCGATGCCTCCCAAGCCAACCTCTCAGGAACACTTTGAGATCTACGGAATCTGTAAGAAGCTGGTGGAGGTCGTCTCAATCAACTGGGCCCCTAATAAATGAAGGAGGAGGTTCTTTGTGAATTGGTCTTAGGAAAATGGTTAGAATCAAAGGGCTATGATCGGAGAATAGGCCATCGAGGTGTGTAAGTGAATGGTTTAGTGTTCCTAAACTATTGTAAAAGAAGAAGTTAGCGCTATGTTGGAATGAGATGGCTAATAGGTGGCTGTGTCAAGAGAAATAATAGAGCGATGTTTCCGTGTGAGGGCAGGCAGCAAAACATATCCTCGTGTACTTGTGGATCTTGAGCCTCAATGTTGGTTCTTTGCGTTAAAGACCCCATCCACAAGAAAATGATGTCTGATAGAGTCTAGAAAGGAGATGAATTGGGAATAACAAATGGATTTATTAGGAGGGCAGTATACCGATGCTAGGGTGAGAGGAAAAGTGAAGGTACTGACTGACACTGCAGTGGACTGAAAGAAATCATGTGCTATGTGATAAAGGAACTATGTGATGGGAAACGGAGTTATGGACAATGACAGTGGTACCTGCATGTACTCTTTCATCTGAGTGATCAGTTTGACTAGTCTGGTACTGTCGAATAGTAATGTTTACTCCTGAGTCTTGTTTCAGAAATGAGAGTCATTGGACTTGTCGTTTAATAGTGCTGTCAGGTCGTCAGTGTGGGTGTGAACACCATTCGCATCCCAATGGAGAATGGATAAGGGTCGGAAGTATCCACTTATAGATTTTGTTTTACGGGGATAAGGTACGAGACAAGATTCGTAAGAAGGGAAATGAGAGGAGTAATTAGGGTTCTGAACTCTGTAAGGAATTAAGTTAATAGGCTAGTGTGATCTGATGAACTTGAAGATTTGTGGTTGAGGATAGGATTGGGTTTGATGGAATGCTGGGGAAGAAGAACTTGCAGACAAGGAGTGGGCAGTGCCCAATACTGCTCTCTGTTACGGACTGCATTGGCAAAAGAGGTGGGCCGCTTCTCAAGCTCTCCATGGCTTGCTTATCTTCTTCTGGCTGATGACGCTGTTTGTTCCTAGACTTAAGGATTATGTATGCCTCAAAGCCGTTACAGTTGGCCGGATGGTTTTGTTAGCAGAAGACATAAACATCAGGCGATTTCAGGGGCTTCTTGCACAATTCACTGCACCTGGGAGGGTGGTGACAGTAGGTATTTGTGTGCCCATGTGCCTGACAATTATGGTATTGGACAATGTCGCGTTTGGGGTATGGCTTTTCGACCTGTATTCTTGTATAATACAGATGGGTTAATTTGTAGATTATTTCTACTCCAGGTGTTTGCTATAGATCGACAAAAACAAGGGTAAACGGTGTGTGTTAATTGCTTCGTTGATCGAAATTTCAAAACATTTGACAATTACAAATGAAGAAAATTACATAGCCAACAAGGTGCAGTGAAATAATTCTTAACTATTATCATATTATGTGGACATCCATTCAGATGACAGGATATCAGGATTCAGCTAAATAAATCTAGTATCTATTTATTCTGGTACACTATAAACTAATGCATATTACTCACTTGCATAAAGGTTTTAGGTATTTCCAGACGGAACTTAGACTGCCTAAAATTGAACACGAAATTCCATCTCACATTATGAAACAAAATTCTGATATATAAAGCCATATTAAAACCAATCTAGACTTATATACTTGAACTGTGGGAAACCCTCAAACATCAGGTGCATCCAATCCTTCCAATCTAAACTCCTGAGAACGTCAGTAAATGTACCTTTTTATCATTTAACAAGATTGTTTTAAGCATCATCTAGCCTTAAAATGCTCTTTGAAGATTGAAGTGAACGTGGTCCTTGGTCTTTTGTAAGTATTGAGTCACTTGGGGAGCTCTAGCACTGGTTAGTTTCCTCCTCCCCTCATGTCCTGAGCCTCTACGGCTCTCACACTCACCATAAGTCTCTACGTAGCAGTGAGGTAGCTACAGGAGTAGCCTGGAAGATATCCCCGATCCTTGCCTCTTTTCCATAACTGTGACAAATCTGCTGGTGAATTGGGGGAATTCCTTGGCATGTATTCATGTTCATATTGCATGAATGTATATTGTAAATACTGTATGAATAAGAGGTTTCTGATTTTGAAAGCATTAAGGAAACTAAAAAGTTTGTAGACAAAATTTTTTTAAAACCTGTTTTCCAGTAACGTTATGTGAGTTACACTTCACCTATGCGAAACAGATTCCAGGGTTCCTCCTGTTCATACAAACCACAAGGCAAAAGCCTAGTTTTTTTTATAAAACCATTAGAGATTATAGAACCTCTTAGACTATTAATGAAAAAGTGGTTTAATTATTCCTTACTCTTACATAGATATTTAAGTTGGAATAATGTTTTTTTTTATTCTAATAATTGATAAATGATTTGTTTTCACACAAATTATTTTTGTGTTTTAATTTTCAATCCCATACTGAACTTTTTTGGTTAATCTCTTCTAAAATCCTTGTAGTTTCATCACTAAAAGTTAATATTTTCTTACAGATTGACTGACTAATAGAATAGAAATAAAGTTTAGTTAAACAAGTAGTAAATCACTTCTGAATCGTTGAACTGATCAGTTTTAGTTTTATTATCAAGCCCCCACACATATTGTAAAAATAAAGTGTTAGTTTTTTTTTTATCGATATGAACTTAATTAAAATCCATTTATATTTTTTTTCTTAGGACAATTTTTCGGTGGATCACAGTTAAAAATTTAAATACCATGCAATTTGATGAAAATCTAAGAGGTGATACACCAATGGGTCTTTTGAGAGGAATCAAGCATGGGACAGAAAGTTATCATGTTCTATTTAAACGTTTATGCAGGTAAAATTTCAAAAAAAATATCACCAAGCATATTATTTTACTTTCAATATTGAAATTGTTGGAATCATAACTATTTAGCAAGCAAAAAAATTAAAACATTTACTTTCTGTGAAAAATTATCTATTTTTAGTTATGCTGGCCTACATTGCGTCGTTATTAAAGGATATTCCAAGTCAGCTGGTTATCAACCAGGAGTGCATTTCGAAGACAACAGATTTAGAAATTCTTGGAATGCGGTTTATGTTGCAGGAGCGTGGAGATTTGTGCAGTGCAACTGGGGAGCACGCCATCTCGTCAATGCAAAAGAAATACCAAAAGCAGGCACCAAGCTTGCCAAAACAGATAGTTTAAGGTACTTTTTTTGCCAAAATTTTCTGAAATATACTACCAATAGAATAACACTGTTATGAATATATGTGCATAAGTTTAATACTTGGGTATATTCAGCTTTCCTTGAATTTGAATGGTAATATGTTGAAATTGTATCTAGATATTTTAATTTCATTTACTTCACATAATATCCTGCACATTCACCCTATACTTTGTTTCCGATAGAACCATTCTTTTATTTGCTAATCTGACTGTAAATAGTACTCCTTTTTTTTGCCTTTACTCGCTGTTCGATACCGCAGGAACAACCTATTACTGAACTTATATAGAAATCCACCTTTCTGGGGTATCACTCCCTAACCTGGGAGAAATAAATTCAAAACAAACAATATAGCTAGATATATAGATAGAAAAAAATCTTTACTCTGGGGTATATTTATAATAAACCCAACTCTGACTAACCAAAAAGAAATGGGGGGAGTTCCCTAATATTATTTATAAAGAATGTGACAAACTTATTTAGAGAAAAGTATATTTATGCAGAATCACTGTACATTATTATCTGATATCCTAATAAAAATTTTTAGAGGTAACTAAATAAATTAAGAGTCACAAAAAAGAAGAATTCAAAGAAATATAATAATATTTTCAACTAGAGCACAATTAAATAATCAAAACATTCTGGTATCAAATTGTGCAATGAAAAATAGCATAATCGCCTTGTGCTAAAGGGACATAGGAAAATGGAAACAAAGGAGCCTGAAAATTTCACTTGTGCAAAGCGAGATTGATGCATCTGTGTTGGAGACCCTTTAAAAAGAGGTTGGTCGTAAAAAAATGCCCCCTCTCTAGTGCAAGGACCCAGACAGAGTGGGGAATATTATAAACTTTATTGGCTATCGTCTGGTTATTATTACAATAATTATATGTGACATTACCATTAGATTAATACAATGAACATCCCATTTATAAGTCAAAGAGATGACAACATTTACAATTTGTTTTGTTTCTTTTTAATACCAAAATAGGCTAAAGCACTCGAATATAGAAAGTGGCAATCTTGTTGCACAGTCAAATCTAATTAACACCACTATTTATCAATATAGCTCACTACAATTTATGAAAATTGAAACGAGCCAGGAAAATGATAAACCCATTGATTTATTGAGAGTACATACTAAAACAGAGAAGTTCGCCATAATAAAAGGTTATAGACCAAAGGTCAAATGCATATAGCATAGATATTGACAAAACTTAGATAATACTTGACTAATCAGGCTATAGATACTACAGATATTCTTCAAATATTGACTTTCTGACATTAGATACATATTGAAATAAAACAATATAAATTATATGAAGCTCGTTAATAAGGTATGTTTTGAATAAGCAATGAAATAATTATAAAAGTTTTGCAGAACTAATTATTTATTGCCTGAATAAAAAAAGCCATGATATAAACACATGAAATTATTGGACTGAAGGCTAAACAAAATTTTAAGGCATCAATGAATTAGGTTGAATGCTCACAATTACGTCAAAGACTAAATGACTATTGGAAACTCTTCCTTATGAGATAATTATTGCTTGTTATTCACACCACATTATACCTCCTGAATATAGTATGAGATTCCGCAGCTTATAGGTCAGAATTAAGGGGGCCCTTGACCAACAAAATGCAAATAAACAATAAAAATTGCATTGCATCCAAGTTATATTAAACATGAACACGCCCAAAAAGTATTATAGAGTTGTTGTATAATTGTCTAGCTTACAAATTTAATATAACTTTATATTTATCAAAATTAATTTAAGAATTTAAAGAATGTGACTCTAAGAGTGAAACATAAATTATTTATAATCTAGAAACTCGCTGGTTTTATCATAGCATCTGAAATTATTGTGTTAAAAGAACATTAAAACAAAACAACTCAAAAATTACTTTAAAAAGAAACTCGATCAAGTTACAAATTATTTAAAATAAGATTTTATACCAGTTAAACATTACACAAACAAGTTGATTCTATTAGTTTTTTATTCTAGATGCATTATAGGTTAGCATACAATTATTTTTATTATGTAAACATTTGAAATAAATTTTATTTACTTATTCAATGAGATCTTTTATGTATTGTAATCCAAAAATTACTCCAAATTATTTTAAGAAGATTATTATTGAGAGATATATTATCGTATGTGTATTGAATTTTGATTTACACATCATCCCTGACAAAATGTCTTGCTCTGCATCTCCTTCAGCGCCAGGATAAAAATGTCTGCCAACATTGAGATCAAGGCAAAGTGATGATCAGCAGATCAGAGGAACAAAGAAGGAAACTTCTGTTCATACCGAGATCAGAGTACGCTTAGGAGATAGGTGGGGGGATGATGTAAACTCAAAAAAATCACAACACCAAGAAATTTTTGAATTTCATGAGAACCGCAGGTTTCGCATTTTACACACAGGCTCATAAGTTCAAAATAAACAATTTTATTAAACAAAATATTAAAATTGAATAAATGGTTTAATTAAAATAAAAAATTTCTTTACAAAAATAAAAAACACAGCAAAAATTAATTTTTTTCTTTTTTAACAAAATTGAAATTTTATAGGCTTGTAATGGCGTTTAATAACAATTATTGCCTCCTCTGGCTTTAATAGCTGCTTCCATCCTTCCAAACATACTCTTAAAAACATTTTTAATAAAATCTTGGGGGATGTTATCCCACTCACAGTAATACAGCCATCTTTAGCATTTTAAGTGTGTATTAGGAGGGGGATCCTACAACCGAACCATCCTTTTATGATTTTCCCCACACATATTCAATTGGGTTAAGGTCTGGACTTGTTGCTGGCCACTCTAGGTTACTGATACCTGTTGTGTTCAGGTAGTCAGAAACACATGTTGCCTTGCCTTATGCGGCAGGGCATTATCATGCAGCACTGACTGTATTGTTCTCCAGGTCTTCTTCAAACTTTTTCACAGCCATCTGGACTGTTAATGGCCACTCTTGTCTCATCAGTTAATAGGATATTTTTCCATTCCTCTTCAGTCCAAGATTGGTATTCTCTTGCAAATCTTTAGTGTCAGTCTACGGTGTTCTGCAGTAAAAGGGGGCTCTTTCCCAGCCCTTCTTGAGTTAAGGCTTTACTCTCTCAGTCTTCTTATAACGGTTGACTCTGAGAATGTTATCCCCTGAATACCAGCAACCAAGTTTCTAATGTCATAAGCTGTTAAAAAATGTTTCCTTAGCGCTTGCATTTCAATAAAGTGGTCGTCAGTTGGATCAGTGACGTAGGATGTCCTGAATTTGGTCGTCTTGGGTGACTCCCGGTCTCTCTGTACCTTTTTATGGCCCTTAAAACTGTAGAGGAATGAAAATCAATCATTTTTATGATTTACTGAAATACATTCAGTAATTTTTCATACTAAATCATCACGACTTAAAAGGCTCATTATCACACAATAATGAATAAAGAGATAAGAGAGAAGTTGATGTATGGGGCAAACAAAAGGTAAAAGAAGACTGAAATAGGAATTAAAATCAATCAAGAAAAATATTATATTATATAATAGTGAGTAACAATGATATTAATAATCCCTAATGTTTTCATGTAACTAATCCTATCACTTAATACTTGATCCTATTACTATAAATAAAATAAAACATGGATTAGACTCCAAAACTAAAAAAATCTTGAGGTCTATAGGTGTTGCAATTTTTTTGAAGGGGAGTGTATCTATCTCAAAAAATAGTAATTCCAATAATTTGAAGTATAGGTCAAATATAGACTTTAAACAAAAAAAAAATGTTATAAACAGATTTCATTTCACATTTTTTATCCAACTCGATCGTTCTTTATTTTTTATATTGTATAATTACTGATCATTTTTACATTTTTAGACAGTAGAGAAATACTGTAGGCAAAGAAAGGACGTACCTCACTTGTTACATCCTTTCAGATATCTGTACAAAACAATGGTAAGCTACTCAAACCTATGGGTAGGATGCTACATCCTTTAGGAGTGGAAATTTATTGGAGGGTCATTTTGATCATGCTTACTAATTACTATATTATTAGCGGAAAATACAATTTTTCATACTATTTTCATATATATATATACTGATTTAGAGGAAATAAATAATTAAGAGTCTTGATTTGGATGATGGGAGTGAAGAAGACTGTCGTGTATTGGTGGGAATGAAGTTCCATAGATCTGTAATGGACTAGCAATGAGTGATCAAAAGGGGCTGTCCTGTGGAAAATAGGCAATAGGTTGAATGAGTGTCATCTTCTGTAATAGGATTTACTAGATAATTTGAATTTCAGGAGATTTATAGGTAAGGTGGTGTTTAGAAGGTGAAGGAGGTAGTGTAAAAAAAAGATCTGAGAAAATGCTTTGATGAAGTGAATGGTATAATCATCTTAACTTGATATACTAGTGCCATATGCGATAATTTCTAGGGATCGTAAAGATAATTCTCAGGAATCAATTCATATGTCATCTAAGTCGTGCCTCAAGATCCCCAGAGGGCGACCATGTGCATTTTCCTTAAGAAAAATAGGGGAAGAATAGGGAGATGACCAGGAATCAGCAGTTTTTTTGTGGTAGGAGATAATGAGAGCAATTGAACAATTTCAAAGTTGAAATGGATCTTTGTGAATCTTTCCAGTATATGGTTTAGTTTACGATCATAACTAGGTACAAACCAAGGTTTGTGTTGTGAATGAGACTGGTTGAAGGGTGAATTAACTATGGATAATGTAGATTAGGGCTCTGTACTACAGACTCATATACTACACCATAGCTGTAGGTGTGTTTATCCATATCAGTAATGCTGCTTCCGCATCTTCTCCTTTGTATTTTATCTTCTACAATTTCTTCACTTTCTTAACTGCAATCTCGGCCTTTCCATTGGACTTATGATGATGCGGCGATGACGTTTTCAACGTAAACTTCTACTATCTAGCAAATAATTTAAATTCTTTGGAGCTGTAGTTAGTGCCTTCGTCGGTACACCATATCTTTCAGAAATATGTTTTAATGCTGATACAGTACTCTGAGATGACATATCACATAGTCTTTGGAAGGATGAAAAATACTCCACCACCACCAAAAATTTACGTTTATCAAACTCAAATATATCTGTCCCTACTACCATCCATGGGCCTTACAGAACTTCCCTTAATTGAGTGTCTTCTTCTGATTTCTCTTGATATCGAAATCTTTATAAATTTTACACTTTTTGTACTTTATTACTTATGTCTCTTGCCATATGAATCCAAACAACTCTTGACCTCACATACCTCAGACAGGCCTCAACCTTTTGGCGCCCTTTAAAACTTTGACCTGTCATTTTTTCTGGAATACACCTGTTGATTGTTTAAAATTATACCATCACAGACAGTCAGTTGCTCTCTAACTTTCCACCAATTTCATAAATGCTGGTACCTTCTTCTCTTCATCAGGACAGCCATTATCTACAGATGATATCTCAATTATATTATATATTATATATAATATTTCAATCGCACACCAACTCCAACTTCATCCAATTGCTCTCTAATTTCATGTAATGTTGCCGTACTAATTCTTGTGTCTGTTTAGCCATCGGTTTCCTTTATTATCTGGGCCACTATAATATCCCTCTGTTCCATATCCACAGAAGGTAGTCTAGACATAGTATCAGATATGTTTTTAGATTGGCCCCTTTAATCAAATTGAAAACCCTTGGTCAATCATATTCAATGAGCTGAAGCAGCTTTCTCTGTATTTGCCTGGATGTGTTACATGAACTCTTTTTAAATATTACTTCTAAAGGCTTGTGATATGAATTGTTTTTCCAAACACATATGTCTCAAATCTTTTGAAACGAAACAAAATTGGCAGGGTTTCCTTCTATATCTGAGTACATTTTTTCTCACAGTTGGCCAGTGTCCTTGATGCCTATGGTACTTGATGTATCAATGAAGCACCCAAACCATATCCACTTGCATCTACTTGAATCTTATCCTTTTTTGACTTGTCAAAGCATTGTAAAATTGGAGCGCCTTGCAACTTGTATTTAATAGGTTCCCACGCCTTGCAACTTGTATTTAATAGGTTCCCACGCCTTTTCTTACCTTGAACCCCATTAGCTAAATGATTCTTGCAGCGGGGCAGCTACAGTAGATAAATCCGGTAAAATTTCCATTTATTTAATTTTTCCATGTACTTAACTAGGCCTAAGGATCATATCTGTGTTTCGCTCTCTGGTCTTTCCATGTCTTCTATTCATTTATTCTTATTTCTATTTATTCATACTACAAACCAACCCCTTATCATTTCATCTATCTGTAAATCTTTGAGCTCTAGCTCTTTCTTTTAAGATTCCAATAAAATAAGTATGATCCATTTATGCATCTTGTGCAGAAAAAAAACACATACCTTTCAAATATGACTTTTTTTTGGGTATAATTTTGTCATACAGTTGCTTTATTATTTTGTCTCTTCATCTGCACCTATTTGCCGTAACCATCGCATACTTTCCACTCCGATTATTGTTTTATAAATTACTGCTCTTTTCATGTCCTCCGTCTTGTCGAGATCAGTCACCAATTCATAATTATTCCAAGTTTGTTTCCACAAAATCCAGCTTTCCACACCATCTCCTCTTGCCTCGAACTGGACGGCAATTCAGTCATCTTGTCTTTGCCTATTTTTCTTCTGAAACCATGTTTTTTTATTAATTTACACACATAATAAAGACTTATTTATTGATTAAATCACATAACCATACTAGTGTGTAAAGCAACCCGGTACTCAATAAATCATCAAAACCTCCGAATAACCTTATTTTTTCTTAATAGTCAGTGTTACCCCTTCACAACAAAGTTTTAGTCAAGACAAACCTTCTTCTGGCTGTGTTCCAATGACTCCTCATGTTGTTGATTCCCTGAGGCATCCAAGGGTTAGGTGGAGGTTACAATAGGACAGTTTTGAGTGGAGCCTAGACGATACAGAGGAAGTTGCCTACAGAACCAATAGAGGTGGAATAGATGAACTCCCATTGTATCACTGCCAGATCAGGCAATCGATGTTTTCATAACGCAATAAACTGAGATTACCGTGTGTGATAGATCTGGGAGTGGATAGTAAAAAATCTGAATTTTAGGATATTGTAATATGTTATTTAGGATATAGGGCATTGGTGAGAGAAAAGGAAATTAAAGGTGAAGTTAGAGACAACGAAAAGATTTAGGGATGTCAAGGTATTACTTATGTGGGGAGACAGAAAGGAAATTTGTACTTTGGTCACTATGAGGGGATTAGATTGAAGAGAGTAGATCAAAATAAATGGTCTAAGGAAACCTGGGGTGGCCAATATATGATAATTAGGGTGTTTTAGGGTGGTTTAGGATGTTTTAGGGTGGTTTAGGGTGGTTTTATGTGACTTTAGTAAACATACCTTCATATGAGGAGAAATATTAAATATTCCAGATTTGAGTCTGTTGTGGACATAAAGATAGACCCCACTGCCAGTTCACTCAGGCTGATTGTGGCAGAGAATGATAGATCTTTGGAAAGGGAGACAAAAAAAGAGGAAATATTGGGTTTGAGCCGATTTGGAAACAGTAATGACAGGGTAGAATTTGTCTAGGAATAATTGGGAGAATTAGTTGTGGTGAGCCAAAAGAGGTGGAGCATTAATGTGATAGGATGTTATAATGTACACATAAATAAGGAAAGGAAGAATGTTGATAAGAGGAGGATGGACGAAATATATATTAAGGATCGAATAGTCTAAACAGACTGATTTTGTAGAGGTACAGAAAATATTATTTTGAGAGAAAGAAGCCATGAGATAATAATAAATGAAAATACATAAGAATTTTGAGTGAGCTGGAGATGGCATGACATTTAGGTGTGGAGCCTGTGTAGAGTCGAGTTGGGGGTTAGACAGAGCAAGTGTGCCTGCAGATAGGTAGAAGAAACTCTCCCTACTGCACTTAATAGTATTACTGATAGATTTAATCATAGTGGAACTTCATTAAGTGGAAAAAAAATACATCTATGTTTTAATCTGAAGTGCAATCATGTTTTAAAATTATAATTACTATTTTACTTAGATATAAAAAGAGTAATTTGGTAATTTGCAGATATGAATATGATGACCATTATTTCTTAACTGATGCAAGAGAATTCATTTATGAGTTTTTTCCTCTTCAATCAGAATGGCAGCTTTTGAAAACTCCAATAACACTACAGGAATATGAAGAACTTCCATTTGTGAGATCACTTTTTTTCAGATATGGTCTTTATTTTCCAGATTCACATACCAAAGCTGTTATGTATACAGATGCAACAGGTATTTCCAATAAACATTAATACCAGATATAATTTTTTTTATCAATACATAAAATTGTAACATAAAAATCTATCACATAGAATAAACACAATACTATTTATCTAGTAATGACTAAGAAGTATGCATTCAGTTACAAACGTAACCATTCTTCAACGAAAACAAGTAAGCTCATTAATCAGAGGCCTTATGAAGGTTTTTTTTAAAAAGAGAACCTTCTGAGTATCCATTTTTGCCATATGTCCACTCTGTTGTTTTCTTTCAAGCCTGAATCTGCCTATTAGATCTAGGTCATCGGTAAAACCTAGAATTTGTAGAAGTTCCAAATGGCCTTTTCAGGATCAGTTTGAAAAGAGACAAGCTGAGTACGCTCTTTCTTTGTATTTGCACCATACGTCGTTGATTCGTCCATTGTAGCCCGGTAGTCTGTTTCAGTATATTGAGCTCATTCATGGATATCTAAAGTTGCATTCTGTTTAATTGTTTTATACTTTCTAAAGTTGGCAAATACGTGATTAGTCTACAAAGAAGCAAATTACGTTTTTTTAGGCTGCTACACATCCTCTTATGAGTAATGTATTGCCCCCTAAGGTGACAATTGACCTTGAAGCTCCTCATATGGAAACGCTTATTCCAAATCCTCTAGGCAAGATTGTCTAGGGTGGCTGTATCCACAGTGTGACCCCTAATAGCATTATAATATGATATAGCAAAAGAATAATAATAATGTACTTACCGTTGTGGTAATGCTTGAGTGTCTTTGTGGTGTGTATTTGATCCTTTTCTTTTTGTGAAGTGAATTAATTCTGATTTGTTGACAGGAAAGCGGTCTTCTCTAGAGTATATTTCTATGATGCAGACCCTTTGTATGCACTATCCCATTGTATGCTTAAACAGGTCGGTGACTAATACCTGTTCATCATCTGCATAGGCCTGCCCATAGATGTATGAATTCTGAAGTCTGTCGGAAGAGCAGCTCATCCATAAGGGTTTAATCTTCTGGTTAGCTCTTTTGGTTTGGTTGGCTGAAAGGGGTTAGCTAGTTATAAAGGAGAAGGGGATTTCAACTTGTAATGTTCAATGTAAACAGTTTTAAGGTCTTGAATCCGGCAGCTTTTTGTATGTACCATTAAGAATATGATAATGTGGTTATAATTAATGCAGAAAGTAAAGCAAGCCTTAGAGCATAGTAGTATAGTAGGGAAAATTTAAATGGTTTAGCTAAGATCTCATTAACAGTTATTAAAAAAAAGTCCTCTATCTCCCAACAGGTTGCCGACCATATTCATCCTAGACAGCTTGCCTCCTTTCCCATCAAGTCTTCAACCTCTTTAGGCAGTACAAATTTCACTGGTTCAGACGTTGGAATAACATAAATAAATAATAATAAGCCATTGCAGTATCCTAACAAAAACAATTTTGTCACTTGTAGCATTTTTCACTGAGCCCCTCAATTAAAAATGTAGCACTTAACTAATACATTTTCATGAAGAAGTTTAGTTCATTACATTAGGAATCAATCACTTGCTCTGCATAGGGAAGGATTTGCTGAAACAAAATGTTGAATTGTATGTTATAGATCACAAGTGATAATCTCCTTTCTTATGGACTGGACAGACCTAGTCCATTATTTTGGCATCTAATCTTCTAGTCACACACTGATTAGGTATTCTCTTATGAATTTTTTAAGTTCATATCTACCCTGTTTGAATAGTTGTGAATATAAATCATCAAAACCAGGAGCATTGTTATTTTTGAGCCTCTGCATAGTGAGACTGACTTTGTCATCATCCCAGGGCTAGGCCCCACCAAGATTATTTTGCTCTTTGGAGTTTACTGAATTAATAGTTCATAGAAGTGTTGTTGGCGTCTCTCTTAGATTTTCAGGTTTACTACCTATGCTCCTACAAACAAAGAGCCTAGACTAAATGTTTTTCTGCTTTGTTCACTTTCCAAAAGAATTGTCTAGAATCATTGGGATACATAATTTATTTCACTGCAGTTCTTCCTCTTTAAATTATTAATTAATTCTTTTTTTTTTTTTTTTTTGGTAGAGTTGATTTTGTTCTCTTCTTATTGTTTGTTGGGCTACAACAGCTGCTTGGATCTGAGCCTTTATCATCTTGGGATACCCCACACAACCAGGTCTCAAAGTTTGCCGTATCTTGGATATCCAAGCACCCCTTATGTACTTCCACTGGTCACCTAAATCACAAAGGATTTATTGAATTCATGAGCACACTGCGTTCAGTGACTCTTTAACAAGGATATTCTATCCCGAAGTTGGACTACTACAAGTACTGGTCCGAATCAGCGTTTGTACCTTTGCCATGTTATACATGTACAGACAGTCGTTATACTATATTTATTCCTAGCACTTATTAAGAAGTGATCTATTTGAGTGTTCACATGCCCATCAGCAGAGACAGCCAATTTCCTGAATGTATCGGTTTATGATGAAATAATGTGCCACAAATAACCATGTCATGTGCTGTAGCGAAGTTTATAAATCTCAGTGGATTGACATTGTATAGTTCCAGCCTTGCAGTTGGGATTTAGGAAGGGGTTGGAACATATACTCACAAACAAAGAACTGGTAAACAGACTATATTAGACTGAAGTTTGGATGAAGATTATTAGTTAGCTAAGCTTCAAATTAATGTAATAAAATAAAAGTCATCGGCTTGATTCCAAATTATCTTTACACAAAAAAGAAAGGGCATTAAACATTAACTGAATTATGGCCTTTGGCTATATTTATAAAGAAATGAAAGACATGGTCAAACTAAATTTATGGGGGAAAATAAAATTGTACAAAAATGAAGATTTCCAATCTTTACTGCAGATTGTCAATTTCTTGCCAGCCATTTTTAATGGTGTATGCTTGTTCAGCCATCATTCTGTACAATCTTGGGCGTCCACCTCTTCAACTGCTAAATTTTCTCTACTCACTCAATATGGGAGACTGAGCAAAGCAGAAAAAACCTTTGACTCCTTCTGTTGGGGAATTTAAGCCTACACTTGTAACCAACTGTTTGTTCACTTGTTGTTGTTTTTCTCTCTGGATTGTGTTGGTTTTTCCCCTTATTGACAGCCATCATTGTTGCCACTTAATCCATTGTAATCAGTGTTGACACTTTTAGCCTGTCTTCAGCATAGGTATAGAAATGAAATGGCATTTCTCCTGTCTTGCAATCATAGTCACTTCCGAAAATTGACAGTGACTATATACTTCATGGAGGCTATATATGCTAATAGTTTTATAGTTCACTTGTTCTATCCTTTTTTTTTAAGGCATGGTAACCTCAAGGGTTACTGATACCCACAAATTGCTCTATCCTAACCTTTGCGTTTAGGTTCTCACGTATCACTTTGATATCATGTATAGGTGACCGGTCAAAGGATCTTTTCCAAAGATCACAAAGTTCATTCTTGTCTTAATATGGTGGAGTCTCGGTTGGAGTATGTGTGCTAAATATTCTATTATTATTTTTAGTTGTGGTATTAATCTCTCAATTTTTAGTAACTATCCCTTTCAAGCCCCAGCCCTGTTAAGATATTTTTCCATTGGCTAATAGATATTATATAGTTCCAGAATTTCTCCCTCAAGTGTAACGCATAATTTAGGAATGATTGCTTGAAAGTTAATGGTTAATTCTTTAAGCCTTCTTCCAACAACAAATCCTGTTCCTACTACTCGTGACATTTATCGTGGCTGTTGTAAACTGTGGGATTTCTTTATCATACATTTCCTGTCTAGTGGAATTCTTAGATACCACCCAGGGCTATTGAATATAAGTTTACTAGGTCTATTTAATGATCTGGGACGGTGAAGACTTTAGATATTACTGAGTACAACGTTAACAACAACAATGCAGCATATTCTGGTTCTTTTTTTATAATTTGACTAGTATCAGATGGGAAAGCCCGTTTGAGGCTCAGCCTCAGGTAGGGCGGGGAAAAAAAAAAAAAAAAAGTATCAGATGGGAAGGTGTACTCTACCTCTTTAATACTAGAAATGTTCTGAAGCCCATCCATAGTGACTATACCCATATTCTAGTGGGTAGATTGGTAACTTCTAATTGCGGAGACACGAGCTGGATTTCACCTCTGGCTCATCGAAGGATTTTTTCTTTGGAGGATGGGCCTGGTGAGCTGTAGCTCAGCCTTGTAAGGACAAAGGAGTAGTTAATTAAATAAATAAGTAGCGAATCTGGCTAAGAAAACAGAATAAAGATTGAGAGATGATGCCTTGTTCCAATTACACTCGCAGCAACCTTTGAACGGCCTAACCTCATCATGAGGTATTGTGTCATCGATTTATTTTAATAAACAATATACACAATTAGGGTGCAATTCCAAAAAAACTAAAAATTTTAAATCATGTTTAAAATTTATAGAATCTATACTAGTAAAAGAAAAATGGTCACTTTGTGGTATCTACTTGTTCGTATGCCTTTAACTAGGCTTCTCCTAATTAATTCTGTAAATAATGTAATTTTATACCAAAAATACATTATTTAAAACATTTTAGACCCTACCATTACTGACAACTTCAAAACATCGGCACTTTGCAAAGTCCAATGTTGAAGTTACTACCTTAAAAGAGTTGTAAAAAATACAAGGCAAGATAAGATAGAAATTAAGATTTGGAAAAAAGGAGCATGCAAAGGCGCAGGAGATCAACCTGGCAATACTATATGTACACATACATACATTAATTTGCAATTAAAAGTGTATCTTTTGTTAATGCTCAATTCTACAATAATTGATTGTAAATTTGTAAGGCAACACTGCCTAGATAAGAGGGAGGTTCTGTTTTGTCCGCCATGTTTTCTGTCGCTCGTTGTTCCGATAATTGCTCTCTCGCTAATTAACTTTGTATATTTCATATGATAATAAACATTTTATTTGTACCACTGCTTAATTATTTAACCTTAATCTAACATCTTTTATAAAAAATAAATTCAGTATTTAACTAATGGAATTCTGCTTCTTTTGTAAATTCTGTTTGAACAAAAATGTAAAAAGAAGTCGTGTGTTTTTTATGATTAATTACTAATCTCTCCTCAGCTCAAATATATGGAAATAATTCTCTCCATCTCTCCAGTATTCAGGAAATAATTAGACAATTTAATTTTACTAGGATTTGTGTTATATGCAATGTTATGTTAAGACTATTCCTAAGTAATTACCAAATGTTAACATAGTAAGTTAGCCCACATAACAATTTAAATTTAATCAGTTTAATTGTATTCAACAAGTAAACATTACAGGTGCAGCGACTGTAAGAATAGCCATTCCCACAAACATGCAATCAACATTAATATTTCATTACAATCTAAAGTTTTATGATAGTGATGGGGATTCTTATGATGGCATTAGTTTAAAACGCTTTGTAATGCAGGTAAGACTTAACAATGCACATTTTTAGTTAGCTCTTTTATAATTTCATTGATACTTTAGAAATAAATCAATTCTATCATGCAAAAATATTTGCACATCATACATAATAACCAACTCCAAATCATTCTAAAAATGCCTACTAGGAAGTAAATAAAGTGCAATTTATATTTGATTGACTTTTTACTTCAAATATGCTATAATACTTAGTCATGAATACAGTTACATATATATATATTTATTAATTATAAACCTAGGTAATATATTGCTATAATTTTTTTATTATTGTAGCATAAAATTAATAAATTACCTTTGTTATTGGTTAAGTTTTATTATAAAAACTACACACAAGGTTTGGTTATGAATACTTTCATTCCTCTTTCATTGAATTAGTTGGAAGCTACTGTAGGAATGGTAGCATGCAGCATGGTAGGTGGCAGACGTGAGATTTTTGAACTTTATTCTTGGACACAGACTTTGCAAACAAGCTTAATCACAATGTGCCCAAAGATTCGTTTGGTGCAATGTAGCCTTTGTACAAAGTTTGTAGAACCTGTTCCCCAACTGAAGCGATGGCAACGTGTCTGCTCAATGGATCCATGAATGGTTCTGTTAGTCCTTTCATTCCCAGAAATTTACATTACAATGGTGCACAATTTTATCCTGCCTTGTCTGAAGATTGCCAATGTGGTGTCAAATCCACTGAAATCTTGGATAAAAGGGATAATGTTTAGGTCAGTTGAATGATGCAGTTGAGAATAATACATCGCTAGCAGTCCTTCCCCTTGGTCTTGCCTAAGGACAAGCTGCTGAATGAGTGCCCTCACCCTGTCATCAGCACTACCAGATTGTAAACATCCTCACCAACTATTACCACATCTTCATGTTTCTCAGCCCAACTAATGGCCTGCCTAACTTCAATACCATACATTTCAAGGTCTGCTTTCAGAAGTTTGATCAGGCAACTCTAATTGTGTCCATTTGCGAAAAAAATTTCCTGAGGTACATGGTGGAAAGAATTTGCCTCAAATATAACTTCAGGGGAACGGTTCATCTTTGTGCGCCGCAATCGCTCAGACTTCTTGGTGCCAGTATGTGCAGGCTACCTGTTAAATATGACTGCAACCTGGGATCCATAAAGTTTCTTCAGAAATGACAAGTAAGTTTCAGCTATGGTTGCGAACAAATTATTCGAAGATCACTTTATGTAGTAGTTATCCTACATCTACAACTGAAAAGGTTCTCTACTCCATCATTTTAGAGAGTCAATCGGCTCAAAAGCTGTGTGGAAAGAAGACTTCGTACCTTTCCCCATCTCTTCTTCTGAGAAAAACGACATCGGGTAGGGTGCAAGTTAGTGAACTTCCGGAAGGTACCGGACCACTTCAGCCCAGTTCTAGGAAGGTTGTGGACCAGGCAACTGAATATCGATTTGAAACGTCTAGACCAGTCAATTTCCAACTCAGTTGTTATTACGTCAGTCAATTCCGTCAAGATGACTTCCCAGTTGATCATGGAGGAATACGCACACAATTTTGAGCAATTGATTACAGAATCCTGAAGTCTAGGAACGAACAGTGTTGTTAGGCAGAAGAAGAAAAGCCAGCCACAGGTTGCTTAAGAAGCGGCCCAGCCAGAAATTTGAGGCCTTCTGCCTCTTTGGCCGATGTAGTTCGGAACAGAGAGTAATCACAGCCACTGCCCACTCCTCGTCCACAAGTTCCTCTTCCCCAGTATTACGTTCATCCTGGCAACCAACGAACCCAATCCCATCCCCATCCACACATTTCGCATATTCCTCCACGTTCAAGTTCTTCAGATCTCACTAGCCTATTAACCTCATTCCTTACATAGTTCAGAACCCTAATTACCCCTCTCATTTCCCTTCTTACAAATCTTGTCTCCTATTTTATCCCCGTTAAACGAAATCCCAATTCACAAACTGCCTCCTCATTCATTTATTAGGACACCAGTTGATCGAGACCACTTCCGCCAGCTTCTTACAAATTCCATAGACCTCAAAGTGTCCCTAAAAACCTAGACGATGCAGTGCATTCTTTCACTACTCTGCCTTTACCTCAGCGTATCAAAGATCTAATCCAATCCAAACGCTGCTTTAGAACAGTGTGGCAAATAATCCAACCTCCTGCTGATCATCGCTCGTAGAATCATTACTGCAGAGTGGTAAAGCGGTTATTGCCATCCTTCCGATCCGATTATTTTAGTTCCCACCTCTCCTCTCTGTCTACCAGGGATAACTCCCTGTGGAATGTAACTAAAAAACTCCTAAAATATCATCCTGTCTCACACCCACCCCGTCGTGATGATGGGTCCTGGGCAGCTTCGGATGGATACAGGTCGGAGGGATTCGCTCTGCAACTTTCCTATACTTTCACACCTCATCTTTATCATCAAAACCATACTCATGGTAGAACTGTTGAAGATTTCCTCACTTCACCTATCCCTCTCTCACTTTCACCAAAACCCGTTAACCCCTCTGAGGTCAAATACTTTCTGAAAAACTTACCTTTCCGCAAATCCCGTGGATATAATCTCCCTACTCCTCAAATTCTCAAACAGTTCCCTCCTAAAGCCATAATCTTCCTAACCTACATTTATAATTGCACTATCCAAAAGATGTCTTTTCTTTTCCTCTGGAAACATTCCGTTATTTTCATAGTCACCAAACCCGGTAAACCACCCAATGACGCCTCATCTTACCGTCCAATTAGTCTACTCCCTATCCTCTCAAAGATATTTTAAAAAACTATTAAAACGGCTACTTTCAATTGTGTAATCCACAAACATTTTTCCTACTCACCAATTTGGTTTCCGTCAACGACATTCCACTGCTCAACAAGGCCTTCGCGGGTTGACCACATTTGCTCAGCCCTTGAAACCAATCAGTACCACACTGGTGCTTTTCTGGATATAGTTCAAGCTTTTGACAGGGTTTGGCATGCACGTTTGCTTTACAAGCTAAAAAGATATTTACCAAGGACCCTTTTCCTAATCCTACCTTTCAAACTGCTTCTTCCAAGTCCGCTGTGGTTTATAATATATAGATAATAATATATTATATAAATACAAGGGTTTTACAGAGCAGTGTCCTGGGTTTATCCTCTATAACCTATACACCGCTGATGCTCCCTCTACTCCCAATACCTTATTGGCAAGATTTTCAGATGACACTGCAGTCCTGTCATCCTACCCAGACCCCGATACAGCATCCCATAACCTTCGAAAACACCAATCAAGTATTGGTGCAACAAATGGTGGTTCAAAGTTAATAAAGCAAAATATGCCCACATGACCATTACCATCTGCCGCAAGTCCTGTCTACTAGTTCTTTTAATTCCAACCTTCTTCCTGTATTTGAGACAATACGGTATTTAGTGATGAAAAGTTTCCCATCCAACGATTTATATTTCCCATTGCCAACAGTTCATTTACCAGCAAAGTACACTCGCAGATCTGGTATAGATCATGTGATAGTTCAAGTGAAATTGATTGACTGAATGAATACCTTTGATAGTGTAAGTGCAATATTTCAAGCAGCTTATATCAGTTGGTAGGCTCAATGATAAGAAGTCAAAGGCCATTGTCACAGATTCTGGTTTTCTTCTCAAATCCCTCCCTTAATTGCTGCCTTTAACTATCAATGCCTGTCCCATTTTCTTTTGCAAATCCCTACGAAACCTAGGTTCAGGAATCCACATGTTTCCAAATCTCTAGTTGTTCTATTTTGACCCTAAAACAAATGCATCACTCCCATTATAATCTGCCCAAGCAAACCAGCCAATCCCAAATTTCATCCCTCATTTTCCCCATCTTTGACTTCGGTTTTGTGGTGTACAACAGTATCTCATGGGAACTTGATGTAGGATTGAAGTGACTCACGAACGGTGAACATAAGACTTGTCTTTGGGTCTCGCAAGGATTCTGGTGTTGCCAGTCTGTACTCCCAACTTAATTGGATTTATCCAGCAGCCCATAGACAATAGATAGTTAGATGAAAGGAATGGGGGGCCAATAAGAACTAGTTGACATAGACTATCTTTCCTCTGCTCATTTCTGTTCCAAATCATAAATTCTAGTACTCCATTCAATATATATTACACTTTTTACAATTTAAATCCTCCATCCCTTACAAAACATTAGAAAATTACTCATTTAAAAAAAATAAATAAGTACATTATGTTTGTAAAATAAATAATTTTAATTTTAAATAATGTAAAAAAAAATATACTATGGCATGCATGTATTATATGTTTATTACACAATTATAAATACAACTGTTGTCTCTGTTTTAATATATTATATTGATTTGCTGTATGCTATTCTGTAATCTCTCTGATCCCATGGTAATTAATGAAGTTGTAAAAAATATCTTATTTTGAACAGTAAATGAAGTTAAAAAATTTTTCATGTAAAAGTTAAAACTTAATCTAAATTTAAATATTTTAAACCAACACCCTAAACATATATTACAAATTATAATAATATTATAATAAAGTTTGAATTATTTTTCAGTCAGTTGTTAGCAACATAGTTTCATTCAGGGTCCATGCACCAAGCAGTGGGTCATTCCTGCTTGATATATTTGCTAACTCTGTAACACCTAAGGAATACTTAACGGGTGAACCCATGAAGTTCAAGAGTGTTTGTAAATTTAAGATATCTTGCGAAGATTTACAGACTGTGATGGTGCCATTACCTGACTGTGCAAGTGGTGAATGGGGTCCTACCAAAGCAACAAGATTATTTGGACTAATTCCTATTACACATCAGGTAATGTTATTTTTACTAAGTATAGCTACTGTGCATTTTAGACTGTTGAGTTTAATTTATTTTAAATATATGGTTTGTAAACAAAAAGTAATAATGATACAAGTGATGGAACTTTTAGAGTATTTTTCTCGGTTTCAGCAACCAAAAATGTCCCGGAACTGACAATAATCGTTTGTCCATTTATGGTTGTAATTATTTACCATTTATGTAACATGTAAACATTTAACTTTGGAGAGAAAAATATAAATATTTTTAACAAACTAATAGGAACTTTCTATGTAACTAATATGGATTTGAAAAAAATTTTATCTATATCCAAACAGTAAAAAATCAATACATTAAGAGAAAAACATCTGCATTCTAATATAAAAATATCAATGTTTGTCATATACCATGCATCATTTTAGTTCGAAAAAATAAATATCAATACCTATAACCAAAAAAATGTTAACGTTTATAAAAACTAAACCAATTTAAGGAAAATAACATTTATTTCACTACATTTTTAAATCAATACTCTTTACTAGAGACAAGCATCAGTAACCCAGTCTTCCGTATCTACTATCCAAGTCAAGCAACATGGTTCACATCCACTAGACATGCAGAAAAGAGTCTAGGCCTCTTTCAAATTCATATTCTAGTTGGTCGGGGTTCCATGAATCTCCGTGCATTTCTGTTCTCTTGTATCCTCCTTTAGTTTGAATTGTCCTTAGATTCTATTTGCCTATTTGTTTCCATGTTGTTTTCCATTTATGTATTTTACTGATTTCATGTATAATTATGATGAACAGCAGTAGGCTGAGGTTATTACCTTGTTTTACTCCTTGGGCCATTGTAAAGGGTCTTAAGATTCTCTCATTGATACGTATGATATCTTTAGCATCTTTGTTAGTCATCTTAATAGCTTCCATGAGGTCAGGTGAGACATTTTTATTTTCAAGATCATTCAGAATTTCCTAGCATAGGACTGAATTAAAGACTGCCATCTGATAAAAAAAAACCGTATACGTGTCTCTGTATCTACCCAACGCCTTCTCTGAAATTATTCTGAGTGAGAATATGTGCTCCTGAGTCACCCACCACAGACAGAAAGCAGCATGTACTTTCTCCTGCTCCCCCTTCCACAAACTCTCTGAACTTTCTTTCTAAAATAGAGGTACACAGCTAATATGAACATTCTAAATTGTAAGGGGAAGTCCTTAATAAAACATCCTGGGCTTCTAGGGATGATCCAGAGTAATGAATCGAGCCTTGGACAGATGATCATGGGAAACAATCGGCGACACAGGTGTGCTGACGCTTGAAATCAAATTCAATAGTTAAGAACTGAACAATGAACAAGTGTAAATATAAAAACTATTTTTTTTTCAATTAAAAGTTGAAGCATTTGTATGATTCTGGTATCAAGTGATAAATTGACCTGAGAAGACCAGATATGATTGGTGGGGATAAGGTATGTTGCAAAAGCCGTCCCCAGTCATTGCTAGATGTTAAGAGGTTAGAGACCAAGATGATGAGAAGAGAAGAGAAGCAAGTGTTTTAGAAGACCATCAGGGGAGTTGGAAGCTGGGAGTGAAGGTACCTACCCATATCCAGTACCATTCAAGAATAAATCCACTAATTTATATGTTATTGTTTGTAATACTGATTAGGTAAATGTCATTTGAATTATCTATTAGTCATTTATGTCATGAGGAAATACTTGAATAGCCAGAAACATTCACTAGAACCCCAATACCCTGATATCAGCTTAATTGAAACTTGTGAAATAAACTATTATTTATTATAAACTTTTTATACTATTCCTTTAATCCTCACCGATAGCAATAAAATTAAAACAAAGATGATGATCATTATAAAACTTTTTTTTTTTTTCAGGAAGCATTAATATTTGCTGGACGTGAACTTGAAATACAGTTCAGGATGTCTCGTCCTTTAACAGATTTTATGGCAACCTTACACAAAAATGGAATTGAGGAAAAACGTCTATCGAAATATGTTTCACATAATATTACAGATGAAGATATTGTTACCTTTACCCTTTCATTTCCTGAAGAAGGCCAATATGGCCTTGATATTTACACAAGAGAATATAGCAGCAGTGGCAATATCGAAAAACACTTGCTGACACATTGCTGCAAATACCTTATAAATAGCTCAAAAAGAAATTAAATAATGACTGTAAATACAAAAAATAATTGTTTTTATGGGTGTATATATATATATACCAATGTAAAAAAACAATTAAATAAATTGTAAATAGTATAAAATATAAGTAAATTATAAATATGTGATAATCAAACCATCATCTGGTTGATAAGGAAAACAATTTTTCCAAATATTTATTAAACAAACGTTTCAATTGTATTAGAGATCAAATATTTATTTAAGCACATAAATCCAAATTTTTTAAATTAGCAATTTATAAAAAAATATATTAACTATTATCTATGCTACTTATTATAACTAGATTACCAAAAATTTACTGCCAAGTAAGGCGATGATGCAGAAGTCAATTCTGATTCTACCAGTGGAGATTAAATTTTTTTTTAATCTTCCAATAATAATTGTTTATAAAATGTATTTATTATTTTATAAAGAGTCAGACGATTTTGAATAGTATGCATGAAATATTTGATTTAAAAAATATATAGGAAAACTACTATAACTAAAAATTTGATTCAAAAACAATAATTTTTTTCTCAATAGCACAACAAAAAAATTAAATTAGAGCACAACCATTTCTCTAGTTTAGTTTATTTGTACTATTATTATATATTTTTTTAATGTGGTAAGTGTCTGTCTTTTTTTATTTTATTAAAAAATGTGTGAAATTGTCATTAAGAAGATAAACTTAACTATATATTTTGCAATGTTTTAACACAAACATCCCTCTTATCAGATTGTGAAATACTGTATTTTGAAGGATTGTATCCTGTAAGAATATAAAGCTCTTTTATAAAAATATTTTAGATTATGTGGTATTTGAAATGATCCTATTTATATGTTTTTAATGTAACAAAATCCATCTTAATGTTTTTCAAATTAATACATTATAAATAACAAGTTTAAAAAAATTAGTAAATTTAACATTATTGGATTAGTTTTAAAATATATAGATAAAATGTTAAAACAGTGCTAGTAAGAAACATTTCTATTTTTCAAGAAATAGCTCAAATAGAAACTTTTCAAAACCAGAAAAGTGTTATATATGATAGTTCCTAACATCAACACATTAATAAAATAGACATTTTTTTTTTTTTGCCTTATTTTAGCTCTGTCTGTAATGTTCAAATCTTATAATCTATGTTTTACCCTCTTATCAATAATCAATCAACTTGAAACTATACATGCTACTATTTAACCTATTTAATATTTTTTTTAATAAGAAAATTACTTGAAAAATTACAATTTGCTTGTACAGTATTGTTAATTGGGCTGATAGAATTCCTTCATACAATATATACATACATATTCTGTCTAGGAACCCCCCACTCCTAAGGTCATTCCTTCAGTTAGCTGGTCGAAGAGCCGTAAGCAGCACACCTCCCCCTCCCTCTCTGACTGTTTTGCTATGTGACAAAGACCAATGTGAGGGCAAGAGAGCCACAGACACTCAGGGCATGAGTGGTGATGATTGGGCAGTGCCAGGACTCCCAACATTTAATATTGTCCTTTAAAACACATAGCAGTTAGAAATAAAATAAAAATATAACTTTATTCTGAGACACTATCCTGTTAAAATCACAAAAATGAACAACCATCATCTACTGACTAACTAACATAATATTTTTTTTCCCCTTAACCCCTTTAAATTATACAACGGGAAAATATGACAAAATCAATGAACAAAATAATTTCTCCTCTTTTTGCTATGCGCAGATGCATTTGAAGGAGGTTGGGTTACTTAACAATACAGGTTGTGGTTAAAAATGAAATGAATATAATGCTAGGTAATGGGGCTCACCTTACATAATATTATATTATATTTTATTCCTTTCAATTTACTAAGGCTACATTACTTTATGGGAACTGGATTCTCTACCTTGGAATACCATATAAAAAGAGTGAAATTTTTATATACATACAGTTTGACGAGGGATGATACAAAAAATAATAATCATGTAACAAAAATGGCCAAAGTTATGCATTGTCCTCATTGTGAGATGAGAAGAGACTAGACAAAAATTGAATCTAAAAAATATTGATGGATGTTGATAGCAATGGTGTTCCAAAGATTTTAGTTGCGAGAAGGAATGAGCGATCAAAAAAGGCAATTTAATCAGAAACAAAGGTATAGGTCAGATGGACAGCATTTGGAAGAAGATTTAATTTTAATTGGTTATATTAGTAAGAGGGATTTTTAACAGAGATGCTATTATACTGTATCGTTAAGTGGCAGAAAGGAATCATTTTGTGTAGCAGTGTGATTTGTGAAAAGTTTTAGGAATACTCCGGAAAATTGTCAGAAGGAAATTCAAATGCTTAACTTGGGCCTATAGATTCCCAGAGAGACTGGCACCCACCTCAAAACTTTAATCAAAGTAGGAAGGAGATCAGAATGTGATGGGAGGGAAGGAGTTCTTTGAGAATGGGAAAGGATCGTCATGTAATTTTTAATATAAGATCATTCCAGGATAGGGTTCAGTCCAGCATTAGGCCTAAGTTATTGAGATTTTGGAGGTACTTTATGGGGGGAGGATCAAGCATGAACGTAGAATGATTAGGTGGATTTTTGAGAAGTAGAGATGCAGATTGGAACTCAAAACAGGGATAGTATCGATAGATCTGGGTTTCATTGGTTAAAGGAACAGTGTTGGACTAATAAATGGTGGTGGTTGAAGTAGGAGCTAAATAGTATAGAGGAGCCTTGTACCAGCTCAGAGGACAAAGGAAGTGGACTGGAAGGGGTTTGATATGGTACAAGAACTACTTTGTTGAAAATAGCAGATTGGGACCAGTAAGCAGCACTATTGGACATGGATGAAAGTTGGTAAATTGAGTGGTTGAGAGCGTCAAAAGCTTTTCAGGAGTCCAGTTATGAGTTTTATGTTAATGTAATCATAATAGGGTTATTATTAATGGTGAATTGAAGATCAGGTGGTAAATCATTTTCAGAAGAGCAGTAGAGAATGTAGGTGATATGATGGGACTAAGATAGGTTTCCTGAAAGGCAGATATTTGTGTTTGAATGAGCTGTTCTGGGGGGTTTTGAAAGGATAGAGAGGATCAATATTGGTCGGTGATCCTTCAGAGAGGTTGGAAGAGGAAATTTATTTAAAGCCCAGGTAGAATAGGAATTGTTTTTCAGGAAAATAGGAATATAGAGTTTTGAATAGAAAATTAAATATATGTGATAAACAGCAAATGAGTAACAATGTGGGGAGGTCAAAGTTTGAGGATTACATTTATTGGAAACCACTAAGTGAGAGAGCTGTACCTCTGCATCCAATGTTACTTTTATGTCCCTTTGAATTCTTTTTCTGACTAGTCTGGTCATTCCCAAATGTTTCCTCATTTCTTGGCCCATTGCACTGTAGAATCTGGATTTTGATGATAAGTTTCCAAGAGTCCTCTGACATCCATTCCTGTCTGCCTCTATGATAGATACATAATCTTCTCCTCTGCCATCATAGCTGCGGTGTGACGGCCCCTATGCCGGAAACTAGCAATATTTTCTGCTCTAATACATTCCTCGGCTGTGGAAAAGCTTCTTTCATAGATTCCTTCCGCATTTTTCGAGGTTTTCTTCCTGCTATTCGTGTCTTGTACATCATTCTGATTAGTCTATCCTTTTTTATACTACTTACAGAGCTGAACTGGCTCTCCTCAATGGCAGTTTGGGCTAACTTGATTTCGAGGCTTCTTTTCTTCACCCTGTCTCTCTTCATTTTACCCTCTATTCCACGCAGGAATCTCATCTCCATTGTTTGCGTTAAATTGACCCGGGTTACATATCTTGGTTATGATGTTCAAGACATACGAAAAGTTAAGGCTTTGACTGACCAACCACTTCCTTCCACCCTTCGTTCTTTGGGACAGATTTTAGGTTTAGCTTCATACTTAAGACAGTTTATTTGAAATTTTTTGATATTAGCAACGGGGAAGTACAGGTTGATCAGTAATGCTTCATCTTTGGATTCAAAAATTGTTAAGTGGTTACTGAAACATGAACAGATTAGACAAACATTCATATCCATTTTTACAAATCATCTAATTCTAATGATATTTGACCCTTCTCTCCCAATCGAGTCACACACTGACGCAAGTTCTTTGGGCTATGGTGTTATTTTATTACATATTGTAGGTAGTAAACCTCGCGTTGTTGCATACTGCAGTAAATTCATGACACCTGAGGAGTAAAAATATCACTCTTATGAACTTGAAACATTAGCAATAGTCAATGCCATTAAACATTTTAACATTTTTCTTAACGGATACCATTTTAAGGTAATTACAGATTGTTTATCATTTGAAGCTACACTGAGTAAACATGATCTTATTCCCTGAGTTCAGAGATGATGGGTATTTTTACATAGTTATGACATTACCATCGAATATCGTAAATCTAAAAAAATGACCCATGTAGATTTTCTTAGTTGAAATGCCTAGAGAATACATATAAGAAGCATAGATCAGGATAATACTGCAGGATTGGGAATGAGATTACAAATGGTGCAGACCCCTGACAGTCCTAGTAATGACCCATCCCCAAGTAGTATAGACATTCCCATGGTTGTTTATAAAGATAGGACAGAAACAGGTAGGAATAATCCAAATAACTTATTTCATAAAGGCAAGGCAAAAGTTATCCCCTTCCAAATAGGTGATTTAGTTTATCTTAAGCAGGAAAAGGGGAAACAACTAAAATTAGATTGTAAGTATAAAGGCCCTGTAAAAGTTACATGATATTGCCTGATAATCGATATGACTTGCAATCTACCGATGGCAAGTGTAGATATAAATTTGCACATGATCATTTGCGAAAGGTTTCAGATGCCTGCAAACTTAAACCAAGACTAGATATCAGTGTTGATAATGAAAGTCAAATTTAAACTTTTTACCTCTATAACCTGGCTTGCAATGCTATTGATGTGTTTATTTACTTTCAATGTTTAGAAATAGCGGTTGAATAATGGTGTTTGCTGTGTGTTGGTATTTGTATTTCGATGCAGCAGTGTAGGTTGAGTCAGACCAAGGTAACAGCAACACATTGATCAATCACTTGACCTTACATTTTGAAAGTTTATAATGGGTTTAGTACTTTTTCCTGGAATGGAAGGTACCTGATATAATGGTGGTCGCATGAGTGCATCACCTGAACTATGCATTATATGATACATTTATCAATTGTAAGCTAGCCAGTGTTTACTTTATTAGCGATATGAAAGAACTACCATTATAGTTATTGGTTAAGAACTTGAATTTGAAAAGTATTCTGACAGGCTTGGACCTTTCCCAAACAAATTTGTCTCATATTATTATATTATTACTATATCTTACTCCCTCGTATTTTTTTATTATGGTCATGACAAGAGTGTCATCATTGTTCATTTAATTGAGCATTTTGAAGTAAACAAATGATATAAATAATCAAGTAAAGTTTCTATTACTTGAATCTGAATTTCTTATGAACTGCGTTTCATAACTTGCAACGGATATGCAAGACTACGCCACTAGGGTCTTCATGCGGCCACACCCACATACTAAGATGGTCTGTTGGAAGACCCAATGGATTCACTCTGGTTAGGGCACTCATGGTGTACAGACTGTCCTCGAGGGAGCCTGTCTTTTTTCTATCTTATAATACTGTTTATAGTTCATTAAATAGTTATATCAATCATTTAAAACAGTGTTTCCATTATGAATCCCGACCTGGCTATTTCTGATACCCCATTCTCCCAGATATACAAATGTATATAAGTTATATGTATATAAATTAAGTGGTACGGCAATGTTAAGCCTAATACCACACATCCTAAGGTAAACAAACCCGTAATGTGTATATAGAGTATCAGGAGGAGAATAAAGCCAGTTATAAACCAAACCATTGCGTTGTATTCTTAACATCTTTATTCATTCTTTTTTTTGATTGTCTACAGCCAGGAGACGATAACTTCTATATATATAAATATATCCAAGAAGAGAAGTTGGAGAACATAATAATTGTTTAATTTAAACCAAAAATATTTATTCAATACACAATTCATTTTAAAAATATAAATTATAATAAATAATAAATAAATAATCAAAAAATTAACGTTTATTCCATTGAGTTTTTTTCTAATATAAAATTATATTTGTATATATTGACAAAAAGTTTTCATACGTTTCTTGACATGTCAGCATTTAAGTACATTACAGTTACTTAAAAAATAAAATCAATTAATTTTGTTTTATTTTTAGTTAAAAGTATGAACTTTTAAGTCACTACAGGTTTGTCATTTGTGCATAAACAAAACATTATCATATTGATCAATAAAATCTATTTATGTTTCACATGATACATTTCTAATATCACCTTCCTTGACCTTTCATATTTTATACACAGAATTCTAGCCTAGTTATTTTTACTGTACCTGTGAATTGCATGCATTTTTCATTTTTGTAATGAAAGCAAGCTTGCTACTAAGCTTCGCTAGAATAACAATGCTTGACATCTGAAATATATGAAAAAGTGTACTTAGCTAGCTATCCCTGTCCTATGAGTTTCACAATTTTTTTTATTTCTACATCAAAAGCGATTATTCTGTATCATTTTTGATCTCTTTAAAACACTTTTGTTATATATATAAAAATCCTCAATAGTGAATTATTGATAACTTTTCATACTTTATATAACCAATGTTAGTAACCATATGTTGTAACTTATCCAAATTAATTGACATCAAGTTAAAATATGTAATGATAGTTAGTTTGTGAGTACCAAACAAACTTGGTAAACAAATATAGTTTGTATCATATCCATCCTTTTCATAAATCAATTTTAATATAAAAGTGCTTTTCAAATCCAATTCTGCTTGATACCTTGGATTTTATATGGAAAAAAGACTGAAGTGAAGCCCTCATACAAAGCCTAAAATCTAAGAAAACAAATGATATGAACAGATATGAAGGATTCGTAATAGATACTATATACAAAAAATTACTAGTGCCAATATGGATGTACATAATAGAGCTCTGGGGGACAGCCTTTGGGCTTCAGACATGTTATAACCTTTCAATCCAAATTCAAAGTCCTCAGAGTTTCTTCTTACTATATTACAAACTCATCCCTCCTAAAATTTTTAAGAAACGTCCCCTCTAAATTTACTTAAGTCCATGAAAACCTAAGAGAATGGGAAACTCAGAGTGAAGAAGCCACCCATCCAACACCAGTATAGATACAAGAAGTACAGTACAGGAATAGATCTAATTATTTATACATCACTGTTTGTAATCATATTGTAGAGAGTTTTCAACAGATGAGACAAAATGGGAATTGAGATTGTTGGAAGAGACTTGATAGGTACTGGTGCTAATGGAATGGGTTTGTGGAGGGTCAATTTGTGAAGGATATCCTACTTTAATTTGGAATCAGGAGTACTGGGGAGACCAATGGAATGTCAAACAGTGAATTAGATTATATTTTGGAGGTGTTGAAAGGTTAAATAATCATGAGGTACACATGTGTGTCAGAACACGCCGCTTAATTACCTACATAAGTGGAGCATGGGAATCAAGTATGGAAAGAAGGTTTAAACTGAGGGTATTCACCATAGAGTCCATAGAAAGATGGCAGTATAGGTCATACAATTGTAAGGAAGCAAGATCAGACTGCACATATTCATAATATCTATTTATGAAATGAAATGATTATAGGGATGAAAAAAGAGAATGTTAGATTGTAGGATGTTTGGATGAGGTCATGTGCAGACAGAAAAGATACAAAGGGCAGTGATAAGAAAAGTACTTTGTTAGCAGTATCAATAATATAAAGGTCTATGTAAAAAATTAGATGGAGGTTTTGGAAAGAAAATAAATATTAAATATACTGGGAATTATTACAGTGGATCTGGAGGAAACTAGGCTAAATAAGGATGACTCAAACCAATGGTCAAAAGAGACACAAGAGGGCAATAAACAACTCCATAGAGGGAGAGAAGAGAGAACTAGGTAGGTATCTCAACATATATTCTAGATGAATAAGAAGGGGAGAGGGAGATTGAACAATAATTTTAACCTAAAGGTTATCATGGATTTATAAACTAATACCATCTTCAGTGCTAACAGATATGTGTAATCGGGTGATTAGAATGTCTAATTAAAAAATGGAGATTTGGGAGGAAAGGATAAAAGGTTTTTATGAAGTTTCAGATGCAACTATAATAGGGTGAAAAGAATTTTGGGAATATTGCAGAATTCATCGAATTGTGCAAGTGCAAAAAGGGAGAGGGTGTTAATGTGGCATGATACTTGAACATTATTTATGGTAACAGGGAAAGTCAGAAAACGCCCAATACATTGAAGGGGGCAGGCTATACAACTAAGGATTGATACATGATGATTTGACCTTTAAAAAAAGGGCATAAAATCACTATGAAAAATTAATATAAATTTCATCTGAGTGTCAATAATAATAAAATATAGGCTTCTATGACAGCTAGAAGGAGAACAAAGTAAAAAAAATATACTGATCTAGCATGCTTAAATAATTAAAAAGTAGAATGATTTTAAGTTTAGAATGGAAACTTAAATCACCAAGATCACAATATCCAAATCACTCGACTAGCTGATGACGACCAACCCCTAACCATCCTCCTGCTGGTACCTAAGCCTTCCTCCACTGAACCAGAGATCTTAATCTTGGTGGCGACCTTGTTTTGCCAAGCTAGGCAGAAAGATGTTTGCTAGAGGGAATCAACGTATTATAAATATAGAATAAATTTTTTATTAAAAATGGAGATCATGAACCCATTATAGCTTAAAAATTGTTTTTTACAATTTGATAATATTTTTTGACAAATAAGAAAAAAAATTCTAATATAATAGGAATGGATGAACAGATAAAACTAGAAAATTGAATTTGTAGAGCTTTTATCAAAACAAGTTTTTTTGATAAATGTTTCTTTATAAAATAATTAGTTTTGAATAGAATGCTATACTTTCTATTTTAGGAGTACGTTGTTTAGTACTGAAGTAACATCATCCACATCATTTTACTTCTTGACTCTTAATATTAACATGTTATTTTTACCTGTAATTTTTTACTCCTAATTACAATTTAGAAAACATCTTTTAGATACCTAATAGTAATATACAAACAATATGAATTATCATGTGTTACTACACAAAATATTGAAGATAAGCCTTGAAAAATGAATCTTTAGGTAATGATTTAATAGAGTATTTAATATTTAATAGAGTAATTAGCATTATAATAATAAAATACTTATAGTTCAATTTTTCATTTTAATTTGGCCAAATTTCAACAAACATAATTAGTTAAAATTATATAAAGGAACCCAAAAGAAAATTTATATTACTAATTACAAACTAATTGTCTTAATCCCTACAAGTTACTATTGTAAGTTGTTGTTTTACGGCGTCTTGCTGTGTTTGAGACGTCATCAACAGATATAAGCTTTTCTATTGGGATACAAGATAATTCACCACTAGCTTGTTCTATGGGGGGAGTCTTTGCTAAAACAGGCGTCTCTCTTGACTTAGCTTCAGCTGCTGCTCGTTTTTCTTTCAACTTCAATGAAAATATAGCAACACTGCGTGCTCGTTTCATTAAACTTTGTTTAGCCTTTTGCTTTTTAACAACTATTTCATCTTCTTTTGTTGCATCAGTTTCAGCTTTTACTTTAGAAGAATTTTCCTACAAAATAATTGTCTTTTATTGCTTAAGGATCATCAGAACTGCATCATTATTTATGCCTTTTATTTAATTTTTTTTTGTGAAATTATATTATTTTAACTCTTATATTATAAACAATAAGGCAAATGTTAAGGATTATACTTTTTCTGTACCAATGAAAACACCTATTTAACTATCACATGTATTTATTAAAATGTACCTATGCATTTAAATGTCTAATTCCACTTATGTATATTTTTTTAATTAAAGACAAAATAGTCTTATTAAGTTAAGTCTACAACACTAGTAAAAAAAAATTGTTTACTTATCTACAACTTTTGAAACTTGTTGATCTCATACTCTTCAATCATTGTTCTTAAAGTTAAAAAATAGTCAAGTCTGGAAGCAGATACAAGTTATGAACATCACTTCTAAAAGAATTGGGGATGTGAAAGTTGAAAAGCGATTATATCTGGACTAAAATAAAGTTAAAGTTAAAAAGCAATTTTAGGGATGTATAGTTGTTATTTTTTTAAGGCATACAACTTATCAGGTCTATTAAAAATTAGATAAACAAAAACAAAATGAATATTGGGCTACAATAGGACCCTGGGAGAGTACAAAAGCGAGGACTGAGTCCAAAGCCCCCAGCAGGCCAGTTAGACCTTGGGGGACACCCCAGCCCCACCCATCAGGTAGATGGGCTATCCATCCTTAGGAGATTAAGAAACAACTGAGAATGTTGATAAAAACCACGCACCAATTAAGTGGTAGAGTGAGAAAAACCCATGAAATTAAAACAACACATTAGGTTTGGGAGGTATTGTTGACGTTTTAGCATTCCGTAGCCTGCTTTTATTGTTTTTGGAGCAGGGAACATAATGATATAGTTGTTGATAAGTTTTTCACTACCATTTTTTAAAATTTTGATTCAAAATATATACTTGAGGATTGAAGATGATTATTTGTATACTTCTTGCATTTCAAGATGCTGTTACTGAAATTTTGATTAATAACTGTTATAATATTGGTAAAATTCTGGAAAGCCTAGGTCCATATTAGTTTTTTAATTACTATTCCATACAACATGAGGAATTGAAAATATAATGAATTTCCCAATCATCCATGCCATGGACATGTGTAGTCTCTGAATGACAACTGTACTCTTTGAATAGAATAGATAACAAATTTAATTAATATTAAGGTACAAATAAATAAATTCAACTCTGGCTTATAAAAAAGAAAGAATACATCAGTAAATAGAAAAACGTGACATTTAAACAAACAAGATAAATAAACAATAGTAAATAGTGAGGAAAGTGCAAAACTCCTGGATATAAAAAAATATATACATGTATAGCATAATAGTACAGACAAATAAATAATTCCCAAGCAAGCTTTTGTTTGGTGAGAAGTTGTTGAAATGAGATTGTTTTGAGGGTATGTGAGGATGAAGTATGGCGGATATTAGGAGGGAGAGAATTCCAGATGAAGAAGAAAGGAAACAATCAAATGCTACAGTTCTGCGGAGTCTGCGGGAAGTATAAAGGTCAGAAAGGCGGTATATTAGATTATGAGAGTAGATTGAGGGTTTCAACAGAAGGTTTTTTCTCCACCAAATTCGACTATTACAACCCTTGGCCCAAGGCATAATTAATAATTTGAAAATACATTACCGAAAATAAAATTCTGAAGCACTTGATTTTTGCATTTGAAAATGATGAACCTACAGAAAAAATTGTAAATCTTTGATTTTATTACATTAGCCAAAGTATGGGAAAATGATGTTCTTACCCACTACAATAAAAAACTGTTTTGCTAACTAGTTTTGTAGAAAAAAGTCCTGAGGAAGAACAAAAAAAATAGAAGATTAAGAGCAAACAGATATCAAAAATACGAAAAAAGCATCAAAACAACTCGAATCATTGGGACAAATAAATGAGGGTACCAAATTTGAGCAATTTTTACATGTTGAAAAGACCTTAATCGTGGCCGACTTCACCAATCAGGACATATTGGAGGACTGCCATAATCAACATGGACCTAAAAATGATGATGATAAAAACGAAGATGAATTACCTATAAAAACCTTCAAAACTGTGTGTCACGTCTTGAGATATATTCCTAACGTTCCTGGGGAAATTTTTACATATCTGAATAAAAGTGAACACTTCTTTGAAACGGCTTTGGTGATGAATTATACACAAAAAGACATTAGAAACTATTTGGTGCAAAATGAAAAAGGATAAATTTATATACGTACACATTATATATGTATAATGTAAAAAATCACATATGTAATTTGTATAATTTTTCAAATAAATGTTTTTGATTGTTCAGTTTTTTTTTTCTTTAACCCTAAAAAATTGCCATTAACATTTTTTTAACCCTAAACAATTTCTTTTGATGCTTCTTTAAAACTAAAAAATAACTTTAATTGTATTTAGTATAAGGATGCTAAATTTTGCTCCTTCTATACATCGAATTTTTTTTAAGGAACCGTAGTGGTCGATATATAGAGGTTCAACTGTATATATGATTGATAATTCTAAAAGGTTGAAAATTATCTAATTACGAATAAAATAATCTATATTCAAACAACATACATTAAAAAAACTAAACACATATATAGTTCAAAATTTGTAAATGCCAATATAATTAATATACACATAAATAAATAAAATTAAAATTTGAATCAATCTAATGGCTCTCCCCTAGATTAATATCTAATATAAGATGCAAAAAATTAAAATTATAATTGTAATACAGGGTTTAAAAGGGAAAGTGAAACAACTGGCTATGTACAGGAGAGGATGAGGTTATCACTTGTGATGTCAATAATGACTCCACATGACGATATTTATAATATGTTCTTTCCAGTTCTTAATAATTAAATATTGATAATGTCTAGAAGGCAAGTAATACAATTATTCTTATCAAACTTTTCATCAGATTAGTATTTATCACTACTTACTGATAAGAATTGAAATCTCTCTCTATGCCAGGGAGCAACAGCAGATCTCAGCAAGTCTGAATCTGAAGATGTTTCTTTTTGTAAGGAAAGGCAGTCAATGCTGTGATGAATTAAACCAGTTCCTCCCATATCTGGTTCACTAGATTTTCTTGAGGTTTCAAGGTTTAACTTTCTGACCTGTAATTGAGAGAATTGTGATTAAAAACGTAACAATTTATTAAATAAAAATGTTTATAGTATATTAACATTATTTTACAGTGTAGTCAACAAGAAAATGTCTCTTTCCAATATTTGCACTAGCCAATACGATTTTCGCAACAGAAACCCTGGTGGATTTTGTGAAATATCTGATGTGCTTGTTTTGTGATATCTGCGGTATGTTCATATTAAAAAAAACAGCGACGGTCAATCTGTAGAATAACGATGTTGTCTCATGAACAATATTTTGGCTTTTCTGTTTGAATCAAAGAATGTAAGAGGGTTCCTCACATTTGCTGTTGATTGTATGGCTAATCTAAGTGTTATTGAATATAAATCAGCTCCACGCATTATGCTGTCTCCATTGTATGGTATGACCATCTAACCATTTTGATGATTGTTATTTTGGTTTAATAAAATTAGATGGTTTAATGAATTTTTACAAATTTGGAATCATATATACATCAATATCCTTGGTAACAAAAACTATTCCACATGGTGAAGGTTTGGCCCCAGTGCCTCAACAGAATGCCTATCTCAAACAGACAATGGCTCAGTGATTTGAGAAGAGGAAGTAAGACCATAAATGGAGCAGATTGAAGAGATTGGTCCTTATGATTTTCATCATGACAACAATCAGCCGCATTTAATTCTTCAAGATGAATCAAATGATCTAAATTTAATGAAAGAACACACTGAACTTTTGGGTTCTAGATTTCAAAATTGGAAATTATTGGTGAAAACAAAGTGCACTGACTATTGTAACCATAATAAATTAATGTCCAACTTTTTTGATGGACAGAATGTGTGTTTGTGATAATGGCAATAGTGTCATGCAAGATTTGGGTTTCCAGCCAGCACAACCCATTGATTAATCTAAGGACAAACTACAAGTTATTTTATCACACAAAGGAACAGATAGCTATTAAATTCTTTTGCTTATGCAGTAACCCTGAAATAAAACGATGAGAACATGTTTCTCATTCTGAAAAAATAAATTACGATGCTCACAAATGGAAACTTTGTGTTGATATCAAGATCATTAGTCTAGTATTAAGACTTTAGGGTGATTTTATAAAACACTGCTATTACTAATACAGTAAAATAAGGAAAAATCATTATGTTGTAAGGAAAAGGCTAGTAAGATGAAACTTTGTACCAGGCAAAGTTATCATAAAATACAAAGCCCTTGTTAACCCTGAAAAAGTACTGATGCCTCATCTGCAAATAAAACTAGGATTGACTTAAAATTTTGTATGTTGTTGAGACATTAGTTAAAAAAGATTCTGCTTTCATGTATCTTATGCAAATGTTCCCCCAATTCAATGATGCTTAGTTAAAAGAGGGTAATCGTTGGAGAAAATAGCCATTGTTAGAACTCGCATCATCATGTATTTACAACAGGGCTCGAAGCAGCCCCTAGGGATGAGTGGGGCTGTACAATGACTGTGTAAGGAGATTAGGGTGATCGCATAACTTTTAATGGAATTTTGTGAACTTAATAGGATGAAATCAAGGATACAAGGTAAATTATGAAGGATTCTGTTGCTGACATATTATAGGGCATTTACTATTCTCAAGACTTTTGATTCAAAAAGATTGGATTCTTTTGATGTTTAATTGTTTAGCTGTACCCCTGCTCGCATGCCTAGATAGATTTTAGTATGACTGTGTAACTTAACAGTTTATCATCAATTAAAAGGCAGGATATCCTTTAATGTACCCTGTAGAGAGTCCAAAGTATCTGTCCAGCTCTTTTCATTCAAGCTCCATGTTAGTTTTTGTCCAGATAGAAATTAGATACTGCACTGTATCAGAAAAAGGAAAATATATGGAGTTATAAAGAGCTGATGGAAAGGACCTGTGATGGAGAGTAAATTTAATTTGTGAGCATTTGTCTTCAGTTATAGCACAAATGCTCAAACATGGTAAGGTGTTGTTGAAGTTATACGATTCTGTAACATGTTCTGGGTTTGATGACATGACTGCTATGTTGTCAGCTAATTTTGTTAGAAAGGTATTAGAATAGAAGGGGCATAAGTGATATATGGTTATGAGAATAGGACAAAAGATACTGCCCAATCAAACTCCTACTTCTATGGAACAATATTTTAAATATTCTAAATCACAACAGACCTGCCTAATTTGGTGTCCTTTCCTATACTGTGTGTCTGATAGCATTATCTACACAGAGGTAGCCCATTAGATTTGGGCTGGCTAGGCAAGAGATAAGAGAGGGTAACAGGGAAACCTTCACAGATGTCTGTGTATTCATAGCTCTGCAGGCTTAAGCATGGACTTAGTTCATAGACCTGCCTTCAAGATTCAGCACTACATTTTATTTCATTTTTTACAAATCTCCATTCTTTATATTATACATCAAAATTTCAAAGCGTTAAAAAATTTAGAAGAGGCCAATAAAATGGAAATTTTAAATTGCTGTATTCATAATTAAGCAAAATCGTAGACGCTGTCAAGTATACATTTCTAAATTAAACATGGGATACCAAAATGTCACTGAACACAAATTTCAGGAGAAAAATTGTGAATTTCCACACGTGTCACCTGATGCAAAAGATAACTAACTCCTTTTGTGATGATTAGATATCTGAAATCCTGATCTCCTTGACTTCTTCTACAACAGTTTAGGAGCACGAAAATATTCAATTGAATGTCTTAATGACCTCTCCTCTGACCATAGCCCTTCGATTCTAATTGATTTCTAAGCCCCATTCAAAAATTATCCTTTCATTCATTTATAAGGGGCCCAGTTGATTGGGACCTCTTTCGCCAACTTCTTACTGACCCTGTGGGTTGGAAAGCATCATCACCTCGCTATCATCCAAAAAAAAACCCCAATGTAAACATTGTAGTAAAGAACCCAACATCCTGCTGACTGCCACTCTTACAATCATTAGTGGAGATCATTAAAGCAGCGTTTTTCCACCCCTTTAAGTGTCTGAATCTGACCCCTTTAATCCTATGTGTCTCCATTATTCATTCAGGATGATTCCCTGAGGAATTTAACTAATAAGATCCTAAAATATCAACATGTTTCACATCCACTCCATCATGATGATGGGCTCTGGGCAGTATCAGATGGGGACAAATAATTCACAAAGCATCTTTCCCATACTTTCATACTTCACCCTGGTCATAAAAACCCTATCCATTCCACAACTGTTGACGAACTCCTTAGTTCATTGACCCCTTTCTCATTCCCACCAAAGGTGAAATATCTTTGGAACAGATTAGTTTACTGAAATTCCCTTGGATATCATCTCCTCACACCTCAAATTCTCCAACTTCCCCTAGAGCTATGTTCTCTATAGAAATTTTTCATCTTTTTGACAATATTATTACTAATGCAAACATTCCCCAATGGGGATAACTTACTATGTGAAACAAGAAATAAAAATAAATAGATTTAAAAAAATGTTCAGATTTATAGAATTTATTTCTCTTGAAAACTACCTGACTTACCTCTAACCATTTTGCTTATGAACAATATGAATGTGTTGCTAGACCTTGGGTCCCAATACTAAGAACTAAAATATAAGTGTGAAATTTTAAACTAGAAAATGAAAGTGTAGAAGTATAAAAAGGAAGTTGATGGAACATGCATGAAGAGTTACCTGAGTTTCCTTATCTTATTTTTCATTTGTGTATTTTTTTTATGTCCGCTTTAGTGACATTTACAACTATATTTGTTATGCACTGTGTATAGAGAGAAAGATACTTTTCATCCCCAGTTTTTCCAGTTTGCAAGTGGTGAATATTGATGAAATGAAAAAAACCAAGTTTATTCTGGGACATTGTCCCCTGAGAATTTACAAGAAGAAACATAACAGGAATGTGTAGTTGACCAAAATAAAAATCTAAAATGAATTGTTAGATTGGATGAAGATAAAAAAAGTGGTAAAGTTTAGATTTAAAGAATGGGAGGGTTGAGGAACAACAAATATCAATGGGAATACAGTTTCAAAGATTTGTGGCATGAATAAAAAAAAATGAACAGTCAAAGAAAGAAGATTTGTGAGGGTGATTTGTGATTGTAGGTCGGAAGAGTTGGAATTGGAAGGGTTCGTGAAGGTAAGGGGGCTTTAATAAAAGTATTTAAAAACATACTTTCATATTAAATAAAAATTATGACAGTCATAACACCAAGGACAAAACAGACATAATAAAGAAAAGTTTAACACATTTAAATACCCAGTCAATCGAAGCATGTGCACCGATAGTCATATGGTGTGACAAGGGTTCACTCCAATTATGGGGAAGAAGTTTCGTCTTCCCTGTCATCTGTGGATTACTACATACTATACCACTTTCATCGTTTTCACATTTCACAATATTTTGGTTTTCATTACAGTCACTTTTATTTACAATTCCTTCTTCTGCATTAGGTAAAGGTGTGACAACAAATCTGAAAATTTTTAAATTATTTTTTATTGTATGGAATTAGAAGGATAGATGTGCATTAATTTTTTTTTAGCATCTAATACTTTAAAAAAATTATCTGACCTTTAAATATTTTCTTTTGTCTTATTATTTATTTTGGTACTTTAAGGTTTTAACTTAAAGTAAGTATAAATTGGCATTTATACCAATTACATATTAATTTTTAAGCGCACATAACCCAAGTAGATCCCTCAGGCTGGAGAAGAAATATAATTGATACATTCATCAGGTGGATAAATTCAATGATGGCCCACAAAAATATCAAAGTCAGACCAAGGAAACAAAGGTCAATATGAGTTCCCCGGAAGAAATTTGCCTCCCATCAAAACTCCTACAAGAGCACCTCAACAGACTCAACACTGCACCCTTTTAGACACAAGCCTATGCAAATAACTAACTAGTAATTTTCACAGACCCACTTTTATATACATTAGCTGAGTACATGCAAAGCAATAACAAGATCATAGTAAACTGGTACAGAAGAGACGATTTACCATCAACCCAACAAAAACGGAACTAACTCTCCTTTCCAATACCCTAATACCTCTTCACGAATTCCCTTATCCAATTAACCCCCAACCATTGTCCCTCAATTCATCCATCAGCCCTGGGAAAAATGGGGGGGGGGGCTGATTCACTTCTGTAAAACGAAGTGGGACTTATCCACCTGGCATCACATATGGGGTGAGATCAAAGTACCTACTTGAGTGAAGATATGTTAATGGGTAACTGACATCTGAACTGGCTAGCCAGAAAGAAGATGAAGATGGCCAATAAAGTCAAACTTGACTGGTTTTTGGGTAGCTGGGTCAGATGTCAGTGTCATAACGGCCGTCCACTCATTTTCAAATATAAGGCAGAGGACCTTGATGTATTTTCCCGACAGACAGGGATCTGTTGCCAAGTAGTCAAGCCCTATTACCAACTAATGAACCCTCAATCTCTTATCCTTTCACTTCCCATTCCAACTGCGCCGCTGCACTTTTTTGTCAATTTATAATTTTTACTTTAGTTTTCAGTTCTGTTTCCATTTATACTTTTACTTTTGTTAACATCAGTCACTGTATATTTTCAAAAACTCTTTTATCATTGCAAACCACAGCTATTTGTGATCATAGTTCATTTATCTTCAGTTTGATTATTCTCCAGTCCTAAACCTCCTCCTCAGTGCTCTTCCAAACAAGTAGCATCTACAACCGTCTAGTTCTACAACCAATTACCCTCAGTTCATCATGGCGAATTCCTTCAATCCTATCACTTAATTGCCGTTTCAGAATCCTGGCTCAAACCCAATATCCCACCTTTACAAACCACTCCCTTCTCCACAACAATCAGTACAAGCAAATCGGTACTAGTGTTTGCCTGATGTCCATTATAGCCTAAAATCCCGGAGCCCCCATACAGAATACCATTTTGCAGAAATATCTTACTGCTCCCACCTGATCCTCTATGCAGTCATCAATCATCCTCCTCAAGCTCCCTTTGATCCTCTCTTTAAATATATCCTTTGCATCCATGTTTCCTCCTGCAATCATATCATGTTAACTGGTGACCTGAATTCCAATTTCCTTAGCAATTCCCCAGATAAACACTTTTTAGAAAACCTTACCACTTCTCTTAATCTCTTTATTGTTCTGTACTTTGCCACCCATCATCCTAATAACTCAGATACCTATATATATTTCTTTATTATTGACTCCCCCAGGAATCAATATCAGCACTCTACCAGCCGAGACCATTTAATCTCATTTAGAGACAATACATTGGACCTCATATACTCCTTAACCTCCATTGATCCTACAGTTTAACTTCTTTATTGCCCTATAACTACTCTAAATGACATTCCTACCTTCCCCAACGACTTCATTCACATCAGTCATCTTCACATTTGGTCCTGGACCAAACTCTATCCTGGAAATCCCACATTTCCCAAATCACCCGTCTGTCCATTTCCACTTTTAAACTGCTCAATCATTTCTGTCATCTCCTCTCATTACTAATGTGCCAAGTTCTGGTATTCTATCTTGTCTTAGGTGATTTTGCTGTGGTATTTGGTGGCGTCTCTGAGGATCTTGAGGCTTGATTAAAGTGACTGATAAATTGTTTTCTAATATTTATCCTCGGGAGATTAAGACTCAGGGAGGGACTTTCAAAATTTTGCAGCGCTGCTCTGAATTGAGATTGCTGTACCCTTCTTCCCTTCGCCAATACTTCCTTGGATTCCTTCTCTCCACTATTATCATAACTAAAAAGTCTCTTTACATTTACAACCTTCTCAAATTTAAATCAGCTATCATATCTCGCAATACCAGAGCCTCCCCCCATCTGACCTGTGCTTCCTATCCCATAAATCTGTTTCCTTTGACCATTTTCTTCATTCTTATCCATGCTGCAAACCTTTGGAACTCTATTTTCATAAATATTCAACATTCTTTAAATATCCAAATATTTCAATATAGACTTCACACATTCCTTACCTCTCTCCAATCTTACATTTTATGATTTGTCACTATTATAATTATTTTTATTTCTTGTTTATTAATTTTATTAATCCCCTATTTTAATATATACCATCAACCTTTCATACTCTTTTTCCCCTGGTAATAATTCTGTTATAGTAATGTTATGTTGAAATCACCACATATGTACATAGGCCATTATTATTTATAAGGTAATCACACCAGTGAAATTAAGACTATATTTTTTGTATTTATTACTATATTGTAAGAAAGAAATGGTTAAACTAAAATTATGGTGAAAAATAAAATTGTACAAAAATGAAGATTTTCAATCTTTGTTGCAGTTTGTCAATTGCTTGCCAGCCTTTTTTCATGGTGTATGCTCATCTTGTTCTGCCGTCACTCTGTACAATCTTGGGCCCCCACCTCTCTAGTTGCTAAATTACTCTACTCACTTAATATGGGAGACTGAGCAAAGCAGAAAAAACCTTTGGCTCCTTCTGTTGGGAAATGTAAGACCACACCTGTAACCAACTGTTCGTTCACTTGTTTTTTTTCTCTCTCTGGTCTGTGTTGGTTTTTCCTCTTGTTGACAGCAATCATTGTTGCCTCTTTTATCCAGTCTTCCGCATAGGCATAAATATTAAATGGTATTTCTCTTGTCTGGCAATCATAGTCAGTTCCGAAAATCGACAGTTCTTGAAGTCTAGGAAAAACGTCGTCAGCCAGAAGAAGAGAAGGCATCTCAAGAAGCGGCCCAGTCCGAAATTCGAGGCCTTCTGTGCCGATGCATTTCAGAACACAGAGCAGTCACAGGCATTGCTCACTCCGCAAGTTCATCTTCCCCAGCATTCCGCTCATTCCCTCAACCTGCAAACTCAATCCCATTCTCAACCACACATTTTGCATATTCCTCCACCTTCAAGTTCTTCAGGTCTCACTAGCCCATTAACTTCATTCCTTACAGAGTTCAGAACCCTAATTACTCCCCTCATTTCCCTTCTTACGAATCTTGTCTCTTACCTTATCCCTGTTAAACAAAATCCATAAGTGAATCCTTCCGACTCCTTATCCATTCTCCTTTTTAATGCAAATGGTGTTCACACCCACACTAACGAACTGACAGCAATATTCCAGGACAAGAACATTGACTTAGCTCTCATTACTGAAACAAGACTTATGAGTAAACGACCGTTTACAGTTCGACAGTACCAGACTTATCGAACTGATCATCCAGATGGAAGAGCTCATGCAGGCACCGCTGTCATTGTACATAACTCCATTCCCCATCTCATAGTTCCTTTGGTAGCACATGATTTCCTTCAGTCCACTTCGGTGTCAATTAGTACCTTCACTTTCTCCCTTACTCTAGCAATAGTGTACTGCCCTCCCAATAAATCCATTTCCAATTCTCAATTCACCTCCTTTCTAGACTCCATCGGATATCGTTTCCTTGTGGGTGGGGACTTTCATGTGAAGCACCAACACTGGGGGGTCAAGATCCACGAATACACGAAGACGTGCTTTGCTGTCCGCACTCGCACGGGAACATTGCTCCACTATCTCTCCTGACACAGCCACCTATTGGCCAACAGATCCCAATCAAAATCCATATCTCCTTGACTTCTTCTTCTACAATAGTTTAGGAACACTAAACTATTCACTTATGTGCCTCGATAACATCTCCTCCGATCATAGCCTTTCAATATTAACCGATTCCCTAAGACCAATTCACAAACTGTCTCCTCCTTCATTTACTAGGGGCCCAGTTGATTGGGACCACTTCTGCCAGCTTCTTACAGATTCCGTAGACCTCAAAATGTCCCTAAAAACATCCCAAGACCTAGAAAATGCAGTCAATTCTTTCACTACTCTGATCCAGGGGTTGGCTTGGGAGGCATCGCCGCTACAATGTCATCCGAAACTTCACAAGCAAAATCCTTTACCTCAGCATCTCAAAGACCTAATCTAATCCTAACGCTGCTTCAGAGCAGTGTGGCAAGGATCCCGATATCCTGCTGATCGTTGCTCATACAATCAGTACTGCAGATTGGTAAAGTGGCAATTGGCATCCTTCCGCTCTGATTCTTTTAATTCCCACCTCTCCTCTCTGTCTACCAGGTATAACTTCCTGTGGAATGTAACAAAAAAAAATCCTAAAATATCATCCTGTTTCACACCCACTCCATTGTGATGATGGGTCATGGGCGACTTCAAGATGGGGACAGGTCGGAAGAATTTGCTCTGCATATTTCCCATACTTTCACACCTCACCTTTCTCATCAAAACCATACTCATGGCACCACTGTTGAAGATATCTTCACTTCACCTATACCTCTCTCACTTCTACGAAAAGCCGTTAACACCTCTGAGGTCAAATACCTTCGGAAAAACTTACCTCACCGAAAATCCCCTGGATATTATCTCTTTACTCCTCAAATTCTCCAACAACTCCCTCCAAAAGCCATAATATTCCTAACTGTACATACTGCTTCAAAGGACATGCCATCCCTCAATGGAAAATAAATTACTATAATCTACAAAGCTATAATTAAGCCAATCTGGATATACATACAGAGCTTTGGGAGACAGCAAAAAACTCGAACATCAAGCGTATCCAATCCTTTCAATCAAAAGTCTTGAAAACAATAGTAAATGCCCCTTATTACGTCAGCAACAAAACCCTTCATAACGATCTTAATATACCTTACATTCTTGAACTCATCCCTTCCAAGTTCATGAAATTTCATAGTAACCTATCCAACCATCCTAATCCCATAGCACAGTCATTACACTGCAGCACTCATCCCTATAATCCTCCTCAGAGACTAAAACGGCAGTGGCCTCGTGACCTGCTATAAATAGGTGACAATGGGAGTTTTGGCAATGGCCATTTTCTCCAATCATGTCCTGAGCATATGTGGCTCTTGCCCTCTTGGTTAGTCTCCACTGACTCGAATCTGGTGACGCGGCTGATGAAGGATCATGAGGGACTTCCCAAGACTCCGCTTCCTCTTTTGCTTGCGAGGGAGGTGACAACCATGTGGATTTGGGAGGCCTCTGGGCTGTTTGTAAATACTATAAGGTATTAATGAGAACATTCAATTACTTATTGCCTAATAAGGCAGATCGTAATTTTATCAAAACAAAAATAATAACAAAAAACAATTTTTTGTCAGCTAGACATATTTATTTGTGCATTTTTGTTATTCTTAGAGAACATTGTCTGAGAATAAAGTGTTATTTTCATTTATTCATATATAGGTGTGGGAAAAAAGGGCTGTAGGCCTAGTCAACAATCCCAGGCCCTCCCTTCTGTCAGGTATTTATCCCCCACTCAGTTCTGCTAACTTGTTTTAAAGACTTCTGTGACTTTGTCCCCAGAATAACAAGAAGGAACAAAATAAAAATGTCTAGCTGACTGAAAAAAGGAAAAAATACAAAAAATTACACCAATATGATAAGCTTATAAATATTGAAGGCTGGAATATCTTTTAGGGTTTTGAGGAGGGGGGGGGTGAACCAGAGATGATTGCCTTGGACTTCTTCGCATTCAATTGAAGATTATGGAGAGAGGCTAAGACTTAAATTCAGTCTAGGCCTTCCTGATTCAATAGGGAGGCAGATTGGAGCTGGCTAGGAGGGAAGGATAGGTAAATTTGGGTGTTGTCGGTATATAGGTAGAATGAGCAGTGATGGATAGATGTATAGATGCGTTGATGTAGACAGAGAAAAGTAATGGTGAAATAGGTAAAACCTGAGCTACACCAGAAGACAGTGAAAGGGGTTGGGATGGGGGTTGATCAGGGATGAGCACTACCTGGGAGTGATCAGAAATAAATTATTTAAACCAGCTGATGGCACTGTAAGAAAAGGACATCAATAATATTTTCAATGGAGGGATGGAGTGATCAAGGGTGTCGAATCCCTTAGGAAACTCTAAGAGTATAGATAAGTGTTGTTGGTCAATGGCGGATTGGAGGTCTATGATAAATAATGAGGAAAATATAGGTTTAAAAAAAAGAGCTATCATTAAAAAATTTTTAGAATAGTTTATTTTAATATTTACCTTCCGATTGACTTTGTATTTGACTGATCATTTATCAATCCATCAACTAATAATGGTGCACTGGTACTACTAAACTTCCTCATAGCCTCTCTTCTAGCGAATTCTACTTTTGCCATTTCTGTAGCAACCCATTCTGGAATATCTGGAATTGCCACTTTCACAACCAAGCGAAGTAGTAGCATACCATGCTTTAAAGTAAATGTTAATTTTAATAAATGAGTTAGTGTTAATTATCAGTTCTAATAATTAATTATCACCTCTAAAGCAACAATTAGTAAAATGGTTTGTGTTGTGGACATTTCAGGAAACATTCTGTGCACATGCCCTGAAAGACCAATCAGTGCACAATTTACTAACACAGCAATTAATCCCATAACTTCCATTGCATTCTGAAAAATCAAATTTATTTTTTTATAGTTAATAACTGAATAACACGTGTTATTAATTAAGTTGAATTCATTTACAAAAACTCTAACCTGATTACCAGAGTAATGATGGGACACATGGTTAAAGTAATCCAAAGACGCAAGAATACAAGTTTGTTTTTTTTAGTTTTTTAATTAAATTGAGTAAGATCGATAAAAACAAAACAAATAAAGTTTAGTTACTCATGCATGACTGAATTTCTTCCAAACAATTTTTTTTTTTAACAAATATTTTCACTCATGCTGCATGGATGGTTTGTATTTGTATGATTTATTTTATTTCATTCCGAATCAAGCCATTACCCACCCACTTCATCAATCCCTTGGGACTTCAATACATTCGTACCTATTCATTTCAAAGTACTGAAGCATAATTTACATTAATGTTAAATCATCTATATATTAATGATCATTAGGTATGGAATATGATCTAAATATTTAAATTATTATAAACCGAAGACAAAAAATAGTGACTGGGCTGGAGATCAAACCACAGACCCCCAAATCTCAGGCTGGATGATATTATATACACCGAGCTTTCCCTGTTCAAGCATGAGCCTACCCAACCAATATAAAATCTCCTTAACTACTACTTTTTATTGGTTAGGCTCATGCTCAGAAAGAGATAACTCAGTAGATAGAGCACCTGACCGGAAATTGGGAGGTTCCTTCTTTGGTTGACTATATAATCACACCAAACTTTTATGTACATCCCAAAACACTCAACACCCGGGTATTTAGACTGTACAAAGAGACTGTGTAATATTGATTGCCACAACGGGGAGATAGAGAAAGAAATTCTCTTACCTGGTCTGTCACCTCTATCAACATCTACAGGGGGATCTGATAGAAAGGTCTTTAGATAATTGAATTTGTCTATATCATTAAGTGAAGCGTTTGAGTGAATAAGACTGACATACGAGTCTTACACAGGTGACTCAGACCTCGACTCGATTTTGTCATCTCCACTCTAACCACACCAGGTGGCTTGTGACCTTGAACCAAAATGACGTCACATCGGTGTGAACATTCATAACGTGGAATATATAAAATGTGGTAAAATAAATCTCAAACTAGGCCAATAGTCTCTCATTATTCATTCTTTATTCTGAATTTAACAACATTCGATTCTAAGCCTCCCCCCCTTTAGGCCCCTTCCAGACTAAAATTTGGCAAATTATAACTATAAATCTTAACAAACAATAATTTTTACAGCAAACAGATACCACAAAAAACTTAGGCTTGAATATTAAAATCATTAAATCAAACCATCTTTCAATTTTTCACCTCTGAGTTTACAACTTCATACATAATAAAAAAAACTGAGTAGCCATTTGTGACGTCTTTAAGTCCAGTTATTTCTTGTATAATGATAAACTAATTAATTTATGTCACCTTTCACTTAAATGTGGAAAATGTACCTGTAGAAACCCGGAGTAAGATTCCTTTATGGTTGTTTCAATGCTACTTGCATTTATTCTAACCAAATCTAAATATATCAGAGATTGCCTATTTAACAACGGCATTGGTTGATCTTCCAAAACATGAAATTCTCCTATGCTGAATGGCTGTTAAAAGGAATTTCAGTCGAGGTCACTCTTAAACACCCTTAAAGAAGTTCTCTCAGGTCCAAAGATTTTTTCATTGGTATTTTCCAACTTCAGTCTCAAATAAGTATTGTAATTTCTCCCAATCGCCAACACATCTGCTCTTGTATCTAATTTGAAAATAATTTCCAGAGCTACAGGATTTTCCACAAAAAGTTCACCCAAATAATTTCCCCTATCACAATCATTTAGTTCTGAAGCTCCTTCGTTCACTTCATTCAACCCCGGGCATTTTTTTCTATAAACTGAAATGCCCAAGTTCCCCACATGCATGGAAATTACTTTATTGGGTATACAATTGTGATAATCATTGCGTAAGCCACACTGAAAGCATTTTAATGACTTACCGGAAGCTGAAGGTTGTAGAACATTATGTCTGACCTTAGAATTTCTGAGTTTTGACCTGTTTATAAAATCTACTTCTAGCGACTGTTTATCTGTAACTGTAGCTTCCTGTAGATGGATTGATTAAGATTGCCTGGCTCGCTTCACAGCTTTCTTTAAATCCCGGGTGTCATCCATTTGAAGGGCCTTTGACAACTGTTTATCCACTGCACCAATTACTATCAAATATCTTATTAACTCTTCCTTCAAGTTTCCGAATTTTACCCTCCCAAAGAGTATAATAACAAACATTGTGGTAAATTCATTTTGTCCAATCAGTTGGTTCCATAAAATTAAAATGCTCCGAAGGGGACAATTGATAGTGAAATTTATCTGGCATAACAGAATAAACGACCGAGTCCACTTTTGATTCATTCAAACCTTTTTTTTTATGCCCTTCCAGAGGCTGAGCCTCAAACGGGCTTGATTCATTCAAACCAACACCATTGTATTTCAGCATGAATTTCTAACACTCAAATGAATGAAAACCATTAATAATGAATCCAAAAACACACCTGACACTACCAGGTGTTTGGGATAAATAAATAAATATAATACATTGACACAAACTCTATAATTATAATAATATGCAATGTAGTATATCTCTAAAACCCACTGTAACCTTGCCCCTTGCATTGTTACCACATTCAGCCAACAATACAGTAACATGTGTGGCTTGAGAAAAGCAATCAATCATTGGTAGATACTCAGAGGAGTTTGCCTAAGACCACCCCAGCAGATATAAGCCAGGAGTGAAGAAACCATCCAGCACCAGTCAAAAATATATCCACTTATTTATATATCACTGTTTGTAGTAATGGTTAGGTAATTATCATTTAAATTATTTATAAATTTCTATAGCCAATTATGTTAATATGAAGTAGCCAAAATTATGTACTAGAATTAATACCCTGAAATCATATTATTTGTAACTTATAAAATAAACTTTATATAAGATCCTTTTACTCTGTATAAATAAACAACTAAAATTTTAGCAAATATAGAGATTCATTATAATAAATATATATACCTGCCAAGTGCCTATATTCGGGACCCTCTGACCAAATGGTCGTTGAAATATAAAACATAATTTGAAAGCATCACTTCTCATTTCAACAAGATTATTTATCAAAGCACAGAGTGCAGCTAAAGGAAAAGCAGATGAAAAAAGTACAACATATCCGAGTTGAATGAACATCTCCAAATGATCAGCAAATGTCCCATCATACTACAAAACAAATGACATTAGTTAATAAGTATGTATCATAATATGGTCAAATTTAATATATTAAAAAACCATTAACAGTTAACAGGTTTGAGAAGATTACAGGAGTCTTTAAATGTGTTGGTCCAATAAATAGACACAAAAAAAATTAGTAAATTGTTTCCCAATAAATTCCCTATCTAAGGTAACAAATATTAATTTACAGGCACCAAGTAGTAAAGCATATAATGTCTAATAATAACAAACACCAGTAGACAATAATAGTATGATACTAAAGTGGAGATTATTATTATTATTATTATTTTTTCCGGCATTTGTGCACCGCGGCCTCACTGAGACCTATTGTGCGCCGTCCATGTCCCTGTCCTATATATGTGACAGGCCCACGGCCTTTGCAAATCTGAGGATACTGAATGGATCGATCAGTTCACATAGTTTGGGGTCTACAATGCGATCACTACCAAAGCGAAGGTATCGCCTTCTAGCTAAGTTATCACAGTCACATATTATATGACGTGCCGTTACTCCCTCTTTCTTGCAGAATCTGCAGATTGGTGATCCCACTATCCCCAAATTAAAGAGGTGTTTATTTAACCGACAGTGACCTGTATAGAGTCCTGTCACACTTTTGAGTGTCCACCTGTCCATTGATAGAAGTGCTGAGCTTCTTCTCTTACAGGGTCCATTAAGAAACAGTTTCGAGTGTTCCTGTTTCTTAGTTTCTCTCCAAGAAAGTCTTGCCTTGTCCTCTAAAGCTAATTTTATACGCCTTTTAGCGTAGCTGAGGCTGATACCACATATGGGTTCAGGTGCAAGAGGTGTCTGTTCTGGACCCACCCTTGCAAGGCCATCTGCCTTCTCATTGCCTGTGATGCCTGTGTGTCCTGGCACCCAGTCGATTCTAACCTTATTGGCTAGCGAGAGTGTGTTTAAGTTGTTTTTACACTCCTCAACCAAATAAGATCTGGTCGTATAGCTTCTCAGGGCGCCAATGGCTGCCTGGCTATCCGTGAAAATTGTGATCAGTCTGTTTCTTACACCCTCCCCAATTAAGGTTTGGGTACAGACATTGATCGCCATCACTTCGGCCTGAAAGACCGAGGTGTGTCTACCTAAAGGAATAGAAATCCCAGATTCTGGTTTATCTTTCCTCCATATGCCGGCCCCTGATCCGTTTTCTGTTAGTGAGCCGTCTGTGTAGCAATTAATCCCATTACACAGTTTATGTGGTTTGGTCTTTGTGTTTTCCGCACAGTATAAAACGTCTGTGTGTTTCTTAACTTGTAGGTCAGAGTGCATTGACAGCACCTCGTCCTCATCAATTCTTCTGAACAAGTTCCCATTCCTGATTTCGCAAGTCTGTAAGCCACGTTCAAGGCTTGCGCTTCTACTTCTATGTGCAGTGGATTCAAGTTCAATAAGACTTCCATTGCAGCAGTAGGAGTTGTACTCATGGCACCAGTGATCATGAGACATGAAAGCCTCTGTAATTTGCCAAGCAAAGTTCTATTTTTACTAAGACTACCTCTGTGCCACCACACCATAGAGGCATAGAGCACCATTGGTCTAACTGCTGCGGTATATAGCCAGAATAACATTCTGGGTTGTAGTCCCCAGGTCCTACCCACAGCCCTTTTACATGCATAGAGGCATCGAAGTGCCTTCATAGTAGTATTCCTGATGTGTTTAGACCAGTCCAATTTTCTATCCAGAGAAACCCCTAGATGCTTTACCTCACTACAAATGCTTACCTGTGTCCCCCCTATATAGGGTGGTCTAACTATAGCATTTCTTTTGTTAGTGAAGATACAGAGATTTATCTTCTGGGGATTGATTCCTAAACCATTCTTTTTACACCAATCCCTCAAAAGATCCATCGATGCGGAAAGCAACTCAGAAATGGTTTCTGAGAACTTGCCCCCTATGAGCACAGCAATTTCATCAGCAAAGTGGAGATACATGTTCATTTTTTTTTATATTATTAGAAAGTACAACAAATACTTATTTAGTACAAAATGTACTAGGTACTAAATGCATGAATGAGGGTTGTGAGAATTTCATTAGGTCAAATGAGGTAAAGGTCAAAAGATAAACTTAGAGCCCACAAATGCGACTTAAAAGACAAGAACTCAACAGACAACTATACATAGCGCTAAAATGAAAGTATCACCTCTCCATAGAAAATAAGACATAATATATAAAACCAATCTGAAATTACGGACTTAAAACACTGGGGGGCAGAAAAACTTGAGGACATTAAGTGCATTCACTCCTTCCAACCAAAAGCCCCTAGAACAATGATTTCTCCCTTCTACGTCACTAATAAAACCCTCCATACCATAAAATTCAATGAAAAATTATTGAAAACACTATAATACCAAAACAAAATAGCTATCTACAGCACCATCAATCCCTACTACCTTGTTGGGGATTAAAGTGGAAATAGCCGCAAAATTCCTGATAGACATTGCGAGTTCTGTCACTGGTCATTATTCTCCCCTCATGTCTGAAACGTCTGCAGCTCTCAATCTCCACTGTACTTACTGTTACTATCTAAAAGTGATGTGGTTGCAGGAGCAGTGTGGGTGAACTTTCAGATCCCTGTTTCCTTCTCTTTACCTGGGGAGGTGACTGTCCTGCGGGTGAACTTGGAGGATTCCTAGGCTATATATACATGTTGTTTGTATGGTCATCATAAATATTTTATAAATGAGTAAAACACAATTTGTCAATTCTACAAAGGTTAACAATTTTTGACAATTTTCCTTATGGATTTAGAACATATGAGTTCTGTTTTCACTCACTCTGATTTTTATTACTAGTAATACCACATAACACCAGTTTAAGTTATGTGGCAGTATCAGGAAACAGCCATACATTATGTTTCCCATTTCAATCCTTGTTTACATACATTTTCATATTCTTATCTAACATTTAAATGCAAGGTGTTTAAATTAATATGTGTGTCTCCCAGAGAGATTCCCTCAGAGAGGGAAAGCATTGGGAATAAACCATTGAGAGACTAAGTTTAGCAGGCTAATTCAACAACTTGCTTATGTAAACGTAGTAAAATTGACATGAACCTCCTTTCAGGAATTCTAAGAGACACCAGGTAAATTTGGCTCTGAATCAAAAAGAAAAAAAAATCAATACATCTAGAAGCTCAGTCAAAAGAGAAAATCAGATGGAAAGTTTTTTGGAACTTAGCTACAAGAGAGTAAGCAAATTTAAGAACCCTGGAGTTCATATGACAGAAAACATTAACATATTTGAAGAAATAAATTCTATAATTACAATCTGTACCATATTATTTTGTGAAGATTTACTTAGGTGCTGCTGTAGATTGAGACGATGCTGAGGTGGTGGTGTGGTGAGTATTAGATTGTTACCTCAAAGCCTTTATTTTCCCCAGAATAGAAGATTTATGCAGCCTATCATTTTCCCTCGTTAGGGTAAATAAACCCCAAACTCTCTGGAAAAATCCTTAGGGGAACCAATAATCAAAATGTATGCGTGGCTAGTTGCTGATCTTTGTGTATGTATTCTTTGTTGAGTTGTGTACATTTGTATATTCTTTGCATGTATTTATATAAAATATAATCTTCACTTATTTCAAAATTATATTTGTTGTTGAATATTCATTTATTTCAAATATTATATATAGCTATCCCCATAAGCTAGCAGTTGGTATGCTGACTTCTAACTGCAGAGACCCAGGTTCAATTACCCATCATACAAAGAATTTTATCTTTGTAGGATGGGTTTGACCAAGGTTTACTTATTCTCTTGAGGGTCAGTGATTAGCTACATAAATAAAGAAGTATCAAAACCGATTAAAAAAAATTAAATTAAGGTTAAGAGGTGACTGTTTAACACCAGCCATGCTCAGTGCCACCTACCAACCTTGGTCAGTTTTACCTTGGACAGGTACAAGATAATTTAATGCTGCCAAAATGTGTATTTAATATAATACAAATCTACGTTTCACTGGTTTCCATTAAGCATTTATTTGCTAGGGTACATATTCATTTCAATAAAGCATTAGATACAAGATTTGTTCATCCCTTCAAGGTCACTATTATGGCAATAAGGACTTGGGCAGATAAAAAGCTTATCTGCCAATGTGTTACCATATGTTAATGTGTTGGTGCTGGTAGAAACAAGGTACAATAACAAGAAAAACTAATTAATTGAAATAGTAGTAGTTAAGGAGCTATTAAGTAAATTACTATGAATATTAGATGTAAAGAGGTATGAAAAATACATTTAATATAAAATAAAAAAATTTTGCTTCCAAAGAATATTTAAAACTAATTATTTTTTAAAACATAATTAAAATTTATTATTAGATCACTCAGTGTAAATGTTCACAAAAAAATAATTGCTCTGACCAGGATTTGAACAGAGCACATTACATTCCTGAAGGAAGCATATCATCTCGGATCTAGGGCTGATGTGGCGATTGAGCTTCCCTAGCTGATAGCTTATACTTAAGCAGGGTAGCAAGGTTTTTATTGCGGTGAAAAATAATTGTTTCCAACATTCTGATCCTATGTATGAGAGGAATAGGCCCTGTAGCAACAAGAATAATGAAATACTCATTCTATAGAAGATGGATAATCAAAATGTTTGCATATCCTTACTGAAATAAAGTTGTTGAGGGTACTTGAATTATGGAGAGTTGTTACTGTCTCATATAGGTCCTAGATAGACCCTGATGTGATGTAAGAGTTGATGAGCCAAAGAAACTGTTGACAGACAGTTGTATCCAAATAGATACTATTCTATTGTAAGCTGACTGAACACATCTGATCCCTGATGGTCACACAATTCCACCCACTACTTTTTTCAAGTTATATAAACATTAAATACACTTCATTTCAAATAAATCTTAATATTACAGAAATTCGTCCAACTTAATACCAACACATAACAATATATATAAGAGTACAATGTGGCCTAAACAGTTGATATAAGCAATATCTATAACTCAACAAGTACTCTCATCTCTCAACTTAACGTAAAACTCCCTACCCTGCCATCCAGTTTTCATTAGTGACCCGTTGATCTCCGAACCAGGAAATTAATTTTATTAGTAACAATTAATCATTAAATATTTTTTTATAAACTTAAATATTCTTTGGAGTCAAATTTCATTTACAAAAAAAAATTAACATATTGAATAATTTACCTTAAACAATGAACTTTCAAGTTCAGCTTGACTAATTTTTCGTGATGATGAGTCTGAGCTACTTTGAACATCAGAAGGGCTTAATGCACCAAACATTTCAAAACTCATTTTAGCCAATCTCACTTGTTCCATAAAATATGGTAGAGCTGATTCCTTCAAATTCCCGATTACTTGGCGGGCTATCAATAAAGCAGCTAGTTGCTAAAATGAATACTTTTTATAAAAATGTACCACATACTTAAACTTATGAACAAATTATGTTGATCATAATAATCAGAGTTTGCCAAAACAAATATATCTCTCAACATAGTTCGATTTTTTTTATTTTTCATTTAGTAGAAGCAGAAGTATGATTGCAATCCAAAATATCAGAAAACTTTTTCTTTTTTCTAGAAGCTTTATGTCAAAAGATTTTTGTCTAATCACAAACACCAAATAAATTAATGTGCACAAATATGAAAACAGGTTTCCCAAATCCTTTTAGCAAGCAAATCCTGAGGGAAAATGACCACGCATGGTACCCCTGAATAAGTGGGAGGAACTCATTATGCAGTTAGCTAGAGAGAGAACGAATGTTTCCTAAATGAAATGCCATGAGTAGCAGGTAACAGGAAATTTTCAAAGAAGATGGAGTGCTGATCCGACACAGGTTAGGTATAAGGGATGCCAAAAAAAGGTCAGAATAAATTCGATCACCATTCTCCCCAAGGAACCCAATCCAATTTGTCTGGGAAAATGTAAAAATTGCTTAACAATAGCTGAAGATTGTAGAAGTAATAGCTTACAATCCAGTAGTAACAATCTAAAAATAATAAATCCATTTCTTTTAATATGTGTCATTTTAGTATAATTAACAATTTCACTGTCAAGATGTCCTGAGAGATAAGAAAAAAGTTTTATTTTCACAGATTATGAATCATTTTTATTCAAGTCGTATTATCTTATAATTAATTGATATGCCACAAAATTGGAAGCAAGTTGCAATAGTTAATACATGGTGGCATAAAACACCTGCTAAAGGGCATAATGCCAATTAAAATATTCAAGGTGTTCATTAATTTATATATGTATTTCACTTTTGTGATATTTTTATTAAGAATTTTTATGTCCTTATATATTTCAATAGAATTGGTAGGGATATAATATAAAGAACTATCCAATTTTAATTTATGTAGCAGCATAAAAAAAATCACTCTCCAACTAAAGATTTTAACTAGAAAACTTCATATTATGGAGATTGAAAACAGCTACATTGTATGAGAGGTACTGGAATAATATCATATAAAAAAACATGGTTTTTACTCAATAAATAGACATTAATTATTTATGAAAAATATTTATTATGTTCTAATATTAAAATGAGTAAAGTTCCTCAGAACTGGAAAACTCCAAAAATATTATTCCTGCATTATAAGGGAAGCAGAACAAATATGAATAACTATTATTTCTATTCCATAAGATCTGCAATAGGGAAGCTATTAAAAAAAAATACAACATGGGGTATATAGAGAGTGAAAGCTAAAGTAAAAAGTAGCCTATAGAGAAAGGAGTCGAACAGGGTGACTCATTATTGGTGACAATATAGTTCTGATCAAAGTATTGAAAGAGATGCTTACTAGGTTCAAGAAAGTAAAGAAAAGAAAAAGAGAACACAGCTTAGCCATGAACTACAAAAGAAGTTAAGAACACTGCATATTCTTGAACCCCAATAAAACCAAATTAATAATAAATGATAAAACATGAAAAATAAAAAAAACCTGAAATAGAGATAGTTGAAGCTGTGACTTACCTGGACCAAATTGTGTGGTAATCTCCAAATAAATTGGTAAACTCAAGAACGGAATGAAAGTGAAATTAAAATGTTAAAAAAGTATGAAAACTACAGATGCTTAACAAAGCTCTGGAGAACAGAGTTAAGATTTTCCAAATTATTATGCTAAACATGAAACAGCATGCCAAACAATGGAAGGATCAGGAAAACCAATGTGGTCATGAATGCAGTAACTGACACCCGGATAAAATTGATGTGGACAGGCCTTCTAATGAGATCTTGTAACAGCTGACCAAAAATAGTTACTGAATGTGTGCCCCTAGATGAGAAACAGAGATGTAGCTGACAAACTGAAGAAAAGTGATATCCTTGAATGAGAAAAGTAAAGAATTATTGGCCAAAGAAAAAATATTTTAACCTCCTTGATATTGTTCTTATAGATCTTCATCAACCCACGATGCTCAACATTCTTCAGGATTAAGACAGAAGTTTCTCATACCTTGTCTACCAATATCTCAGTCGTCTCTAGCAAGCATAAGTCTACTCGCGATCGATGTCTCTATGCTGCTCACTCAGATTATCATCACAGAAAAGAACTGATCCTAGTTTTTATTATTTTTTATTTCTTAACCCCTAAATTTAAATCTTTTTAACAATTAAATCTGTATAAAATATAAATTAAGCTCCAGATAGTTCCTTTTACTGCATGCTATGCATACAGAACCTATTTTCTTTTAACTCCTACTTATATATGTGTTTCCCCCTCCTTTGTAGCACATGACCTCTCAAAGGTGCCATCATCCTTTTCCATGTCCATCTCTACTCTACGTCTCAGTTTTCCCATGGCATCTGCTGTTTCCTATTGTTCGAGCTTTTGGTTATGGTCACACCCATCTACATCATGGTTTCCCCCGCGACAGTGGCCAATTTCAATGATTTTATGTCTAATCTAAATTCATATATCAAAACAAACTTAACAATCCCAGCTTATAAACTAATATAAATTTAATACTTTTGACCTAAAAATAACATTACAATATATACACACCATTCATCACAATTATTATCAACAGTAATATATCGTTCAGGAGATTATTGTGCATCTTATTTTCATGAAAAAAGTAAAATAAGTCATGTTCTGATTCCTTTGGATTTTTGACACAATTTGATAAAAAAAAAACAGCAGTCAATAAAAATGGTGATATTTATAGTGTTTTTGATTTTGTATGTTATGTAGTGTTGTCAAAAAAATTAATTTACAAATCATTTTTTCAAATTGTAATTGCCTTTAAATATTGTTCAAGGTTTTCTACAGAAATTTATAATTAACAGTCAAAGAAAAAATTACTGGCAAGATCAGGACTTGAACCAGTGCCTCCTTACTATTAATATCTAGTTCAGGGCTCTGCCACCATTTGAACCACCCTGCCACAAGTGGTGACCTTCCTTCCCAGTATGAATTTTCTTTGGCCAAACTCTAGCAAAGACTGTACGCAATGTACCCAATGAGCACAGAGGCAGACAGAGTCTTAAATAAATGACACAATTTCAGGCTATAAAGTAGCACTGCAAGGAAAAAACATACTAAGAAAATGTGTGCCTAATTAATATAATAAAAAACCCTTCCATTCTAACATCCATTTTTTCTAATCAAGTAAGTCATTGTTAATTTTTTTTAATCAAACAACAACAATGTCGAGCCAAAGGCATGAAAATATAAAACAAGTATAATTTTACCTCTTTTAATTTTTCTTGATCTTGAAGATAAAAAGCAATGTAGAACAAAGACAAAAATGAGTTGACAAACTGAAACTGAAAAAAAAAAAAAATCAAATAAAGCTATAAAATAAATGAAAAAGCTAGTAACTTATGTATTATAGATCATACTATAACCTGATTGATGTGAACAAACTTCTGCTATATTTTATTATCATTGTGACAATGTCATAACCTACCTTATATTAAAAAAACTGTTGCCATATTTGTTCTTTGTTATCAGTGTCAAGATGATGCCCAAAACTATTTGCAATTACTACATAGTGGAATAATGATAGAATAGTATAAAATAGTATTATTATAGTAAAAGTTAATATTCATAAATATAAATTTCATATACATATCATAACATTATCATTTGTAAAGAAATAATATAAAGCTGAAGTTACTAGATAATATATATATATTTTAAAACATTAAAAGTGAGAATAAAAATTGAAATATTAGTAATAAAAATACCAGGAGCATGCATAGCTGAAAATGTTTTCAAAAGAGGATTTCAATTTTCAGGGGTAATACTTGTATTATTTTTGGGGTGGAGATTTAAAAAAAAATTATAATTAAACATCTACACTTCAATAACATATAACTGAAATGTGATTCAATCATGAAACCATCCCCCAATCTCCCCCGATAATTAGTGCAATTTAAAAGTTAATAGAATCTTTATTTACATTAATATTAATACAAGCATGCTTTAGCTGAAACAAGTGCTTCTTTTAAAATAACAGTGTAATGATATTTGATATATATATATATATATATATATACATACTAATAGGGGAAATACTTATACACTAATGTGATTTGTTCAAAAATGGTCTGAATAGAGGGGTACAAGAAATAGAGCCGAACTTCATTAAAAAATCATCCTCTGTAATTAAGAACGTGTATTTGGTATTTTGTTTGTTTGAAAAAAATGGTTTTAAATAGTTGATATTTCCATGAGAGTTCCAATTAAAACATAAGATATAAATAGATTTGGACGTGACAGAAACTTCTTATTTCAAAAGATACCTTTTATTACTAAACTAGTATACTGACAGAATACTATTACCTATTTCAATCACACCCTGGAATTTCTCTAAAAATTCAAAGAAATGTTCAAAGAGATTTATTTAACATCCTCAGTATATAAATGCAATGAAATATTTATTGTACATTCATGACAATCGTAATGTAACTGAAATGTAATTGATCCATATTGTGATATCAATTTCAGTCGATCAATTGTGAAGGCACTTGATAACAAGACTTAACCTTTTCACCTTGTTAAGCTACTCCATACAGTGTTAATTTTATTTGTATTTTATGCTTAATAAAGCCTAGTTTTAGATCTTCAAATCTGTTTTATTCTTACTCTCACAGCAATCTATTTCATAACAATAAGATGCTCTGAAATTAAGTAACATTAGTTTTAAAGTTAATGATGAATGATTAGGTACCATTCTCCTTGCTAAGTTTCCATAAAAATATGTTCCAATGATAATAGGCAATGTGAGTGATGTGATAAAAGTGACTAGAGGTTCAAGAAAAACAAAATTTCTACTCTTGTAAAACATCTTTGTTTTATTGCATTGGTGCATCACGTAAAGACGTATACCAAAACAATTGTGATGGTTTTTTTATGGAACACACCCTAACTATGGCTATCTGTCTGTACAATTGTTGGAAATTCAACACTGCAAGAGAAAACTTCCATCCATGCATTAGTTTGAACTGCTTCCTTCATTCACTAGGCAATAATTATTCTAATTAGATGTGCAATGCGATTTCGGAATGGCTGTTCAAACAAAATCTAAAGGCAGTTGCACTCTTCAGCATGAATAGGTGGGGCATACTTAATATCACAGTATAAATAAATTGAAAAATGGACTAGTTCATGGAATCCAGTTTTTCCCATGTAACCCAGCAGATATGTGAGGTTTGAGTAAAAGGAAAGTCACAGATTGCCAATCAAATTGAGCAACTTTAGAGTCATAGGTACTACTTGAAGTGATCCACTCGGACATTATTGAACCAATGCAGGTCAATTATCTGGCTCTAGATATATTCTCACATTTTTTGATGATTTCAGTAGAAAATCCTTTGTTAATTTTCAGTTTTAAGTTTCAAAATGACTGATGAAGCCAAGTATGTTTCGAGATTACAGCTGACTTGAGACTGGCAAAACTGTGGATAAGCCTGCAAGGCTACATTGAACAGGTTCTAAAGTACTTCATATGGATGGATGCAACCCTGTGTAATCCTCACAAAAAACTCACAAAACAGTAATCACCTAACGATAAGAATGTCTCAGCCATGATGAAAAGTATTCTGCAACATTAGACAGTTGGTAGTCTGTTATTCGCTTCTCAACTCATTTGCAGTCAGTTATGTAAGTTGTTTCAATAACAATCCAGGACTAGCTCACTGGACTGCGGTCGAACAAATCATGTGTCACATAAAGGGTACTGTTATTGTACATTGGAAATTGAAGTTTGATGGCTACAAAATCTCAATTGTTGGTTTCTGTGGTACTAATTGTCCCATTTATTGTGATGAAGATCAATCTGTGACAGGCTACATTTTTTTCTAAATGTAAAGGAAATATTTCTTGGGAAACAAAAAAACAACATTAATCTGAGTTGATAACCAGGGAGTGGCAATTCTTGAACAAAACTCCTGGATTTTCAACACTACCTTTTTTATAAGAAGATTATGAACAAACTGATTAAACTCAAATATATTCCTACTACTAATGACATGGTGGTTGACTCTCTCACCAATGTTTGGACCCCGATAAATTGACAAGATGCATTTTCAACGAAAGGATCATCAAATAAGGAGGGTGATAAAATATTTGAATTTCTGATGTTGGCTACACTTTATTCAAGAGGTAGGCTTATTTTTCACTTTTTACTTGTTGTTCAGTATTACCATCTATTTTGCTCTCATGTGTTCAATGTTCAATATATGCAAGTGAAGTTTTCATGTAATCAAAACCAGCAAAAACAGGTATTAGTAAAAAATAAATATAAAAAATGTACAATAAAGTGTAAATAGGGGTTCACAAGTTTGTGAAAGAATACACCTACAAAATGAATATATCTATTGTAGCCAATATCTAAAAAGGGAAACTGAGACGGATAAAGTGACCAAAGTATGTTACAGATTCAATGAGAGAGAAAAGTATTCAACAAAAGTTTGAGATTTGCATGATAATTAATGAATAAGAGAATGCTACATTAATGATAAATAATGGTATTTTACAAGATGGGATCAAAATAGAGCACATTGCTAATGATTATATGATTTTAAATTAAATAATATAGATTGCTATACAACATATGTACATACAATTATATATGTACTGGGTGTTTAAGAAGGCAAAAATATAAAATATATTGTTGTTATTCAAAACATACTGAACTTCTTCCCCTTATCTTTAAAAATGCTCTCATTGTAGGTATGTAAATTGAACAACGTTCACAACTATTAACTATTTGCCATATTGTTCTATTGTTTAGGTAGTAGTGAGGGTTAGTTAAGAGTTAAATAGAAAACCAAGGATGGTTGGTGGGGGAAAGAGAGGGTCCTGGACCAGACACAGTTCAGTTATTGCCAGACTTTCAGAAGGGAAATACCAGCCATGTGTTAGATCAGGGAGTGATAACCAAATGTGGGAGCGGGAAGTCTGAAGTAAAGAAAATGCCCATCCATTTACAATTAAGAATGTATCCATGTTATTATATATCACTGTTTTTAATATTGATTGGGAAGCTATTATTTAAATTATATAGTAATATTCATAGCCAATTATGTTACTATGAAATAGAGAAAATTAAGCGCTAGAACCAATAAAACCATAAGACCATATTATTTGAGGCTTATAAAATAGCCTATAATTCATCATGAACTTTTTATGAATGTCCTTTCACTCCTCATAAATTAGCGAGTGAAGTTTTATCAAAATAGGTTTATCATGATATTATAATCAGATATGAAGTATGGGATAAATAGATAAATATAACAAATATGTGCATATATTTTTCTAACATGGCTTTAATGACTTTTTAAGAAAATATTTTCTTTTATTAACTTTTGTTTTTTTAATGATAAAGTTTTATTTTATTTTTATAAATAAATACAATTTCCTCATAAGTTTTATTTATTAATTTGTTTCAGGTTTAGGAATAATTTTTTTTTTATAATATACTTCTCAATCAGCCAATAGACAGTAGTTATATTTGAGAGAATAAATCTACGGTGCACTAAAAGTAGGCTAGTACTAGAGGCAGAGGAGTAGAGTGGAGTTTGATCTGCTAACTAAGGGGCAAAACATCATAATAGTCGTCTCAGCGCAAAGGCTTTGATAAGCCGGAGATGTAGCCAGAATGAGTGATCAGGATATTCCTGAAAAGATGTTGCTGTAACAGCTCTATGCATCAAAAAGCATAGGAAAGACAAAACTGCAGTGGAAGAACTCTGTGGTGAATGATATCTGCTGGGAGTACAGAATTGTGTAGCAGCTGCACAAGACAGGGAAAGGTAGTGAAGACTGGTGGAGGAGGCCTTTCTTTCCTCACTAAGTATGTTGTACCACCGATTGATTATTTATATAAGTGGTGGCCTTGAACATCTACTAATTGGTTCTATGAATAAATGATCTGTGAATATGGAATGCTTACTGAATGTATCATTAACATGAAGTTAATTGTTTAAAATCTAGAGAGAAATTGAACAAGATGACAAATAAATATTTTCAGGTGTCAACAAAGCAATAGTGAATAAATATGCTGATGGAATAATGCTTTCTGATATACTAACAGAATATTGATGTTAACCACACTGCCTATGTTGCTATTTGGCTTAGAAGCTTATAAAGCAAAAGCAAATATCATCTGGAAAGGTTTTAACACATAATGGAATCAGATTAAAACATTTTAAAAACAAGCATTAGTTATTAAAAAAACAAGATTTTTTTTTTTTTTAGAAAAGCCAGTAAGGACTTCTTTGGCAGGGACAAAATAAAAGTACATTTATGCAAATATAAAGCTTTCTTAATAACTTAATAATAGAAAATTTTTCTCTGAATGAGCAGTTTTAAAATGTGCCCCAAGAAATACTACAATAAAACTTGGAACAAAGATTAGAAATCATGACAAATAGGGTTATTTATTATATTAGGTTAAGAAAAAAATGTGTTATTTATTTGAAAATGTGTTTGTGCTTGGTTAGGATAGCATAGAAGCTTTATCAACAATTGCCAAAAAATAAAAAGGAAAATATTTTAATGTCAGAAACCATCTTCACAACACTAGCCAGATTTAACACCTTTAATTTTACTTTAAGGCATTTTTAATGTTGCACACAGCTTGAATAAAGTCAAAAGTGACACCATTCATTGTTTTTGGAAAAAGGTCAAGCTAATGTACCATGCTTTTAACTCTGAAGACATGATTGAGGATTCTGACCAATCTAACTAAAAAACTCAACCCCACAATTTTCTTTACAAGTTTTCCACCAAATGTGGAAATGGAAGATGAAGAAATCCTCAATCGAATTTGTTCTAGGAATGATAACAAAGCCAATGATGACTTGGATGTTTTAAGTCAGCGAACTGTGATCAACAGCAGCACATTCAACACACTCAATGTCTGCATAAAATGTGTAGAGGAAAATGGTTTTGCAAGTGATGTGTATTAGTGCTAAAAATAATGCAAGAATAAGTGAAGAAACAAAAGACAATTATTGATTATTTTTCATAAACTTTTTCAGTTATTTTTATTTCATTTTATTTGTTCTTAGTATGTACATATTTTTTTTTATATGCACACCTGTCATTGATATTTGTTTCTTTCTGAAATATATAGGTATATACAAATATGTAAAATTATTTTATTTACACGCAATAATTCGGCAGTTGTCTGGTCCCATACATGTCGGATTGTTGAAATTGAACAATATATTTTTTAGGGAATCTGTACATCTTATTTACTACTTTAAAATTATAATTTTCTTTTTTTATTTTTCAACTATTTATATTTTTACATTAATTTTAGAATAACTGTGATCATATACAGCAATTTAAATGTTATTAAATGTAATTGTAATTTTATTATTACTCCATTTGGCATTCAGGGGTTTTCTATTGAATCCATAATTCACAGTTTTTACAGAACACAGCACATGCCACTACACAGCATTGACTGTACTTTATGCAACAAACTTTTTATGTAAGGAGTGGCACCTTGAAACAGTTATTACAAAAAAAGAAATTAATCCTTATACAAATTGATGAATTTAAAAAAAATTGATGTATCTTCCCATTCTTTACTAAGTTGACCACAACAGTAGTCCTAAGATATACTACCAAACTTTTCTAAAACACAAAGAGCCTGTCCAGGCATGAGGGTGAAGGTAAGTACCCAGCTTTCCCTTTGAGCCACAACAGTCAAACGCTCTTCCAGTGATATCCCCACCTTTTCCCAATAGCAGCTGTTTCTCATTCTTTTCTTACAATTAGTTATATATATGAATATAATGGATTACCTGAATACAAGTGAATAACAAATTAAATATGATAAAATATTGAATTACTATAGGAAATACATAAATCTGCAAAGTTTCAGGTTGATTAAACATCAAGAAGCCAGTAATAAAATAAATTAATTAACTAAAAAAATGTAAAATCTAGTCTGAATTTTATGGTGCTAAGTCAGTCTCAGTAAATGTAAATAAAGCAGGAATGACATTTTTCAGGGGGATCTTTTTTTTTTTTATCGCAGTTCATTTTTGACATGCTGAGGATGAAGCTTAGGAGCCATTTTTTTTAATTTTTGCGTTTGGCTGCCAATTTCAAAGATTATGGCCAGTCTTCATGAAATGAGAAAATACAAAATGCCCCTATCTACTTGAACAATTTAATTGCTCTATATGTTTCACAATGTGACTGGTTGCAATCTGAAAAAAAAAAAAATTACAATTTTAAAAAATAAATTTATAATAAAAGTATAATTTTGGTGTTATATGACTGATTATCAAATAACCTTATTAGTATAATGTCCACACAGGATTGAGAGTGTCTATAGAACTATCAATAAGAATGTCTTGAAAGCTACATCATTAATTTTATGTTTGTAGCACATGTGAAAGCTCCGTCACATATCCTTCAGTAAATCACTGGACTCCTCCTCTGTGTCATTGTCTTCCATCGAAGGATCATAAACAACCACATTGACTTCTTAATCTGTTTCTAGGATAGCTTCCCCTTCACGGGTTTCGTTGGATTAAGGTAACTGGACTCTACTTAGAAGTGAGAGTATGGTGTCCGAGCTAGGTCAGAATCCACCTTGGTACTGTTCCAATCTAAAGTTAATAGGGAGCAGCCGTTTTGCAAGCCTTGCATTTATTGAATATGCATTATATTCATAAGCTTGCAAGTGACTTTGTAGACAGTGTTGTCTAAGTAAGTCCTCGACGGGAGGCAATCAGGCATAATCATAACATCGCAACTGCCACCATTTATGTGTTCAGGCTACGGGCCATCTTCTACTCACTGGTTCATTGTAGATGATCCTAATCGTCAACAACTGCAGTTGAAGGAACAGCTCGTCAGATAGTTCCATGAAGAATGCGCTTCCTCAGACATTCCCCAAGTTGAAGAAACCTTCTACTGTGTCACAACCAGTGAATGTGTAAACTCCAAGAGATTTGTCTTGTTCTGAGAACAGTGAGAGACATTCCTAAAATTCTGCACCATTTCCCGATTTCTTCTTGTACATATACATATCCTGTTCAGTTAGATGACTGATTTATGAAGGAATAACCCATACATCTGTATCCTCAAAATCAAAAACAACTGGATGGGAACTGCCTAACTGTGCTGCTTGCAAAAATGCCCTGGTATCTGCTTCACATGAATATGGTGCTTCGAATCGGGGATTGCATTCGCCAGAAATAAGATCATAGAAGAGAAGATCCATGGTGTAATACCAGTCACCATTATACTCAAAGGATTGCCACTCATTCAGACGGAAGTGTTGCAACCTTTGTTTCTTTGTAGGCTTCAATAGAAGTGAATGCCAAGCACTCCCTGTAAGCATTTACTGGTCAGCAACAGGGTGAATGTTTGGAACGAACCCATACAATGCTTTTACTCAATACGACAATGTTTGGTACTGTCAATCTATGTTTCTTCATTGTAAATATCATTGATTAAGTGAAAAGGTACTGCTTGAGAATGGTGATTTAGTATGTATTTGTAGAGGTTGAAGGCATAATGACTCCAAAGCTTGTAGGCTGGCACCTGTGTGGTGGTGGCATCACATGTTGGCTGCCCAGTGCAAAGTGAGCAAATATTTGGCTGGGGTATGTTCCATGGGTCCGTATCCCATTTCTCCAGAGCAAGTTTTACTTCATGAATTACCTGCAAGTCTTTGTTCATCCTCGATGGACCAAATTCTTGGTGGCGGTAAAGAGGTTTCTTTAGAATTATGGTTTGTTGTAATTATTCCCTTAAATACAATACAGCAGGTCTGCTTAATATGTTCATATCAATCATGGAGAATTCTTGGTGAATCTAACCAAGCCACCACTTCTTCAGTTCTTAGACTTTTTGTTTAAAAAACTCTTAGTACATTCAAAAAATAAATAATGGGAACTTAAAATGAAATGAAATAGAACCATGACCGTTGAATGAATAAATACCAATCCAACTGCACCTTAAACACTAAAATTGTTTGAGTAGTTTGGGAGATTTTTAATTTTCTCACATCCCACGAAGACTGGGCACCATTTTTGAAATAGTTGCCAAACGGAAAATTACTAAAATTGCTCCCACGCTAAAATGTATCCCCTGTGTGTCAAAAATTCCAATCAAAAATGCGTGTCCCCCGAAAAAACACATGGGTTTCAGTTTCTTGAACGGACTATTAGGTGTTGTGGTTATTTGATAAAAGGAAAATTTTCTACAAAATATGAAGTGGCTGTCTCTGGGACCACCAGATGATCAGATCATGGCTATTATTTTATCAAACTTAATAACATCAACAAACCAATAATCAAGACTATTGTTAAATTTATTTTCTTCTTTACAGGGAAAAATTCTACTGTACTATTAATATTGTATTATTTCAAAAAGCATACAATATTAAAATTAATTATGATAAATAACTAATTAACACTTTTGATTTGATCAATAATATTAAATAGGTAATTTTTATAATAAACCTGCATTTATCATTAAACTTTAGTATTAATCACTGTCCATACTCTTAGTTGTATATCAAATAATCACGACTTTGTTAAACTCTTTCACAACTGCTAAACAAAACCTTCACGTAGCATAGAATTGCCTATACAGTAATAAAGTTGTGAAATGTTTCACATAGTTTAAGAAGAGTCTCACTCTTCTAACCCATGTAATAACCTCTTGATTTCCTGCCTTCAAGACGATATAACACACCGTCTACAAAAGGCTCATTCAATTTCATTGTTTCAATACAAGTAGGTTTGAAGCCAGGAGCTATAATTTCAACTTAAGCAGAATTAATTGCATATATGGTGAAATAAATAATGCATGCATCTTAATTATATCACTTCGAAAATTCTAGGTTTTTATAAAACTTTCCTTGGGCATGAAAACATTGTGATTTTTGGTCAACTGGAAAAAAGGATTAAATGGGAAGGGGACAGGGAAGGTGAAGGGGTGCTGCATTGAAATATGGGCACTTTGGTTCAAATGTTTCAATGCTGAAAATACCAGACTTCAGATGCACCTTATTCAGGTTGCTCTTCAGCTGTCAATGATGATAACTCACTCAAGAAATGTAAATAAAGGTTTTTATTTGACCACTCAAAGATTATCAGTTAATATAGGGAGTTCAAAAGCTACCATAAGTATATTGATTTTTTTAATTAATCAGTTTTATGCACAAGAACTTTGGTAACAACCTAATAGTTGCTTCAATAAATTGAATTAAAAATATTAGTTCCACTAGAAGCTAAAGCAAGTATTATAGCAGAGTTTCGTAAAGTCTCTAAAAGCCACATGCATTACCAACCAAGAACCATGCTATGATGCTAGAAAAGAATTCAAAACCCTTCAGCATTGAGTAGGTCTTTGTTAGGTTGTCGCATACACTTGCAATGGATAACATTCTGTTATTTATAAATAGACAATATTATTCTTGTTAAATACATAATATAATCAATAAGAGGGTAATAAATTTGTGAATAAAGAATCTTCACCATCAAATATAGAAAAAAATATTGGAATATAGAACATTTACTGTAAACTAATCATTATTAGTGTGTTCTTAACTACAATTAATAGAAATTTTAGAAATAGAGATATTTTTCTTTTTCAGGTTTCCTTATCACTAGGGCCCGGCTTTTCATGCAATTTTATGTTGCGTTTGCTTCCTTTTTTTTAACAGTTGACACAAGCTTTACTTTTCTATTTATGAGTATATTTCTTAGATGAAATTAGGCTGAATTTTATTTTGAAAATGGATAAAACTTAGTCATTTATCTGTAACCTTCATACATTGCTCATCTGGCATTGATTTAATATGCTGGAGGTTTATCAACTGCCAATCAATTTAATTTTAATTTTATAGTGTTTTAATTTACAGTCAGCGGTCACAGTATCAGGAAATAAGTTAAGTTACGTGCATGTATTGAGTAATTGAAGGGTTTGCTGCAAAAAGGAGGTAGCTCCAATTTTCCCATTTGTTGGGAAACCAAACAAAACGTTTAAAAAATTCAAATTTTAAGTTATGTAAAAATATTGTTGTTGCTTACTTTCAATTATGGTGTTTACATATTACGATTGGAGCTGCATCCTTTTTGTGCCAAATAAAAGAGGTTTTTTTTTTACACAAGAAAGTGTTTCTAACTCCCAACAGCTATGGGATGGAGCTACCTCCTTTTTGCAGCAAACCCTTCAATTTTCAATTCCCTAATATATATTATTTATTATGTCGCCATTAACCCTTTATTCATGTAGATTATTATGATATCTCATATTTGATTTAATTTGACTACCTTATTTATGAGGAATCAATGACATTTATACAAATTTAATAATGAATGATAGTTCATTTTATAACACTTAATTTAATATGACCTTTCGTAGGAAGTGTAACGGTGCGAAAAACAGTCCCAACAGACTATTTACGGGAACTCATCTCGAGGGAGAAGGTTGAACGTGAGTAGTGAATGAATATCATTGTAATACTCATAAGTGCTAGTGCATAGACAATTGGATAGTTACGGCGGCCATATTGGGACAAATCCCCACTTGGCTCACCGGCCGAGTGATAGCTCATAGCTCGTTCATAGCTCAGAGCTACCGTCGGCGGCTCTCGTACCGTACGTCGTGCGTTCGATACTGGGAGTAGTCATCGGTTTTTTTTGTTTTTTTTTTTAAATAATTAAATTATTTCTGCTAGGCAGAATATGACATTATGCGTTTTCATCATATGGCGATGAATAATACTAAAAAAAGATCTCGGTCCGTTGATACCACCACACCAACAACATCACCAAAACAAAAGGCTCGTAGAGGAAGACCGAGTAAGAGAGACCTGCCGCCGCCACCACCATCTGTCACACCCACCAATAGATCCATGGAAGAGTTGCCTTCACCTCAACCAGGACCGTCTACTGCTCCGTCACCAGCAGAATCTCCGTTCTTCACCCCGAATCCGTTCGAGCCACTGTTGCAAGATGCAACAAATAATGACATGGAGACAACTACCACCCCTAAAACCCCTAAGCCACCTCCAATATTCATAAAAAATATTAGGTCTTTTAAAATACTATGCGATCAATTAAAAAAAATTGTTGGGGTTGGTAAGTTTACCTGCCTCAATAGAAGCAGAGATACTAGGATCACGCCAGACAATTCAGATACATATAGAGCGATTGTTAAGTATCTGGAAAATACAAAAGCTGAGTTTCACACATATCAGCTAAAGGAAGATAGATCCTTGAGGGTTGTTATTAGGAACCTTCACCCGACGACCCCAGTTGATATAATTATAGAAGAACTGAGTGCCCAAGGGTTCAATGCAAGACAGGTAGTCAATGTCTTCAGGGAGGACAAGGACATGGACACTCCGGTGAAAACGCCACTCCCACTATTTTTCGTTGACCTCGAAAAAACGCCAGGAGTTGAACAAATTTACAATGTGAACTACCTTTACTACACTAGAGTAAAGGTGGAAAAATCACATCCCAGGCGTGACATAGTTCAGTGCCACAACTGCCAGGAATATGGCCACAGTCGTTCGTACTGTCACCACATACCTAGGTGTGTGAAGTGCGGAGACAAGCACAAGAGCGAGCTTTGCAAGAAGCCTCGCCAATCCCCCGCTGTATGTGCCTTGTGTCAGCAAGACCACCCTGCCAACTACAAAGGCTGCGAGGCATATAAAGTGCTGAAGAACCGCCTCCAACAACAACGCCGCCCACTCGTGGTAGAACAAGCAGTGAAACCGCGAAGCGTTCCAGCCAGAGAAGTGAATGACTCCACTTCATTCGCCAACATAGTGTCAGGTGGACGCAAGACATTATCCGAGGCACCGCCTCCTCCCCTCCCTCAACCACAGCATTTACCTCAGCCTCACATACACCAAATTCCTCCCCCTCCCAACTCCACAGATCTCACTAGCCTTCTTACATCCTTTCTCACCGACTTCAGAACTCTTATCACTCCTCTTATTTCACTGCTCACCAACCTTGTTTCCCACCTCATTCCAAGCTCTCCCAAATGAATAAAAAACCCTTAACTATCCTTCTTTGGAATGCCAATGGTGTTCGAAATCACACAAACGAACTGACAACATTACTAAATGAAAAAAACATTGACGTTGCACTCATTACTGAAACGCGACTGACTGCTAACAGATCCCTCAAAATCCTACAGTACCAGATTTACAGAACAGACCACCCTGATGGAACATCACATGCTGGTACTGCTGTCCTTATCCACCATTCCCTTTCCCACCACATCGTCCCATTGATTGCCCATGATTTCCTACAAGCCACAGCTGTGTCAATCCGCACATTTTCCTTCCCCCTCACCATAGCTGCAGCGTATTGTCCACCTAACAAGTCTATTTCCAACTCACAATTTACCTCCTTTCTTAACTCAATTGGACATCACTACCTTGTGGGTGGAGATTTCAACGCAAAGCACCAACAGTGGGGCTCTAGAACCACCAACTCCCGAGGGCGAGCTTTGTTATCTGCACTCTTATCCACAAACTCCACCCCTCTCCCTCCTCAGACTCCTACCTATTGGCCTGCAGATCCCTATCGAAATCCTGACATCCTTGATTTCTTCATCCACCATGGAATAGGATCGATAAATTCGTCCACTACACGGCTCGATGACCTGTCGTCCGACCATAGCCCTCTACTCCTCACTCTTTCGTTACACCCCATCCCCAAACTACCTCCTCCCTCATTCATCAGAGGTCCAGTCGACTGGGACCACTTCCGTGAACTTCTAACTAATTCCATTGACCTCAAAGTTACCCTAAAAACACCTCATGATCTAGACCATGCCGTACATTCCCTTACTACCTTAATCCAACAATGTGCATGGAATGCTTCAAAGCCTCGACCTTCCCCGTATGCCCAGAACAAAACTTCTTTACCTCAAAACCTACTCGACCTTATCCACATCAAACGCCGCTCCAAAGCCTTATGGCAAAGAACCCGACACCCTGCCGATCGCCGCTGTTACAATCAAAACTGTAAATTGTTAAAGCGAGAGTTGGCAACCTTCCGATCCCAAACATTTAATTCTTACCTATCCTCTTTATCCACTCAGGACAACTCTCTTTGGAGAGCTACCCAAAATATCCTAAAATACCATTATGTATCACATCCACTTCGTCGTGGCGATGGGTCCTGGGCTGCGTCAGATGGAGAGAGATCTGAAGCATTCGCACAGCACCTCTCACATACTTTCACACCTCATCCCAACCAGCATAATCCATCCCACGATACGAAGGTCGAAGATTTCCTTATTTCTCCGATTCCTCTTTCACTTCCTCCAAAGGCAGTCAATCCCTCCGAGGTCCAATACCACTTAAAAAACCTACCACTCCGTAAATCTCCTGGATACGATCTTCTCACTGCTCAGATCCTTCGACAACTCCCACCCAAAGCAATAATTTTCCTCACCTATATATTTAATTGTATCCTTAGAACCACCCACTACCCACTTCTCTGGAAATATTCCATTATCGTCCTCTTTCAGAAACCTGGAAAGTCCCCAAATGATCCCTCATCTTACCGCCCAATCAGTCTACTTCCAATCCTTTCAAAAGTTTTTGAAAGAATCCTACTCAAACGCCTTTTGCCTATAGTTGAATCCAAAAACCTTCTTCCTAACCATCAATTTGGCTTTCGCTTCAGACACTCCACTGCTCAACAAGGCCTTCGCGTTGTTGACCATATATCCTCCGCACTTGAAAGCAAACACTACTGCACGGGTGCTTTCTTGGACGTAGCTCAGGCTTTTGACCGGGTATGGCACCCAGGTTTGCTTTACAAACTAAAAATCTCCTTACCGCAGACCCTTTATCTAATCCTTCAATCCTATCTGTCTAACAGGTTCTTTCGGGTCCGTTGTGGTTCAGAATACTCCGATTATTACCCCATAGAAGCAGGAGTTCCTCAAGGCAGCGTCCTTGGCCCTATCCTGTATACCCTTTTCACTGCTGACATTCCGTTAAGTCCTAGCACCTTCCTTGCAACTTTTGCTGACGACACAGCAATTCTCTCGTCACATCCCAATCCGTCAACGGCATCCTACAACCTCCAAAATCACCTCACTAAGATAGAGAAGTGGTGCAACATCTGGCGCATCAAGGTCAATGAAGGCAAATGCGTTCACACCACATTTACTCTCCGTCGAGGATCCTGCCCGTCCGTAACCTTCAATTCAATTCCGCTTCCCATGTCCAATACAGTTAGATATCTAGGTTTTCATCTAGACAAAAGACTGACTTGGAACCCTCACACAAGACTTAAAAGACAAGAATCGAACAGACGGTTTGGACAGTTATACAGACTACTGAACAGAAACTCTAACCTCACACTAGAAAACAAACTCCACGTATACAAACAGTTATTAAAACCAATTTGGACTTACGGAATAGAGTTATGGGGGACAGCCAAACCATCGAACATCAAACGTATCCAAACATTCCAATCCAAAGTCCTCAGAACCATAGTCAACGCACCCTTTTATATTAAAAACTCATCCCTTCACAGAGATCTCCATGTACCAACTGTCCTCGACCTTATACCCTCAAGATTTTCCAAATTTCACCAAAACCTTTCCGCACATCCGAATCCTTTGGTCGACTCCATATCCAGTAACATTCATCCTTACAATCCTCCTCGACGCCTAAAACGGCGGTGGCCTCGCGACCTATTATAAATAGACATTCTATGTCATGGGGTCCTGGCACTGGCCATCATCCCCACTCATGTCCTGAGCGTGTGTGGCTCTCTTGCCCTCTCTGTGGCCTGCGCCGGATGGTGCCACGGCCGGAGAGGGGGCGGGGGGAGCTTCGCTGCTTCCGGCCTTTCCGCCAGCTTGCTGGGGGATTGGCTTCGGGGGCGGGGGGGCTCCTGGGCTGAATCTGTATGTATATAGGTATGAATGGACTGTATATAGGTATGAATGGAATTGTATATAAGGTATGAATGATCTCTCAGCACAATTATTAATGCTGGAAAAGGCAAATTGTAATTTTTTTTTTTCAATAAAGAATTTATATACTAAAAAAAAATTTAATATGATCTCAGGGTATTACTGGTTCTAGTGGATAATTTTGTCCATTTAAAATATTTCATATTAACATAATTGGCTATAAAACTTTATATGTAATTTAAATGATAGTACCCTAATCAGTTATAAACAACAATCTAAAATGATAGATGGATGCAATATTCATTGTTGGTGGATGGGCATCAATAAAGCTTCTTACTCTTATGCTGGTTTCTACCTGACTTAGCTTTTTTCCCTTTCAAGATCTAACACATACTTTCCTTATGTCTAGCAATGACTGACCCCCTCTCTTCTAGAACAAACTGCCTACCTCCCCTGGCAATACACCTTACCCCCTCCAACAATCCTTCATTACAGGTCAATTCTGTTTTTATAACTAGTTATTTATTTAAAAATAAAATTCAATTTGATCATAAAAATATCGTTGCACTATATTTTATTACTTTTTTTTATATTGATAAAAGTTGATAACACCATTATAGATATTTTTATTTAGATTTACTATGGGTACAATTTTCTTTAATAATTAATCTATCACAAGGTTTTCATCTTTCAATCAAAATCCCATTTTGAGATTATATATTATCACGATAACTGTATGTTAGAAATATTAATTTTCTTATTTATAAGGATTCAAAATACATTTACAAAAAATTCATAAAGAATATTTAATTTTATAATATTCAATTAATAAGATTCTCAGGATATTATATGGCTCTAATGATAAATTTGTCTATTTCAATTGTTTCATAATAAATGTCTAGGGAATTTCATATAATTAAAATAATAGTTACCTAATACAAACAATGACTTGTAATATCATGGGTACCTAAGCTCTTTGTTGTTGGAGCATGGGTGGTCTTCATTCCTGATTTATTTTTTCCCTGCTGGCTGCCACTCTCTGGTCTATAATTAACTGCACAATGACTGAATAAAAATAAACTCTTCTGTCTCCAACCAGCTGCTGTTTATAGGTTACTCTACCCCCACCCATAAAAGAATGTACTTATTTTATATTTTCTCATCTTAAACTTAACTAATGGATGAAGAAAAGAAAAGTAACGGTCATATAAACTCTAGGAAGTAGGAGGAAAACTCTATGAGGTAAGGTGTACCCCAAACCAATTATTTCTCAAAGCAAGGTCGATTATCTCTTATTATCTGACCTGTGAAGGGGATTCAGAGAACGGCGCTAATCCGGGTCACAAGGGTGTACAGGAGGATTTAGTTTGAGGTGCCAGAAGTATTGGCAGCGGCGGCTCCTGTGGACCTGGTCCTCTTGGAACAGTGCCTCAGGTCAACGACTAAGATAGGGCAGATGGCAGAGCTTCCACCTCCCCTATGGAGAAGAATCAAAAAGAGGCTGGGAGGTGGAAGGCCCTTATCAGCGAGTAGACTACTGAGGTGTGGAGCGCTAGGTGGACCAGCAAGAGGAAGAGGAGCACCCTTAGGAAGTACTTTCCCTCAGTTCAGGACAGGCTGAGGGCAAGATGGGTCTCCCCGGACTATTGGAGCTCACTGGATATGGCAGATTCCGTGTCAGGCTATATGAGTACAAGTTGTGTCCTCACTGCAGAGAGGAGGACACTGTGGAGCATATCCTGCTCTCTTGTCAGGCCTAGGAACATGCGAGAGCACAGCTGCTCCACTTGATAGGAGCTTGCAGTCTGGGAGAATCTGACCTGCCATGAAGAAGTAAGATTCAAGGCTTTCCTGGATTTTATCAGGGAGCGGAAGGAGCTCTAGGGTGCCAGGCACTTCTCAATCTCCAGGGGGTGGCACGGTGTGAGCAGCCGTGCCTTCAGGAAGGTTCACCTGACAGAGATGAGTCACTGTAAATATAGGTTAAGGTAGAACTTTAAAGAATATAGATAGTTTATAAGAGTAGTTTTAAGGGGAAGCATACCCTTTTGTAAATATAGATTAATTTGCTCTCAGGAAAATTGTAAATAGATATAGAATAGTTAATATATTATATTTTCTTTGTAAATATAGTCTAAGGTAGTTTGTAAGGTTATTGTAAATATACAGAAATGTTTTAGTTGCTTATCTTGTAATAAAAAAGAAAAAAAAATGCAAAGGAAACATTGTACATATTACGTTAAGGCATTGTATTTTGTTTCGCAAAATAAAGACGGTTTAACAGAACAAATCAAGGTGTGTTGACCAGTGCAATAATCCCATTGCACCACAGGAGGCATACCTCCATCAGCCCACCTCACGGGCTTTTGGGTAAAACCTGTGTGAGGAGTCATCCTCAGGAAGGAAAATAAAAATAAAAAAAACAAGATGCCAGACATTTTACAGTAAGCTTTAAGGCCTTTATTACATAAAACCATTTGGCCCTAACAGAAGGTGTCTATTTATTGTTTCCACATCTCAAATATTATAACTAATGCATGTAGAAGAGAAATTAATGCAGGGGTTGCATGATAAAAAAAAAAAAAATCAATATTACAACCATTTGGTGTGCAAGGTTGTCTAATATTATTATGGAGGGAACATGAAAAATTCACAGCTAGTCCAATTTACAGTATGAGGATCATTCCAACAATAGATTAACAATAAGATGCTAACACCTCACCTTATTATAAATTTAAAATCAAACAAATGTACAATAATATGGAATCAGCAAACTTAATGAGTCTGAATGTAATTAATTGGATCGTTAAGCAAGCTCACTAGGCTGGAAATTTGAAAATTTGAGAAGAATTTTTTGAAAGTTAAGTTAATAAAATGTAGGTCTGAAAAGAAATAATAGTTTTCTAGCTTCCACAAATTTATTTGTTAGTGTTAGGTTGTCCTTTCAGCATTCTAGAGCAGTAGAAAGGGCTGGCGAATATCACTAAAGAAATTCGTGAAAGCAAGAAAAGTATTAAGTCATCATATAATTAGTTTGTCCAAAGATGCAATAATATTCAGTTTTAATTAAAGCATGAAAAATCTTTTATTAATTATTATTTCAACTTTTGCTGGTTTGAAGCTTATAGTTTATCATCAGAGCTGGATGATGATTTTTGTTTCCTGGCTAGAAAAATCACTTCCAAAATAAATAAATTCATGTCGTAACACCTCATGAAGACATAGAGCCAAACAAAAGTTGTCACTGCAGTTGGTAAATAGTGCTGAGGAGTTAGTGTGAACGCTAAGCATTACTACATCTCAACCTTAAATTCATTTTTTTGTTAAATCAGGTTCTCTACTTTTTTATTCAAGTAGCTAATCATTTATCTTGATGAGGCTGAGTTAACCTCAATCAGACACATCACCCAAAGAAAATTCCTAGTATGAGCCCAGGGTTTAACTCCAGGTCTCTGCAGTTAGAAGTCAGCACACAAACCTCTATAGTTTTCGTCACAAAATTATAAGCTTGAGACCTGGAATAAATTCCAAGCCAATCTGTCCACTACTCTCTTCTATCCATGTGATCCCTTTACTTCAATAATGTCAATCATTAAGCAATAAACAAATTAGTGATTAGTCCCCACCCGCCCATATGTGCCAACATCGCGCCAAGTAGCCCCTTCATTATAAGGGATCATAATTTCATGATGGCGTATAGACTACAGGGACAGTCTCCAACATAAATATAACATGTATATTATTTGTGCCATATGTATACATACATATATATAGTAGTATTATAATGCCACTATATACCTATCCATAGCATGTTTGGATAAAAAGTTGTGAAAGCTCTGTCCTTTAGAATTTATAAGAACAAAGAATGAAATACCCTCAAAAAGGAAATGGAAAGCCTGATTGTGAAAATAACCAGCTCATATAGCTTTTACTAATAATTTAATATTTCTTTAATCGTGAAAATAATAATTGAAGAGAATTTGCAAGAAGAGCATGACAAAGAGGAAGACAGACCACATTGTCTCAGAATTATAGTGAAAAAAGTTTGGGATAAGAGAAAAATCTGTATTTAGTCTTCTTACCTTGTATTATTATACTTGGGTTAGATGTACTTTTTGATTTTCCTACTAAAAAAGAACGATGTAATAATTTGTAAAGTAAATAAAAAATAATATTAAGAGATATCCTCATTAAAAAAAAATCAACTTCAGTAAGATAAACCCATGCACATAAGTATAATCCTTATATAATTCAATGTTTATGTTTTTAATTATTCAAAACTACCATAATGCATCCATCCATTGAGCACTGAGTAATATTGAATTGTTTGGAATATATTACAATAAAACTTTAATGATTGTATTTGATTTTAAACTGTAAAATAGTTAGGAATTGCAGGGAGTATCTCCACAAGTATAAACCTCAGGTGCTAAGAAATAAATAGGCCTGGGGAAACGAAGGCTGGTTAGTGGGAGGTAGTGTGTGTTGCCAATAGATATCAGGTGGTTTTAGACCATTAAAGATCATTGAATTTTAGAGGAATGAGACCAGCCATGTGTTAGACCAGTGAGAGGGAACCAAGCATGAGAGTTAAAAACCAGGAATGAAAATACTCATCCATCAAGAATGAAGACTGTTTCCACCTATAATTTAAGATCATTGAAACTGATTAGGTAACAATTATTTAAATCATATATTAATTTAAATAGCAAGTTATATTAATATGAAATATTTGACATAATACAAAATTATGCACAAGAACCAATAATAACCTGAGATCATATAATAAGAAGCATTGTAAATCGCAGTATTATTCATTGAAATAAAATGAAAAAAAAAACTTTATGCTGGGACAATGGCACCTAAGAATAACAAAATATCTAAATCAATTTGAAACAGTAGGGGAAGAAGTGTAGAGAGACAGATCTTTAGAAATCACAGAAATGCCATCTGGACCTACCCCATTAGGTAATGAGGTCGGAAGGAGAAATGTAAGAGAAAAATATGTCTGAAAATTACAAGTGGTGTTGATGGGACTGGAGGGCAGGAATTCAGAATTAAGGTCATCAGGAGAAATATGGCAAGCAGGTTAAGTGTTTGGTTTAATGAGAGAAAATTCGCGGAGGAGGTCGCAGAGAAGACAACAACTCATGAAAGAATTTTGATTGGGCAAGGTGGATTTTAGACTGAGTAAGGTTGGGAAGGGTTTTAAAGAGGAATTCCAGACACCTCTGGATGCTCCGGATACTGTTGATCTTCCACCTGGATGCCTGGGGCGGATGAACTTTTTATAAATGTCCTTTGACTCCTCATAAATAAGCAAGTAAAATTTTTATGATTATATAATATATATTTATATATATATTAAGATTCACCTGTCACACAATGATTTATAATTTTATATTAAGGAGAGGGGTGGGTGGGAGGGAGGGAGGGAGAGAGAGAGAGAGAGAGAGAGAGAGAGAGAGAGAGAGAGAGAGAGAGAGAGAGAGAGAGAGAGAGAGAGAGAGAGAGAGAGAGAGAGAGAGAGAGAGAGAGAGAGAGAGAGAGAGAGAGAGAGAGAGAGAGAGAGAGAGAGAGAGAGAGAGAGAGAGAGGGGGGGGTGAAAAGATATAGGATCATAATAATATGTTCCTTCAAAAGCTAATTTCAGTGACCACAAGGTGGTTTAATAAACTAAATGAAGTATTTTTGATAAATATACTGAGCAGGTTTTTTTCAGAATCATTTATCATTTTTTGAAACTAATGCCATCTCACAAGTATATCTCTCCATGTTGTTTATTCACCTTTTTTAAGTCCTTTATATATATTTAAAGAAACAAATTTTAGTTCATAATTTATCAAAAATAATTTTAGGCAGTTAAAAATAATTATTTTTAAAATAATCTAGTTATCAATAATCATATATTAAAAATCATTCAATAATTCATAAATTTGTACACAACTATTGGTTATTGTATAAAATAAATAAATGAAAGCAATTATGCAAAGAATGAAAGCAACTTTCATGCAGATTTTATTATAATACACACCAAAGCCACTTTAACGATGAGATGATTCTCATACTTGGTTTCAAGCCGGTAGTTTTCTAATGACAGTAAAAATTGTATAAAAAATACATAAAATACAATATAACCTTTTATTACTTAATTTAAGCATTCTACAATTTAAGTACTGATTAAAAATATATAAAAAATATTGATAAAAGATATATGATAATAAGATCATAACATAAGCTGAATAATAAAATGTAGTTTCTTTTAAATACTAAACATATATTTAAAAAGCTAAGGCTATTGTAAAGCTAAAATTTGTTCAAATAAAACAATAATATATCAGCCAAAATACTCTGTAATGTTGGTTATAACAATAAATGCTACGGAATATTCTATCAGTTATTAAATGTGTTAGATTTTGTATTTGTATGTAACCAATGAAATGTTAAATACATTTCTCACCAACAACCGACTTCAATTTTAAATGAAACTGTACCTTTAAAGTTGGTTTTAATAGTTTTAATTATAACTGACTTAAAATAATCTAGACACTGGCATAGAATCAGTGTTAACACTCACAATAATAAATCAGAGTTAAAATGATTTCTTATTAAATAAACTACTTATAAATTAAACCTTTTTCTTTATGAAATTATGCAATACGCATTTTTTGTTAATCACAAACATTCCTTGTTGTAATAAGCAAGTCCAGAGCTGAGGCAATCATAAAATATACAAACACTAATAAAAACAACAACATAGTATTAAGATCAAACTTAAACATAAATAAAATACTTTTTTCAGGGTATATGTCTGGACATAACTGCAATCTTCTAAATAATATTTCATTTGACACCATTAAATTGCAATATTCAGACTTAATTTTGTATATAATAAATAATTGTATAATATTAAATACGATTTGCCACTGGCAATTGATTCTTATTAGGAATTATTCTCCGGGGAAACCAATTAACTAGTCAGATGGTAAAGGCTTCACTTCCCTCCCTTTGGGTATGTATAATTTCATGATTAAACAATTTAAAATAAATCTGTAAGTAAAATCTGGAAATATGAACACTGAATTTCCTTTTTGGAGTTCATTTTTCTTTATGTATATAATTAAAGCTGGTATATGGTAAATAAAGAGGTCTCCTTCATCCCAAGCTAAAAAACAACGCAACACTAGCTGGCTTGATCCAGATGAGATAACACCTCTTGAGTGAATGTGGACTGGACTATTGATGAAGGAAGCTGACCTGGAGATCCTCTCTAGGAGAGCAATGTTGGTGTTGGTCATTGAAAGCCACAGTCAGTTATTCATTAGTAATGTACCACATCCTGTTGCCAATTTATGAGAATACCATCCCATCTTTAGAGCTAATTAATTTCAATATTCTGGTTCTGTTAGATGTACTTTTGAAGGAAATTGAATAGTTGAGACCAAGTATTTAGTGTGTTTAGATAAGTGTTTTATATATAGCATCAACCAGTAATATTTTGTTTACTTTAATAAGTATATTTTCATTTTGATATTCTCTGTTAGTAGAGAATAGTGATGAAAGCTATCATGCATACTCCTAAGTTTTGTGTTCATTTTCTAAATCTATAGTGTTTTTTTTAAATAAAATCTTGATGTACTGATTAATAATATGCTGAATGTATTGGGACTTTATTGGAAATTTTTTACCTCAGTTTCATATGAGAAATGATACTGTGCATTGAAGTTTCACTTGGTGCTCTAGAGTTGCTAAGCTTAAAAACAACCAGGTGACAAATAATAAATGGTCAATAATTAATCAATCACTTGTCATTACAAAATGAATATTTTCCGATCATAATGTGCATGTCAGTAGCCACCAAATGGCGGGCAAGTTTTGTATGGACCACGGACAAATTGTGAATAACAGAAAATAACAATGTTTCAGGGGACAGTGCAAGACAGCTACTTCTTTTATTTTGAGCTATGAATATCACCTAATCCTTCCTGTTTTCTCCCATCTCTTACTCAGTCTGTTTTAGTTCTTGTATCAGTGCACGCTTCATGTTTATTTATTTTAATTCAGAGTTCTTGTGAATGTTTTGTTTGTTAGTTGCAGCAATTTTGACTGTATTACAATTAAAAAGAAGAAAAGGAATGTTGGATCGGAAAACAGATAATTTCTACCAGAATGGGCTGGCTTACATCGCTTTGTGTTGCAAAACCGAGTTGGAGCTATAATTAAAACTTCCAGTATTAGACGCCATTATGAGACTAAACACAAAACATTTGATGTAAAGTACCCTGTAGGAAATAGCCTCAAGAAAAGTGAAACTCATAGTTTATGTTCAAATTACTTAACAACAGCATATATCATGGACCAATCTATGACTGAACAAGAAAAATATTCCGAGGCTTCTTTACGTGGTTATTTCTTGGACCCCAGCCCAACATATAAAGTCATATTTTACCAGATATGGTAAAAGAGTTTATGCTTGAAGCTGTAAATGCATTATTTCAAAATAAAATAGTATCCTTGACACTATTTGACGTACGAGTATTCCATTATTTGCTTCTTTGGGCACGAGAATGACACAAATTATGGGAGAGGATAACTATGAAACTTTAAAACAAACATTAGTTGCCGTAGATTGCTATGCTTGCCTTTGGATGAATCTTGTTACATTACAGATACACCACAGCTGATTATTTTTGTGCGTTACCTGGACATCACCCATGAATATTTTTTTGAAGAACTACTTACTAGTGTCTATATCAGCAACTACTACAGGAGAGGATTTGTATAAGCCTGTTGTAGAGTATTTCATTCAAGCTGGATTGGACATGAAAAAAGTCATATTGGTAACAGATGGGGCACTGGCAATGCTTGGGTGTTGAAACGACTGGGTTCAGCCACTCAACAGTGATTCAAAATGGAAGAAAATTTGACATCCTACCACTGCATCATTCATCAAAGTTTGTTGGGTTACAGCTTGAATCCAATACTTCAGAATAAAATTCTGATAGTCATAAAAATAATTAACCTCATAGCAGCAAAATCATCATTTAAGAATCATCAATTTAAATCATTTTTTGAAGAGACTGATGCTCAGTTTGACAACTTGCTTCTCCACAACAACGTGAGATGGCTAACTAAAAATTTGGTACTTAAGACATTTTTTGTAGTTTGGAGGACATGGACATCAAAGGGTTTCTTTGTAAGTACTAGTGATTAAAAATAGCAAATGAGCATTTAGCCTTGAAGTTAAAGAAAATGTGGCAACCTTTTTTGGCTAGATCTATTTAGACACTTGAATCTCTTAAACCTGATACTACAAGACAAAGGTAAACTTGAGTGCGAATTTCTCTCAGAAGTAAAAAGTGTTTTAAAAAAAATTGATCTCTTCTATAAGGATATTAGCAGAGAACGTTTACACTTTTCACCCCTTAAGTCAGTTTGTGACAGTTATGCATTTTATTTCACCGATATCCATAGTTTTTTGCACTTTAGATAACTACTGATTTCAAAGAAAAGTTTTACTAAGCAAAGAAGGTAACCTAGATTAGTAAAATAGATTAGTTGGTATTATAATGGAGGGGGTTAGGGTGGGGAGGCTTAAGTCTCCCGGGCCCCAAAAGTTTGATAATATTTTAAAACAGACCTTCAAGAAAAATAATTGGTGTAGGGTATCAAATTAAAGGAACCGAAATCATGATTAATGATGGGTAATGTGTTGGGTCTTTAATGGACTATAATTACAAAAGGTCATTAAAATATTTTCGCAGCTATAATAAACCCCATAACTGTCAGATGCATAACACATACATTTTCTTTCTTTTAGGGCATGTTAACCTCTATCCCTGAACTAATGTCGTCTGGCCCGGTATTCCTCTTTATAACTATGTAGTATTTAAACTGCTCAACTGCTTAAAAATAATTTTGGCCCACCCCCCCCCCATGCTTATGAATCTACAATTCCTTCTGGTCATGACTATGTATTTATTTTTCCCTTATTTAACTTTAGCTCTAGATACACAGTGCTTTTCTTCGATTCCTAGAAAAAATATTTTACCACTGGCGCTGTTCTTCCAATAATAGTAACGTTATCTGCAAATGTTAGGGGCTGGTAAAGTCTGCTATAAATGCTCACTTGGGCCTAATTGAGATATGATAGCCATCTGTGACATCAGATTGAAAAATATACTGATGATATTCTTACCACAAACCAGTTTGCACCTAAACAAGTTTGTAGGTAGGTCCTTATATTGATAATATTAAATCATATGTTATCCGAAGTCTACATACAACTGATGGAGATTCAAATTACTCTCTTAGAACTTCTCCATTGACATGTGCTCTACCATAGACAACCTTTATGTCTCTACATCAAACAGGGGTTGTGAACTCAATTTTTATTACAGTTTTAATGACTTTTCGCAATTATATTCATCTTAAGTCCTAAAAAGTATTAAACATTATTAATCAGGATGTTAAGATCTTTCAATTGACATCCTAATCAATATGTTAGGAAAACATTCATTTTTGAGTTACCAAGTAATTAATCCACTGTTATGCCACCAAGCTACAGATCACATCACCTCAAAACGTACTAAGGTATGAGACACTTTGGAACACACAGACTGCTTCATTGATGCTGATTTTCTGGTGACCCTGAATGCTCTTTCTCATAATAATTTCATAGTTGTATTCTGTGTAATATAGTGCTCTATATGGTTTGTGAGTGGAATTAAGAATGATGAATTGCTGGAAATACAGTTTATTGACATACTAACCGATTTTCATACTTACACATTTCATTAATCCCATTGTACAAGTAACAAATTTTATGATTACATTTTTTTATTATAATATGTTCATTAGATTTAAAATATAATAATTTAAAATAATCAATGCTGCAAATATCCCTATTTATTATTGAGGAGTTTATAGAACAATACATGCATAACATGATAAATCACCATTCAATATTAACAAATGATCATAACTTTATATTACTTAGACCACAATAATAAATGTATGTATTGAATAAGTAATATGATCATAAGTAAACCTTGTGACCCTTTGGACTGCTCAGGAGTGTTTAAACTGAAATTCAGCACCTGTGTTTGAATGGATCTGGACCACAGTAGGAGAAAGAAAGGTATTAAGAAAAAGAAACACTTATCTCAATGTTAACTGTAATTAATATCTCTAGTATTTGACCCGGAAAATCACAGCAATAAGAAGTACTGTGAAATAAGCAACTTGCATAGCGGTAGTTAAAATAACGAAGGGGCAGTAAATAAAATATGGCAAAATTGTCAATAGTAAAAACGCGAATATTTAAAACAAACACATCTAAATCTTCAAAGATCCCTGATCAAATCTGTACTGACCTATGATTCAGAAAGTTGGGGTTTAACAAGAACCAAAGAGTATGCATTTACCGGGTTCGAGAGGGAAGCTCTTTGAAAAAGTTTCAGAAAAAAGAAGGCTAGAGAAGGAGAAGTAACCTAGAGTTGAGTATACACTAAAAAAGCCTTGGCCATCGTCTAGGTAATTAAATTCACCAGGCTGCGTTGACCTGTCCGCATTATATATATATACATATTTTAATTAATATTCTTTATATATATTAATATATAATATATGTATTAAAGAATAAAAATGTATAAATCATTAATAATTTCTTAATGAAACAAACCTATTAAATTAAAATATATATCTAATATATAAGGAGGATTGGAAAAATGGAAATGTTATCAAAAAAGAACTACAACATTTTCAATAAGAAGATAAAACAGTTAGAAGCCTATGGCAGGCAAATAGTACCTACCATCTCCATAGCCTAGTGGTGAATTCTTTGTAAGATGGGTCTAATTGGGATTTATCTTTGTGAGGATAAACGAGTAACTACTTGAATCCAGTTATGCTAACTGAAATTAAGGTTGTAAGGTAACAAATCTAGTGGCAACCATACTAGCACCTCAGCACCATCTACCAACTATTGCCACAACCCGTAGTCAGCTTTACCTCTTCATGAGATGTTGCACCATGAATTTTTCATAATTTAAGGGTGGAAAATATGCCATGTTTGAGGTACTTTAATGTTGATTAACATCAGTCTGCTCTTACTGGCTCAACTAAAGAGGGGTTACTTTCATTTTATTATTTATGACAAATAAATAGAATATAAAGGTGGCCCACGCAATCTTTTTGGTAAACTTGAAAGTGACATTATTTATTTATTATTAGTTTTTGCGCATGCGCTACATTCTGAAACACCTCTCAACTTCGCTCGTCCTTCAAATACTTTATTCTACCGTTTTTAGGCCACAGTACATCCAAAAAAGTTGTTCTACCAGGCAACTTACGTGAGCTAGTCACGAGGGAGCCCTCAAGACGTAAGTAAATCGCTTATTACATTTGTGTAGAACAAAAGTGAAAGTGAAATCGGACCGAGAAGTCGGCCATATTGGGAAGCCTTAGCAATTAGCACCATTCGGATCGTTCACTAACGCCACACAATTAGAATCTCTGAGCCAGTCGGTCTGGTGGCTCAAAGCCAAGACCCGTGACTCGCCACTGGAGGTTGTGAGCTTGAATCCCACCGGCGCTACGTACTTTTTTTTTTACAAACAAAAAACCGTTGTTATAATAAAATGAGATTTTATCAACAACTAATTTCTCAAAATAAAAAAAAAAGATCTAGGTCACTAGGTCCAACCCCGACAATGTCACCTGTAAAGCGAAAACCGAGACGTTCAACCAGGTACCAATAACTTCTTCTGCGGCTAGTTCCATGGAAGAGATACCTCCACAGGCCAGCACATCCAATAATGATACCGCCATAGAGTCGCCTTTCTTCACGCCAAACACCTTTGAGGCGTTGAAAAATATCCCAGCAGAAGAAATGGAAGTCAACAAAACTCCAACACAGCCCAAGCCGCCTGCTAAATTTGTACGCAACAATAGCAACTTTAAATTACTACCCTCACAAATGAGCAAAATTGTAGGTACCGGAAAATATACGTGCCTCAATCACTCTAGGGACACGAAAATATCTCCGGACACTCCCGATACTTATCGGGCAATTATCAAATATTTGGATGAAACCAATGCTGACTTTCACACCTATCAGCTAAAACAAGAACGCTCGCTCCGAGTAGTAATTAGAAATTTGCACCCGACCACACAAGCTGATGAAATAGAAGATGAACTCTCTGCTTTCGGATTCAAAGTTCACCAAATAACGAACGAGTTACGTGAGGATAAAAAAAAAGAGGAATCAATAAAAACGGCGTTACCACTAATCTTCGTCGATCTCGAGCGAACACCTGGAGTAGAGAAGATTTATGAACTAACACACCTGTACTACACAAGGGTACTGGTTGAAAAACCGTTCCCCAAACGAGACATCGTCCAGTGCCATAACTGTCAGGCACATGGGCACACAAAATCTTACTGCCACCTCCCTCCCAGACGTGTAAAGTGTAGTGGGCAGCACAAAAGCGAATTGTGCAAAAAGCCCCTAAAATCGCCTGCGGTATGCGTACTTTGCAAGCAAGGCCATCCGGCCAACTACAAGGGCTGCGAGGCTTACAGAACGCTGAAGTCGAGGACCAAACAACGCCGTCAGCCAGAAGTGGAAAAACTTGCAGTAAGAAGTAACCCCTCTGAGGTCAAATACCTTCTGAAAAACTTACCTTACTGAAAATCCCCTGGATATGATCTTCTTACTCCTCAAATTCTCAAACAGCTTCCTCATAAAGCCATAATCTTCCTAACTTACATCTATAATTGCATTATCCGAACGACGCACTTTCCTCTCCTCTGGAAACACTCCATTATTGTCCTATTCCCCAAACCCGGAAAACCACCCAACGACGCCTCATCTTACCGTCCAATTAGCCTACTCCCTATCCTCTCAAAAATATTTGAGAAACTCCTCTTAAAACGTCTACTTCCAATTGTTGAATCCAAAAACCTTTTTCCTATACATCAGTTTGGCTTCCGTCAACAACATTCCACTACTCAACAAGGCCTTCGCGTTGTTGATCACATTTTCTCAGCCCTTGAATCCAAACAGTATCGCACTGCTGCATTTCTGGACATAGCTCAAGCTTTTGACAGGGTTGGGCACGCAGGTTTGCTTCACAAGCTCAAAACACATTTACCACAGACCCTTTTCCTAATCCTAAAGTCCTGCCTTTCAAACCGCTTCTTCCAAGTCCGCTGTGGTTTAGAATATTCTAACTACTATCCCATAAAAGCAGGAGTTCCACTGGGCAGCGTCCTGGGCCCCATCCTCTATAACCTATACACCGCTGATGTCCCCTCTACCCCCAATACCTTCGTCGCAATATTTGCAGATGGCACTGCAGTCTTGTCATCCCACTCAGACCCTGATATAGCATCCCAAAACCTTCAAAAACACCTTGATGAGATCGAGTATTGGTGCAACCAATGGCGAATCAAGGTCAATGAAGCAAAATGTTCCCACATAACCTTTACCCTCTGCCGCAAGTTCTGTCCACTAGTCTTTTTCAATTCGATTCCACTCCCCGTGTCTGAGACAGTAAGGTATTTAGGCTTCCATCTCGACAAAAGACTGACATGGAACCCACACACGAGGCTAAAAAGACAAGAACTAAACATACGCTTTGGAGTACTGTACAGACTACTTCAAAGGACATCCCATCTCTCAATAGAAAATAAACTACTTATTTACAAAGTTATACTTAAGCCAATCTGGACATAAGGAATAAAGCTATGGGAGACAGCAAAAAAGTCAAACATCAAGCGCATCCAATCCTTTCAATCAAAAGTTCTGAGAACAGTAGTAAATGCCCCCTATTACGTCACCAACAAAACCCTTCATAATGATCTTAATATACCCTACATTCTTGAACTCATCCCTTCCAAATTCATGAAATTCCATAGTAACCTATCCAACCACCCTAATCCCGTAGCACAGTCATTGCACTGCTCCACTCATCCCTATAATCCTCCCCGGAGACTGAAACGGCAGTGGCCTCGTGACCTACTATAAATCCTGGCAATGGCCAGTTTCTCCAATCATGTCCTGAGCGTATGTGGCTCTCGCGCTCTTCGTCAGCCTCCACTGGCTCGTATCCGGTGACGTGGCTGGTGGGGGACTTCCCAAGACTCCGCTTCCTCTTTCGCTTGCGAGGGAGGCAACAACCGTGTGGACTTGGGGGGCCCCTGGGCTGTTTGTAAATGTTAGTAAATATTGTATGAATGTGCGAGCGAATGATGAATTGTAAATATGGTATGAATGAAAACACTTATCTCAATTATTTATTGCCTATTAAGTAAAGGCAGATTGTAATTTCATCATAATAAAGTTGTGATTACTATGATTTATTATTATTTAAAAGAATTAATATATAACATGAGTTGGAAAACTAAAATTTGTACAAACTTAGGCCTATACACGAGTTTAGATTATTACTTTGTTATTTTAATTAAAATTCAACACCTTTATGGTCTATTTCAAGTCAAGATAGGATAGGCAGGCTATCTTATCATGAACAACCCACTTCTGTTAACAGAAGTGAATTAAAACTAACTCTCCCCCAGAACCTTCATTATATCATGCGGCAGTTATGCTACCCACTAGGCCATATGAGGTATGCCATATGTAGCCTTTTTTTAAAGTTAAAATTTAAATTAACCCACAAAGATTGTGGCACTGAAATTCAATCATAAAATTTCGTTTAGTTCTAAATTCATTATGGTAAAAAATTCCATCATTCTCAAACCTCCTGAAACAGATTTTTAAAGCTTCATTCTGTAAAAATTCCTCGAGAATAGAAAGCCAATTTATCAATAGTACTTCATGTATCGAAAGTAAAAACATGTGGCTATAGAGCTTACAGTCCGTATAGATCGCAGTCAGAAATATTTGGCAATTTCTAGTCTTAGAACTAACACACAAGAAAAAAAATAGTAGAAATAACATTCTGCCAAAGCTGAGGATTAGTAATATTTAAAGTTGGATAATCCATAGCTTTGAAACCAGAAAATTTCATTGTGTTGCTGTTGTCAGGCGCTACTGTTTTATGTATATTATTTAATAAATACTGCCAGCATTCTGCTTTAACAGCTAAAGCAAAGAACAAATAAAAAATTTCACATACTGATAAAAACAAATTATTTTTCAATAAGAGATTATTTGTAAAGTATCTAAACTCACAATTGAGAAATATCCACATGCAATGGAAAAATATATAATAAATTAAATACCTCTATCGTTTAGCCAACAAGCAACTTTGTAATAAGCTTCATCTAAAAGTGTAATTCCAACAGCCAACATTATTTTTGGCGCATAACTAAGGCAAAAAGCATATCCTTTTGTTTCAATTTGACGATCCCACCAATCCTAAAATTAACATTTTTTTGTATAAAGTATGATTTGGTATGACTAGTCACTTTAACAGTAACAAACCATTGTCAGAAATACTTCCTTGGTACTCCCCTCTACAAAATCTTCCTTACCCAATAACCTTCATACATTTTTTCTACATTAAACAACAAAATGGACATTAATATTTATGCCAGACAGGCTTCTGACAATCCATCCTATGTCTTTACCCCCATGGAAATACACAATTCCTTTGTCATAATCACAATATTTTATGTGTAAATTTAGGTATGTATGTATAGTAACAACAAAAACTCAACACACACAACAGAGTGTGTACAGAAAATCTACCACAGCTTAAATCCACAGTCTACTCCTGGAACTCAATATCCCATATGTCTAATATTTATACTCCTAACCATATAAATGAAGCATGTGAGTATAGATAAATAGACACAAAATTTATTCCAGGAAAACAATGAATGAGAAATAACAATGAAGTGCGAATCGCAATTGAGGTTTTGAAATAAAGAAAAAAAAAAATGAAGCATGAAGGCGGAGTGTTTCATTGTCAGTTAACGTGTACACATCTCTGCTGCCAGTGTTTCCCGCCATCATCTTCTGCCACCATCTTATGTGGCCCAAGGTACATTTTTATATCGTATTTTTGTGACAGTGTTGTTGTGTCAGTGTTTTCGTGTATGGGGACGGCACCCCAGTAAAATATTTTGCTGTTTTTGACTATTTTTAATTTTCGGAAGTATGGAGATGGAGATGGAGACCGATAGCTCACGGAAGCGGTCGGCTTCACCCACAAAGGAATCGGAAAGTGAAGAGGATTTCACTTTTCCGAGAATCACAGTGAAGGTGCAAAGGCATACAAAGGCGAAAAACCCGACAAAGGTCGGAAATAAATTTCAGGCTTTGGCCACTGAGTCACCGGAAAGCCCTAATCCTAAGAAGCCGCCGCCAGTTGTTGTTTCTGGAGAGACGACCAGAGATTTAACCCAGCGGCTCAAGAGAGCAAATATAAAGAGTTTCACCCTCAGGAAGACGAAGGAGGGCGTCACAATTTACACTGAGAAGGAGGAAGAAAGAGTTATTATATATTGAAATTACTCGAAACAGGCGAAAAAGAGTACCATACATTTGCCCCGAGAGGCGGCAAAAGGAATAAAAAATACTTGCTTCTCGGACTTGATGTCCAGGAGGACATCAGCGAGATTTCAGACGCAATAAGGGGAATCATACCGGAAGTCGTCAATGTGCGGCGTCTAAGAAATACCGACCCAACTGGTCGCAAACAGGAAATTGCGCTAGTGCTGGTTACAGCTAACGCCAGCGTCACATTAAATAACATGAAGATTAGAGCAATAAACCACGTCATAGTTTGTATAGTGACGTTCAAAGAACAGAGAGGCGTCCCACAATCCTACAGATGCCAAGAATTCGGCCACACAAAGAACCACTGCGGCAGAAAAACCAAATGTATGAGATGTGCAGGACCCCACGAGGTGGCGCTGTGCCCTCGAAACGAAACAGCCCCGCTCAAGTGTTCGAACTGCGGCGAGGCACATCCCGCCTCATACAGAAGCTGCGAGAAAAGGAAGATGCTCCTAGCCAGAGTGAGACTGGCCCCCGACAGAGAGCAGCCCAAGCAGAAGAGGAGCTGCCCAGACGTGCCACTCACAAGACCTGCTCCACCGCCATCTATTAACGCTGGCAGAACCCACTCTTCAAGCTCTTTCAAGCCAGAGATGAAGAAACGGCTCATCCTTCGAAGTCGAGAGCAGTCCCCCCCCACGTCGAGAGCTGCCCCCTCCACGTCGAGAGCTGCCCCTTCCAAGTCGAGAGCGGCCCCCAGAAACTGCGAGGACTCTTCGCAAAATATTAATTGTGAATACCTAGATCCTAGGCTAAAGTTTCTATCAAACGACCAGCGCCAAGACCTTGGAATGTGGACCGAAATGGGTAACTGCCCTAGTCGACTTCTGCAGCCAAATATTCATGGCTATAGTATCTGGTAATCAACAAAAATGGTAAATTATCAATTACTAAATTTTAACGTTGATGGTCTCATGAAAAAAATAGATGAGGTAGAAGTGCTGCTAGCGCTCTACCCACCAGATATTGTAGTTTTGACAGACACTAGGGTATCTGCACAATCGTTCCACATTAAAGGTTATTCAACTGCCATTGAAAGGGTTAACGGTTACGGAGGCGTTTTAATTGCTATACTCCTTGGTATCAATTGGAAGAAAGTGGCTTCACCACTGACTACAACTGATCCCAAGCTTCACCACTTGACAGTTAAGGTAAATTTGGGGAGACCCATTTACCTTACCGCCCTATACAGAAGACCGTACACGTCTCTGCAGCAGTACTCAGCCTTGCTACACGCATGTGCGCAGAGATCTAACCACTGGGTGGTGGGAGATCTCAACGCAAAACATACCATGTGGTATAACACCATAACAAACAAGGCTGGGAGACTCCTATTGAGAACGCCGTTTACGGTCGTTCACCCCCAGACTTTTACTTTTTGACATAGAGGTCCGCACGAAAGAGGAAGTAGATCTTCAACTAACTTTCATAACTGATGTGATCATAGACGCAGCAAACACTGCGATCCCGAAGTACACTCCCATGCCACCGTCCCTGCGACCACCTCCAGACCACATTCTTAAAATTATTGCCTTGCACCATACTTGGAAGAATAGATGGTACAGGACGAGAGATCAGCAAGCCAAGGTCGTTGTGAATTCTCTCACAACACAAATCCGGGGCTTGATGAAACTCTTGAAAACTGCGCAGTGGCATGAGAAACTTCGTAGGACTCACGGAGATCACAGAAAGTTTCGGAAGTTGTTGAAGACTACAAAAGGCAAGACAGCCACTGTCCGTCTTCACGAAGGCGACAATGTTCTGACTGCTGAGCAACAGGCAACAAAATTGGCCGACCATTACGCTAGGGATATTACGGCTAGGACGGGATACTACCACATGCCTCCTCCGGTAGATGCTGAACAGAACCACATGTATGTATCACCGAAGCAGCTCAAGGCGATTCTTCGCCGGTGTCAGGGAAACCGAGCACCAGGGCACGACGGGATACAAACAGTGCTGCTCAAACAAATGCCGAGGAGAGGGATAGTACAATTAGTAAACTTGTACAACTCTTGTATGAGACTGCGGTACTTTCCTGACACATGGAAACAAGCCATCTTGTTCCCATTACTCAAGCCAGCCAAGAGCGGAGGTCACCCAGCCCACTACCGCCCGATCAGTCTGCTACCACAGATGAGGAAAATCTTTGAGAAAATTCTTTTGAATTATCTCAAAGATTACTGCTCGGAAAACAACATAATTTTGCCAGAGCAGGCTGGATTCCAATCCAGTATGAGCTCAGAGCACCCCCTTATGAAGGTGCAGTCAGAGGCAAGCCATAATATGAATAGAAACATAGCCACGGCTATGATATCCCTAGATATCTCTGTAAACGCGGGTAAGACTGACTGCGTAATTTTCTCTTTCCAAAAGGGAAAAAGCCCGCTCCCTACTAGTTACATAGTAGGAACGGATAAAAATTCACCAGCCAACGACCTAGTATATCTGGGAATTAAAATGGACAGACATCTCCATTTTAGTAACCATTTTGCGAAGAAGTTGAAGCTAACACGCACGAAGTCTTACCGGCTTGCGCAATTATTAACTTCCCCCAATCTATCACTGCGTATCAAGCTATTGATATACAAGAGCATACTAAGGCCTACTCTGCTGTATGGTGCAACGCTATTTCGTTATCTGACGTATACGACAGCTAAGAAACTCCAACAATTCCAAAACGGTATACTGATGAAAGTGGTCAGAGGTACTTCATTCGAGCAGCGAGGAAACAGTGAGCTGCATGTGATATTTGAGCTGCCTACGGTGGATGAATTCATCCAGCGTAGACTTATCAAATTTTTTGACTCATTACAATATTTAACAAACCCGGTGTTTAACACTATAACCCCCGCTCCGTTCCCCCATCGATGGCAGGACGCTGTCGCGGCTGGAACACTCTAGTCGTAGGATCTAGGTAGAGATTTAGTTTGTTTTGTTTTTGTTCCTAGTGTTTAGTGTTTGGTATCAGTGACAAATAGAAGGTGAGCCTCATCACCTAGTGTTGTATAAGAACGATAAACTTTTAACGACAATAAAAATTTTTTTATTATATTTATGCACTCCGCCAAATGCATGTAAATGCAGAAAGAGGAGAAATATGTAGTCCAAATATTTTGTTATTTTTCTTTTTTGTACATTGTATTGTTTGTTTGAGGTTTTGAAGTAAAAAAAAAAAAAAAAAAAAAAATTGTAGCATTCAGTTCTTTTCTTGCTCGCTCCACCAATCTTTGGAGTTCTTTTTCTCTTAATACCTGCCATTTTTCATCCTTATTTACCTTCAAAGCCCTCTGATTCCAACGTCTCCTCATCATTCAGACAGAGGCTTGAGAAATTATTTATTTATCTCTTATATTATACTATTTATTTGTTTACTCTCATTCATTTATTTTGTAGGTTCGAATTTCACAAGCGTCTCAGATAATAAATTTATAAACACCTTATACCTTATAGCTACAACCTTAAAAAGAAGTAACCATAATTTTTTTTTAAATTACTATTGTATTATAATGATTTTATTTTTATAACACTTCATGTTGTATTTATTTACTGAAATGGTTGTATTTTTTTTTAAATTGAGGAATACAGTTTATTTTATTTTGTTTTTTTTCTTTGTGATGATTTATTTCTTTTTGTGTAAGCAAAGAATGAATTTATTTATTTAAAACTTTTTATTATTAATAGGGAACATAGTCCCAGAATAAACATTTTTTCTGTAATATTCCAATGCTAGAACACTATAGTTATTTAACCATTTTCTATTGTGTACAATGGCTTATATGTGAGTTATTAGTGTGTTGTTAATGTTACACTTTAATATTTGATAATTAATTAATAATCTATGAAATGTTGCGTAATTTATTATAATTCCAACTACAAAAAATATTACATGATGAAAATTTTTTACAAGCTATAAAAATATTCATAGAAGTATTCATTCTGAAATACATCACTTATGAATTATCAGAAATAAGCTAATAAAACAATTAATTATAGTAAAATTAAACATACCTGAAGTTTCAGATTTAAAATCATAACAATAAAAACTATAACAAGGCAAAAAGCAACAACAGGTACAGTGATAAAGTATCGGAAAACATAACGCTTCCAAGCTGGATAAGTGGCTTCCAATTTTCCTGTAACTGGACTAACTTCTAATGGTCCCTGAAATAATTAAAATATACCTCTTTTAGATTTAATTTTCAATGCTAAATAAATGAAATATTGAAGAAATAAAATAAATCCTCACAGAAAATAATGGTCTGGGTTCAACTAATAGTTCATCTCTTTGATCTAAAGTGCCCCATCGGTAAGCTAATTCAGCACAATATCGCTTCCATGCTTCCAAGTAAATGCTGAACCACAAAACATTGAAGAATGAAAACAGAACGAATCCTACATCTTCAGTTGCTTGATCACCTCTTCCGAAACCAACCTTTTAAATCACCAATCAACTATAAGTTTTTTATATAGACAGTAAGTGACAAATCTTTTTAGTAAATAAACTGCTTATTCCTTTCATAAATATATTTAAAAACACTGCAATTTCATTTTCAATGCTTTACAAATGAAACCGGTACAATAATGTTAGTTAGTATATAATATGCTTGTTTTAGATTTCATAATTAAATTGTTTAAGGGGAATAGGCTAATAAACTTCATCCCTTAAGCCACCTTTATTATGAAACCTAAAAAAAACCCATAAACTTGATAGGTACTAAGCCATTGCTCTACAAATGAAAATTTAAATTGAAGTTGCAAAATTTGGCATTTCATTTAACGAGAGAACAAATTTTGATACGATGTTTAGTATGTATGTGTTCCTAAAAGAAAAATCACATTAACTGACTGCGTACCTGGTCGCGTTTTAAAAACTGACGGCATCAAAGTGATCAAATTTGTGTAGTGCTTTTAACCCAAAGACTTGAGCCCAAACTAGGCTCAAAATTTGAGGCAAGCCACACTGATACAGAATTCATGTTAACTGTCAATATAGGTGGTTGACTGAATTTTATCGCATGTGATAAATTAGAACCTCTCAGAGTGGTCAAAATTTTAAAATTGACTCCTCAAATCTTCCATAACTTTTTCCCCCTTTTGGAGGGAAAAGATTACACAGTCGGTCTTCCTGGCATTCACACCAATGTAAACAGACCTACCCAGTCTGTCACTGAATACGTTACAAACTGGCTCAGCCTATGTAAGAGCTCTTTTTGCACTCATGCTACTGCTGTTAACCATAATGTTGTTAGCGAGAGCGATTATAGTAGCTTTTCTGTAGTTTGACCCAACAATATCAGACATGTGCCTGTTAAAGAGAGCCGAAGACAAAACCACCTATTGAGGAACTCCACACGTTAGAGGGAAGGGGTTTGAGAGGCAGTCATGCACCTGTACTCTCGCCATTCTGTCCTTACAACAACCACAGTATATAGCTGCTCTGGGCATTCCCAGTCACAGAGCTGGCGGTACAGTATCGCTTGGTAGGCTGAGTTGAAAGTCCAATGAGCTGTGTTTCTATTGATATCGAGGATGATCCTCTGTATGTATTTTCACAAGTCAATGCTCTGTACTCAGATGAGCCTGAAGGCCTGTTTGTCCACGCAAAGTGATGGAATTTCCTAACAGAACTCTTTCAGGTAATTCAGTAAATATTTTACATGTGAAGAAGGAGACTGATCGGTCGGTGGTGGGCTGGGTGGTCACCTCTATTTGTGTGCTTCTCCAGCGGGAACAAGATAGCTTGTTTCCATGCTGTCAGGAAGTATTGCAACCTGATACATGAATTGTTGAGGTTGAGGTTGGTTGATCCCTCTCCTCGGCAGCTTTTTCAAAAAGTGCAACCAGTCATTCCCTGGTGCTCAGTTTCCCTGACACCGGTAAGAATCGCCTTGAGTTGCTTAGGGGAGATGAACATGTATAAAGGTGAAGGCCTGAGTCTATGTTGGTAAGAGGTCTTACGGAGCTTCCAAATATTACAGTGTTTGCCATGTAAGCCATGAAGCCTCTTTCGCCACGTCACCATCTTCCAATTCCTTTGAGCTGATGTTGTGTTGTGAGAGAGTTAACTACTTTCTTGGCTTGACGATTCCTTGTTAGGTACCAGTTATTCTTCCAATTATTGTGTAGTCCAATAAGTCGAAGAATATGGTCTGGTGGTTTTTTGCAGCCTTGGCGGCTTCGGGATGGCAGTGTCGATCCACTTCCTCTGTAGTGCAGAGAACAGGGGACCGCATGCAATTAGTGGCATAGTTGAGATCAACATAGTTTAGGGTAGGTGATATTCCTGAGGGAGGGAAAAGCCACATCCACATTGTATGATAGGGAAATGAGATTGTGGTACTGAAAGTTGAAAGAAGGAAATTAGATTCTCAGGAGATTCTATATATCCAGGCATCCAAAATATTCCTAAGATAGGTGACAGAATGCATGCCTACAATATGATTCAGGGAAGTAGTAAGGTCGACAAAGAAGCCTTTGTTTGAGGAATTGATAAGTAAATTAGTACTTAGATCAACACCTAAAATGACATGACTGAATTAGGAGACAACGTTGTAAAGGATTTTTTCAAAAACGGGATTAAAGGGAACTTCCAGAGGACAATAGATAACATTATAGAAGATTCGTTTAGAGTGGTAGGATACTTCAGAGAAAAAGTATTCTATATGAGGGCCCTGGGAGGGAGCAGAAGATTGGAGGATACAGGTTCTGAAGCTTTCATGGAGATGGAGGGGTTGCAAGGAATAGGTGTTTAGACAAACACTACCACTGATCCATTCAGACAGATTGTGATGGAGAAGGAAATAGTTGGGGAGGGGAACAAAAAATGAGGGGGTGTCTGGTTTAAACCAAGATTCAGAAACGCTATAATGTGATGAAAGTTATCAAGGAAGAATTGAAGGAATTGAATGAATACACCGTGATGAGCTGGCATTTGGCATTAACGTGGCATGTTGTTAGGACACTACTCATAAGGAAGAGAAAGGACAAAAAAATACAGGAAAGCGGGGAGCAAGAAGTTAAGGCCTCAAAAATAGTTGTAAGCAAGGAATATGAAATAATTATAGTGTGAACAGAATGAGTTTTAGTCCAAAATGAAGGTAAAAACAAAAGAACAACTAAAATTTAAAAACTAGAATCTAAAATTTTAAAATAAAATGTTTAGAGACACTGGTGAGAAGGGCAGCAAGAGGGAAGGAGGAGGAGAGGTCAGTTTGCAAAGGGGATGATTCATTGTCTAAGTGAGTGGTCACCAATTATTTTTCCCATAGATCTGGTTCTTCTTACCCCAGCTCCCTAACCCCCCCCAACACACTTCAAAACTACTCTAGGTACTCTACTGTCCTAGGCTACCTATTTTGCTTTGTAAAACTTTTCGTTGAAATCAGTTGTATCTTATGTATACAACATGGTATCTTACCTGCAAAGCACTTTTTAATCCAAAATTAATCCTTCCCAAAAGTTTTTTTTTAAGTTTTAGAGCAAAACTGTCTTTAAAATAACATTTCCTCCCAATCAACTATTTCCAACTGTAGGACAGCTTTGTTGGTCTTAAAAACACCTACCACTTCACTAGTCTATACACTATTAGGTATAAGTGAAAAAATGTTGTTGACCAGCTGCAAAGCCTACTCAATTTTTTCAGTCAGAAAATCTTTCTTGAAAGTCGGATTTGCAAATAATCTTTGAACTGGCTGATGACAATTACCTCATCAATGTCATAAACTATGTCATCTGAGAGAAGTTCGCACCCAGGTTTACCTTTTCCTTGTAGTTTCAACTACAAGAGATTCATTAGAGATCACTACTGAGTCGTTTAACCAAGCCTTCAGGCCTTGTCAAGCCATCCCTACACTCAAGCATTGCCGCTTCCCCATCTGTTTTTACCAATATAACTTTTTTCATGTCCAATCCATCATGGTTGAAATACTCTGTAAATATCTCTCCAAATCCTCTCCTATAGTAGTTCATGACATAGACAAAATAGTCGGTAGTTCTTCAAAAATCTTTTTTGGCTGGTGGGGGTAGTAGGGGGAGAAGTTACCCATGTCAGGCCACATAACAATTATACTTTTGGTTGTCTGCTGAAACATTATTATTTTCTTTTATTGATAATTCTGTGGTGGTCAGTACAAAACTTGCTTGTGGTCTGCCATTTAGTGACCACTGTTCTAGGTAACAGGTGATTGGATGTCAGGCGAAGAAATTTATTAAGATAATGAGGAGGCTGTTGTCACACCAGCATCTGACTCTGGTGGCTGGGTGAAAACTAGAAAAATTATACCTTAACGACCATATTCAACTGTATCACCACCAACCAGTACAGATCTCGTTTTTTTTAAAATGTTAAGTATACTTATCAGTTCACCTGTTTTCAGTTATATGGCAATCATCCCAGCTAATAGATTAGTAGCCTTGAATGATGATGCGCGGAAGCCTTTACAAATTTATATTGCCATCGACCTTTGGAGCTTGTGCAGTTTCTCAAGGTTCTTTTTGTGGTACACAGCCTGTTCCACATGTGCACAGCCTAAAGGATTTCAGCCAAAATTGCAGTCTCATTTGTAACTAACCTTGATTGATTCTGGTTTTAGCCCCCCCCCCCACCCATCCTGCTGCTCGTGTTGTATACTGATTATAGAAATTTATTATTTTTACACATAAAGGTGAGATATTAAAGAGCTGTAGAAAGATGTCAAAAGTTTCAAATATTTCTGTAAAAAGCTAAAACAGTAGCTAATTGTAAATAGTAACATAGCAATAAATGTTGGATAATAAAATTTTACTGTACTTGTAACCACAATAACAAGCGAATCAATATCGTATTGATCAACTTAAGTTCATAATATTTAAAACCGCACATCCAGCCACAATGAAAATTATTATAATCCATCTTTTAGACATTGAGTCCTTTTTTGCTATGCAAAGCAAACATTCACAAATTGAAAAAAAATTAGCATTATTTTATTAAAAAAGCTTTACTTACAGAAAAGGCAAGACCAATTACAGCGGGTACAATCAGGGCTGTTGTATAATGCCCTAACCAAGCAAAATACATGGCAATTTTAACACCAAAATAATTACTAATTTTGTCTGAAAAAAATAATTTGAGTAGATATTAAAACACTGTAAATATAAGAAACCTCAAAATAAATTATTAAAGAAAGAGACAAGAGTTAACTTAATAATAAATTAATTCAGAAAGGTTTACCTAACACATGGAAAAAGATTATGTGATGTTTCCATTAATGAAAGTGAAAACAAACCAATTAATACACACACCAGAAGGTCGATTAGACAAAGAGGAATGTATGTCAGGAAACATAAAAAATGCTAGGTTTTAAAAGCAAAAATCTGTGTTTATATATTTAATAACCCAATTTAAGCTTGTAAAAACTGAAATAAATACGAAATATATTGAAATGAAACAAATATCGTTATATTGAAACATAGCCCCCATACCATCAATTGCATCTTCCAATTAAAGTTTTCAAGAAATATAACAAGAAACCAAATGCAACTTGACCTCAAGCCAAATGAATTTCAGCCGGTCCTAGATCTTAAATCTATTTCTCCTCATTACCAAATCATTACGCTTCTCCATGGACACACCAGCAACCAATTGTTTACCTCAAACTAACTAAACTTCGAATACAGGATAAGCCTGTTTCAAAATTCAAAGAAAAATTTGCACTGAGCCAACTAACCAACATTACCTTCAGACAGATTGAAATCACACAATTCAACAGCATAGGGCTTTATATCGTTCCTAAAACCAAAATATTATTGAATATTAATTAACAGCTAGAGGGTAGAAGTTGCTGTGGGCCAGGGCATAGCTAGAGGTTTCTACTTAATGTTTGGGGGCATATCAGGTCCTAGGAGCACACTTGCCTCCAGAGGCCAGGAGTTTTGGACTTTTTCTATGAACACAGAATTATAAACAACATTGCCATACACTTGTGCAATTCTATTGTAAATATTGAATAGAGGTTTTTTATCCATATCCATGTTGAGCATATAGCAATAGTATTGTAAAGGTAGTGGACCTCCAGAGGTGGGAGGGACCATTCCTCTGGGGCCCCAGTCCTTTGGTCTATCCAGTTGGGAACTGTTGTTGTATTCGTTTGTTAATTACAGTGTGACAGTCTTGGTAGATGCATTCACTATCTTTGCTACCTGTCTTCCCAATATAGCATTAGCGACAAGATAAAAATAAGTAAAAGTGATTTTATTTGTTTCATGCTGTCGGGCAATAAAAGTTATTACTAATAGTAAAAAAAAAAAACAGCTAAAGTGTCGAATTTCGTTGGATGTTAGTGAAAAGTAAAAAGTGTCATCCAGTTGAGAGTTTTAGGACTACATGGGGAGGAAAAACCAAGCTACGCATTGTATAAGTCCCACGAGGTGCCGCTGGAAGGTTAGTATATATGTAAATATCAATTGTGTTGGAAGGTTATTCTTGAAGTGTTACCGAGAGTCCCAATACAAGTAACCCGCCTACAATGTCATGGGTTCAAAGTTTAAACCTACAATGGCCATACTTCGATTTAAATCTAGAAGATATAGACTCATATTTACAAAGACTAAAAATGTTTTTTACATCAGCTAGGGTGAATGCCAATCAACAAGTAAGATTAAAATGTGTGGTGTTACCGGCAGAAGTCTTTAAAATAAAAAAAAATGGAATTTATCCAATAAAGATGACTGAGGTAACTTTTTAGAATGTGATACTTGTTTAAAAGAATATTACGCACCATCAAATTGTCAGATTGCAAAGAGGTATAAGTTCTATTTAAGACAACAAAGGGAAAGTGAAATCTTGTCTCAATATGAAAATGCTTTTCGTCAGTTGGCATCTCAGTCAGTGTAATTTTGGGCAATTTTTGTGCCAAGCCTTAAGAGATAGACTTATATCAGGGGTGCAGAGTCAACAACTGTTACGTAAATTGTTGTCTCAGCCAGATGGTCTGTCATGAGAAGACAGTGAGTTTAGTAAAGATAGTGCAGGAGTATGAAACTATCGAGAGGTCACAACAGATCATGGTCTACTAAGAAAATAGTGATACAGTTTCTCAGATTAAGTCACATAACAATTATTAGTGTAGAACAAGTCAGCCAGTCAATAATTCTAGTCATCATCAAAGTCAACAAAAGTCCCCACCAAGCCATCCAGGGCAGTCTGCAGTGGTTCACAGTGGAGCGAACCCACAGAACAAGAAGAAGAGATGTGTACAGTGTATAGGCAAGCAATACATTGAGTCCTGCCCAACTTTAAAGTGGAAATGTTTTAGGTGTGAAAAAGTGGGGCACATAAGTGTGTGTTGTTTCTCAAGAAAAGGACAGGTATCGATAATAAATTTAGAATGGGCTGTGTTAAATAAGCAAGTGGAGTTTAAGAATTTAGTTATTAATGAGATGTTGTATGTTCAAATTGATGTAAATGGTCACAATGTGAAATTTAGGGTTGATACAGGGTCTTCAACCTTAATAGAACAAGAGGTGTTTGTAGAATGTTTTTCAAGGGTAGTCTTGTTAGAGTTCACTGGAAAATTATCCACTGCTAACGGTTCAGAGTTGCCTATTTGTGGATATTTTCTGGCTGAAATTAGGGTTGATGAAACAAAAGCTTTTTTGCCCTTATTGGTGGAAAAACAATCTGTTAATAAAGCCATTACAGGGAGAAACTGGTTAAATATAGGCTGCTCTTATTGGCAACAAAATTTAGACAGCCTAAATATCAATAAGAATGAGGTGTCACTTGGTACACGTAATAGTCTCAATACCCAGGAAAGTATAAACAATTTAGTAGTCCAGTATTTGTGAGTATTTTCAAAACTAGATGGGGAAAAACTGATTCAAGATTTTAAAGTAAGTATAAAATTAAAACTGGAGGCAAAGCCAGTATTTTGAAAAGCTTACTTAGTGCCTTATGTGCTAAGACAGCGAATCATACATGAATTACAAAAGTTAGATTCCAAGGATATTTATCGTAAAGTCAATTTTAGTCGGTGGACTAGTCCTCTAGTCGTGATACCAAAGAAAAACGGTCAGTTACAAATGGGTGTTTATTTAACAAAGACCCTAAACCCGCAGATAGAAGTAAATCAATATCCTCTACCTAAAATCGACGAATTCTTCAATAACTTTGTGCATTGTAAAATTTTTTGTTGGTTCGATTTAACAATAGTTATAACAACTAAAATTTGAAGAAAACAGAGAATTGTTAATGGTAAATACAATGTGTGGGCTATATCATTGTAAGCGATTAGTGTTTGGTTTAGCGTCAAGTCTAGCAATTTTTCAAATGCTAGATAACATTCTTGAAGGTATTCTGAATTGTTCAGCTTATTTGGATGATATTTTTATTGGGGGGGCTTCAAGGGAAGATAGTATGAAAACCTTGAATTTAGTGTTTAAAAATTTAGAACAGTATAATGTAAAAATGAGGTAGTGTAATTATAGCATGCGAATAAAAATTGAATTAAATGAGTTCTCGCAATAATAAAAAAAATTAAGGTATAAACTAATCTAAAGTTTAAATATAAAATGATTCTGTGACTCGAGAGAATCGTCTAAATAAATGGGTTCACGAACTGTGCCCCTCACATTTCAGAAGAACGGCTAGTTGTATGATGATAATGAAAGTTATTAAAAAAACACCTTGGGAATTTCTGGATAATTTAATATAATTAGTAGGGTTCAACTAAAAAGAGGGGTGTTGATGGTGATTTTACAAATTGGACAGGTGTTGCACCTTCGAATAGCCTTAATAACATTTTCCTTTAGTTTGAGCTGTAGAAATCTGACCTGATGTAATGCTATGATTATTTGCTCATACCCATATGATCATGAAGCTGATGAAGTTCATACTTCTGAAATTCTTGATGGTTCCAGGAACCTAGATGAAAATATCATATGAATTTGAAATCGAAGTGTTAAATTCATCTCCAATAGATAGTTGTTTCTCTTTAACTCTTTGGACTTTTGTGCTATATTGTTCCTTTCCGACATTCCGTTTCCGAAAACGCCAAATCTGTTTACCAGTAACTTTTCACTACCTTGACGTGATTCGTAGTAAAAGTCAGTCTTTATCTTCTTATTAGTTAATATAATTAACTTTTTATTATAAATGTCAACTTTTGCATTTATCTTGTTTAACATCTTCACCCCGATAATAATATCTTGTTACAAATCGTAATGATGTACAGGGGGTCATGCTTAAAATCTTCGGAAAATTTAATTGGAATGTTTATTTGTTTAGTTATTTTTTTAGATTTCTTACTAATTGCTGTGACAACGGTAGGTTTTGTACTCGTAGCTCACTGTATGTTTTTGGGTCCAGACTCAGTTTCATTGCCAAATAAACTTCTTCTTTAATGCAAGTGATCTCAGATCCAGCGTCCAACAATGCTTTATATTCTTTATTGTTGATACTGATAATCATTTTGGGGGGGTTTTTGTTCTATGTAGTTATAATTGGTTAATAACTCCATGAATTCTTTTGCAAATGATGCTACCAAGCTAACCAAAACGGCCGGCTTTACTTCCTGTAGTGGCTTGATGTTTATTTTGTCGATTTTTTCTTGAGCGGAACCGACCATCCGCTGTCATACAGGCTTTTTGTTGTGTCAGATGTTTCTTCTCTCTCGTTATCTTACATGAATTCCCTTGAACTGTGATGCAATTGTGGCTCATCTTCCTTGGTTTCTCTTTCCTCGGATTCTTTTAATCTTCAACTAATAGCATCGCTCTGTTGAAGGTTTCCGTGACTTCCTTCTTCTTATTAGGTCGATTATCTCTTGGAGCACAGTCATAGTTTTGATTAACAGAGAACCGTCCCTGGTAGTTAAAACATTCTCTCTGGCCTCGGTTTTTATGCCAGGATTACCACTCCGATTATGTCCTTATCGGTTATTAATTGGTTGGCATCCACTTCTCGGATTAAAGTTTTGATGAGGGTTCTGAGGTTTTGGTCGATGTTTTTCTTCTTGTTAATAATTTCTGACATTCCTTGGTCTATCCCACTCTCTTCTCCTCAAAGTCACATCCTTCCGTATTATGTCATCTCCGATAAATTCTAGACACAATAAGAATGATGCGGCTGTGGAGATTCCTTTTACTATGAAACTAGATTCTATAGAATCACCAAACTGTGATATGCAATACTCATTGCACAAAATTAAGACTCGTTGTAATGCCCGACACAATCTTATACACAAACTAAAAGACTGACGAAATATGCAGATGGCATCATGTGCAAATAATTCAAGTACTTTTTATAATTATCATATTATTATAATACTTATATAAGTACTTTTTATAATTATTATATATTCAAGTATATAATTCCTCGGTGGTCATAAGATTAAACTTGGTTCCTTGGAATTCTTCTTGGAATAACTTGACAAAGGTCGGGTAGTCATGGATATCTTTTATTCGGGCAATATACCACTCCTTGTAGCTTTACCTTTAAGAAATTTCATTTTAGATCAATTTTCCGGGTAAATCCCCCGGACGATCTATTTGTTCCATTTGTTTCAACATTTCCAACATGAATGATGAATTGTCTTTTGATGGGGGGGGGGTACCGGGAGTGAACTCGGGATAGTCTGTTTTGCGATTGTCAGGGTTAATGAGAGGTGTCCAGGGGTTGGGTTAATGAACCGGATGTGATTGGTGGGCGCGACCCAGATCTTAACGCGTATTTTTCCGCCTTTTTAAGCGGGTTTGTCTATGGGGTTGGACATGAAAAAAAAAAAAAAGTGCATATACTGTGAAACAAACAGATAAAATTTCTTAACTAACATGCTTAGATTCCACAATTCTTTTGGTTTAATGGATTTTATTAATGAGTCTACTAATTAACTAATCCATTAATTAATTACCCCCTATCTAGTAATTAATTAATTATTATCCTGGAGCGGCCCCCGAATTGTACATACCTTGTTTCCTGATGAGTAAGGAGGGCTCCATCAAGGTCAAGTACAATGGTCCAGTCAGCTACTAGGTTACTTTTAATAGCAATAATAATAATAACTGAAGCGGCCCCCACCACCCACAATATTTATAGTGGAAATAATTGACTTTTACAATTGATTACTTAATAACACAAAACAAACCTTTATTAAATATCAAAAGAATTTGGGAATGGTTAATACAATCCAAACTTAATTCACTATAAAATTTATTATACATAACTTATTAAAAATCTAGTTGGTGATATAAAAAATGAACTTATTGTCTACCAAATAATTATATAAAATATTGTTATACAAATGAATTAAATTGAGCTTGTTATCCTTAATCATTACTGCCTATTGAATACTGAAGAAATTCATTCAACATTTAAATAGTACTGATCAGCTTATCTTCTAACTAGCATTTAACACCTTAATTATTGTTCATTGGGAGTTCCTTGCATTGCAGGGTTGTTTGATGTTTCCTTTATTCTGTTCATACAAATCATTTTCATTTGTTGAGTTTCCTGACTAAATCCTTGTTACACCTTCAATATTTCTTCCATGATCACACTGACTTCTTATTACTACATGACTTTAGCTTATATTTTCCTTAATAAAATAAAATAGCCATTCAACTTTAAACAGGAGCCAGCCTCCTTCGTTCAGGGATAGAGGTGGACGGACGAAAAGAGATCAGAATATGTTCAGTAGAATTTAATTATTTAATGGAAAGATATAAATTTTGTTATCATTGTTTTTTATTATGAGAGAAATTTTTTTTGTCAGATTAAGTGTTTATATCGTAATTGTCGAGAAAAGCATATGTATATTGTTTGTTTGTTTTTTCATTTAACACATTTTAAGACTGTCATATGCACTAATTAAGTGGTTAGTTCCGTTTTAATTCCTTTTATGTAAAGACTTTTAATTCCTTGCTATTATAATCAAAGAACATGTATGCAAAGACTTTGTTATGCTACATAGACATAAAAATAGGGTGTTGAAATATGATGCCTTTCTGGTATATTTATATGATTCTGACAGCAATGTTTTATAGAAGGATGGTTCTAGTTATGATATATATTAAACTAACTCATAGTGCGTGTCGGTTTGTTCCATTTGTTTGATTGGTGGTTGGGTTGTTTCATAGGTGGTTAAAATGGTGTAATAAAGGAGTTATATGTTACTATACAGTGTTCATTAATTAAACCTAAAATTCCTTTTTACCAGCCACAATCAGTACCTGGATAAAGGCATTCTCAGACAGTCTAAATTTCAAAGAATAATTGAGCTATAGCTCCAATGTCTCCTCCACAGACATTCAGAGAGTCTAAGATCATTTAACTACCATGGTCTACCCACTACCCCTCAGTGGACCAACATACAGTTGGTAAGGTTGAATTCCCTGAGAACAGGTTGTTTTAAAGAATTATACAACCTAGTATCCACTAGTTTTTTGCACACATGAAATAATTTTTGTTTTTTGTTTCATATTTTTGTAGTAATATCATATGTACATAGCAATTACACATCATATTATACATAGTATTATTCATAAGCTTATCTGTGTAATGTATGTACCAAATTTTATGTATTTTTTTGTCAGTTAGACAACCCTTTTCTGTTCCTTCATCATTATTCTTAGGGGACAATGTCCCAGAATAAAGTATATTTTTTAGCTCATTTCACAATCTCCTGAGATAATGTATCACTGCCTACAAGACCAAAGTGTATGCCATCCCTATGGCACTCTTCCACACAGTTTAGTCATGGGAACTGCATTAATATTTGCAGTGACAGCAAACTAATTATAGAGGCATTCGGTTCAGGGAAAATCAAATCTTCCCTGGTTTTCGAATGCAAATTGGCCCTCAAATTATATTCCTAGACCAAGAGAATAAGCATTTAATAATGAGGAGTGACAAGCCATGGGCTTGATTAAGAATAGGCCAGTCAATAAGCCAAGTTGAGCCATGACAAGGCATGTTCAGTACTTGGATACCCATCTATCTAAGTTACCCAACTGCCTTCCGTGTACAGATCATCTCTGGCTGTTCTAACTGGGCAGGATAAACATCAGCAAATAGGAGCTAATCCATAAGGGTAATGGAATCCAATCTTACAATGGTTACCCAAAATAACCAAATAAATAGATCACACTTACACCCGCGGATTATCCCTACCTAGGCCATGAACCCTCAATTGGGTGGCCTTTCAAAATCCACATCTATATCTCTTGAAGAAAGATGAATGTAGGCTAAAATAAATAGTTAGTCCCTGACAGCACTAACTGCATACATACCAAAATATTCGTTAAGAACCCATCGTCAATTAATCCAGGATGGTTTATTAGTTATTATTAGTGTATCAAGCAAGGAATCTTAACTATTCAGTGTAAACTGATTATGTATTAGTTAGGTGCAATCGACAGGTGGATACTTGCTCACAATTTTTATATATATTTTTCAGGGACCTAGTGCAACTGCTAAGGCAAGCTCTTGACTCCCTACTTTCTCTCTGTGTCCTTTACCCAGTTCCTACACAGCCCAACTATTTCCTTGTCTATCCTAACGCCCCGCACTTCCTCCTGGGGAACTCAGAGGGCTGATGTTACATAGGGAAGACCTAGGGTATACATAAAGGAGATGTTCATCATCAAGTGGGAAATAATCCTCAACTTGTTAAGGAGTTTAAGATGATTTCTTGAAATGGAGATTAGCCAGTAGAGTAATATGAATTGGAAAAAAGGACTACTCGGATCTCCATCAATTTTATTATTAAGATTATCATTCAGATTTATGGTTGCAGAGTAAATACCAAACCACCAGTAAATCTATTCAGAATGATCATGACAGATAATAGCATATTTGAGAAGGGAGAAAGAAAAGATAGAATATGGGGTTGCAGATAGGATACAGAGAAAGAAATAATGTGATTTTCAAGGAAGAATTGAAGAAATTCATTGTGATAAGCACCTAGGGATTTTGGGCATTAATTTAACAGCATATTATACACACCTAATGGTTGTGCTTGTAGAAATGTACAGACCCATTCATTTTGTAATTGTCTTAAAGTATCAAGATCATGTAATGGAAATACTTCCAATATAATCCCTTCAGATTTGCATTTAGGAACTGAAACATAAAATCAACAATTTGATATTCAATAAACAAAACTAACTAGTGAAAATATCCTTACCATTTGTACAAAGAGTGAGCTGATAAATTTATGCATACAGTGGTGCCTCACACAACGAACTTAATTTGTTCCAGGAGCAAGTTCGTAATGCGAAAAGTTCGTTATGTGAAACGCGTTTTCCTATATAAATACATGTTAAAAAAAATAATTCGTTCTGTAGCATAAAATATGCAAAGATGACATAAAAAAAGATAAATTTTTTGTTATTATTTTTATTTAGATACATACATCTAAAAACATAATTTTTTAAATTTTAAGATAGACTAAGTAGAGTCTACCGAATCTTGCACATCTTCATCCATTTTCTGCTTTTTGGCCGATGGTTTCATGAAAAACCTGTCCAAAGTCGTTTGTTTTTCTCTTTTCTTCAACATCTGCCGGAAATAACGGACAAGAGTATCGGAGTAAAGTTCGTTGATCCTGTTTGCTTCAGCTGAATCCGGATAGTGGGCATTGGTAAACTCCTGAACTGCTTTCCATTTGACCAGGATGTTCTTGATGTCAGCAGTTGGGATTGGTTGATTGTTGATCCTCGTTATCAGATGACGCTTCCCTTTGAGCATTGTCCTGTTGCAGGACCAGAAGTGCTTGGAGCTCTTCTTCGTGTTCCTCAATAAGCTCCTCTACATCCTCTTCCTCTACCTCTAATTTCAGCCTTTGGGCCACTGTGATGATGTCCTTCACCACTTCTGTGTCATCAACAACTGCTTCTTCCTGGGTCCACGAAGGCACAAGCATCTTCCAAGTAGAAATGAGGGTCCTTTGTGACACTTCTTCCCAGGGCTTCTGTATAAATCGTATTGTCATAAGGATATCAAATTTCTTCTTCCAAAACTTTTGGACAGTCATATTGTCTCCACCAAACTCGCATTCTTCAAACACCTTATTAAAGAGGGCTCTAGTGTAGAGTTTTTTTAAGTTCGCAATAACTTGCTGATCCATTGGCTGAAGAATGGATGTGGTGTTTGGTGGCAAATACTGCACCCTGATAAATGGATAATTTTCCTGCAATATTTCCTCTAGGTCTTTTGGGTGAGAAGGGGCATTGTCAAGTATCAGAAGGGCTTTGAGCGGCAGTTCTTTTTCCAGCAAGAATTTCTTCACGGCAGGAGCAAAGGTTTCCAGAATCCATTCGTTGAAGATAACTTGGGTCACCCAGGCTTTTTGATTGGACTTCCAATGGACGGGCAGTTTGGACTTAATAACGTTATTTTGCTTAAAAATTCTTAGATTTTCAAAGTGATAAACCAATAGAGGTTTGATCTTGAGGTCTCCGCTGGCATTAGACGAAAACATAAGGGTAAGTCTGTCCTTCATGGCTTTGTGTCCTGGCAATTTCTTCTCCTCTTTTGTAATGAAGGTTCTGCTCGGCATTCTTTTCCAGAAAAGACCCATTTCATCGGCATTGAGCACTTGTTGTGGGCAGTATCCTTCATCCTTAATACATTTTTGAAAGTTAATAAAGAACTTTTCTGCTTCTTTCTTGTCAGCACTGCCAGCCTCACCATGCATAGTAACGCTGTGGATTCCACACCTTTTCTTAAATCTAAAAAACCACCCCCTGCTGGCTTTAAATTCTTCTTCATTACCTTGATTGCTGCTACTTCCAGGGACGTTTTTCTTTAGATCGTCATAAATTATCTTGGCTTTGTGACAGATAATATCTTGGGTTGTTACGTCACCTTTCACCTGCCTGTCCTTAATCCAAATCGCTAATAGCTTCTCCAATTCCTCGTGGATTGAAGACCTATGTTTTTCATTAAATAGTTTTGATACTCCTTTGGCTACTTTGGCTGATTTGATTGCATCCTTATTTGTCAAAATGGTGAAAATGGTGGTCTTGCTTAGGCCAAACTCTTTGACAAGGTCACACTGTTTTACTCCACATTCACTCTTTCTAATTATTTCCTGTTTCATTTCAACAGAAATCACTTTCCTGCTTTTTTTAGAACCCATGATATAAAAAAAATATTGAGTTTAACTTAAAAGGACGACTGCCGTGATACATACGTGCGTAAGTTAAGCGCAGTGACTAACGACTGCAGTGCCTGCGCGGGAGGATGCAATACATCGGCAGCGATCGTGGAAGCTCGGGTGACTTCGTTGTGTGAAGCGAAGTTCGTTGTATGAATCATGAAATGAACGAATAGGAAGTTCGCTGTGGGAGGCGTTCGTTGTGTGAGGCACCACTGTATATTAAAATGTCAACATTTCAATTAATTAACAGTGAACTAATTTCGTTCACAGGGGTAAATGTCCTTAGATTTTCTTCATATTAGAAAATATCAGTAAATAATTGTATATAAAAAATAAATAAACCTATAATGTAATAAAAAATCGTTTAAATTATTTCTTGTGGATGTAAGAAGCTATGCTCAACATAAAGATATTGATTAGTTTTCACAAGAAATATAATGTGTCCATGAAATGGTAGTGTAGCTTTCCAGGCTACGAACAAGATTTCAATTTTAACTATTTATAACATTTTACTCTTCCATTAGTTTTTTTTAATTCATATTTTGTAATTGTAGATGTAATATAACATGTAATTTAGAATTTTGTAATTAGTAAATTATAATTTAATTTTTTTAACATCCTTCTTTCCGTCCTCTAAAAAATCTTTAAACAAAACTCATTCTAAAACAACTACTACAAATACTTTAATTCAAAAAAACCTTCTTTCTACACTTTAATCTATTTAAGACATTCAACTGTTTCCCACCACCATCCAAAGTATCCCTCCATGTTGTTTATAGGATATCCTAAGTCCTTGAAAATAAACAGTATTTCACGAGTGCTTTTGTGGTCATGTCACAAGCTTTCCACCAGGTTCAGCATACTGGCTTACTTAACAAGCTTAAAATTTCTTCAACACAGGCCCTTTCCTTAATCCTCCAGTCCTTTCAAACCACTTTCCCAAGTACACTGTAGTTTAGAATATTTTAACTACTACCCCAACGAAGCAGAGAAGCAGGTATACCTCAGGGTAGTGTCTTAGGTTTTATCCTCTATAACCTCTAGACCGCTCATGCCCCCTCTACTCCCAATACCTTTTTATACCTTAACCTTTATTATTATTTAATACCTTGACATTTGCAGAAGACACAGCAGTCCTGTCATCCTACCCAGACCCTGCTCGATACAGCATCCCATACCCTTCAAAAACACCTTGATGAGATCGAGTATTGATGCAACAAATGGCGGATCATAGTTAATGAAGCAAAATGCGCCCACCTTTACCCTATGCCACTAGTTTTTTTTATTTCCATCCCGCTTCCTGTAATTGATATAGTACGGCAACATTTGCTGGCAGCAAAGGACTCCTGTCATCCCATCCAGATCCTAAAATGCCATCCCATAACCATTAAAGGCATCTTAACCATATTAAGCATTGGTGTAACTAATGGTAGATCAACATTAATGAAGGAAAATATGCCCACAATAAATTTGCTCTCCTGCTCATCAGCTTTCTATAACTTCATCCCTCTTCCTTTAATCAATACAGTAGGGTATCTTGACAAAAGACTAATATCGACTCCACATACCTTACTTATAAAACAATAAGTAAATATACTTCTATAAAGAAGAATTCTATAGACTACTGCATTGGACATCCCACTTTCAATAGAATATAAACTACCAATTTACATACAAAGTTATACTAAAACAAATCTGGAGATACGCGTTATAGTTGTGAGGTACAGCAAAGTGGTCAAACATCAACCACATTCAATCGTTTCAATCATAAGTTCTGATAACAATAGTCAATGCCACTAATAATTTCAGCAACTGAAAACAATTTTTGGTAACTTTAAAACTATTAATCTTGGCATCAGGTATTGTGAATTCTGTGAAAGTGCTTCTTTCTTGCCATCATTTTATTTTTCAATAGCTGTCGTATGTGAGGTGGCAAGGATTCTCAGTTCGTTTGTTTAAAGTGGATCATCTCCTTGGTTAATTTGTGTACACTGATTTTAACTGCATTTGTGAGCTTGTAGACAGTGTCATCTATGCCTTCATTTGTTTTGAGTGGGGAGTGAAGGTCAATACAGGAATCATGACTATTTTTGAATGACATCCAATCAACTGGACCTTTTATAAGAGAGGGTCTGATTTTAGGCTGCTGTTGTGTTTCTGGTATGTTGTTGAGAAGAAGCAGAGGTTCCTGGTGCTATTCTGCCCTTTTGGCCAAAGAGAGTCGCTGGATTTGTTGTGGTGTTGGTTTTGCAGGCAGCTGGTGGGATATTGGAGCAGGCGGGGTGTGATTGATGGGCTGGTTCCGCAGGGTTTGATGAGAAGGTTGCCTTGAATCTTTGAATGGAAGCCAAGTCCCAGTAGATTTAACAGCTACAATTTGCTGATACAGGGAGCTGTGGGCACACAATGCTGGGAGTTCCTGGCCTTAAAGTAAGGTAAATTTGTAAAGTAAAGTAAAGCCGTAAAGTAAATTTTGGTGAAATGCCACCATTCACATCCCATGTTAAAGTGCATAATTGATACTTAGTACCAAAGTGGCAAAGAACACTTAGCCAAAGATAAAACTGTACAAAATATATGAGAAACATAGAATTAAGATTATGCAGAAAACTTTTCCCCAGACTTCTGAAATGAGATGATTTTACATTTTTAAATAAAACAAATCCATCTCACCCAACAGCTCCTTTGACCACATAGGCACACCAAATAAAGAAGAAAATTCATTTTCACAAATGATTAACAAATTAAAAACTGTATTTGTTGCAGTCCCAACTTTTTATGTAATTTCCACACTTGACAACCCTGGAACTCCATTAGTTTCCTCTCAGACTAGAAGTGAAGAAGTGCCAGCTCTCAGGCAGCTCCAAATTTCTCAATTTCTTCAGGCCACTCTTATCACTTTTTTATTAAATGAATAGCAATCGGAAAATACTATTTTGGAATGCTAATAGCATAATAAGACAGTCACAAGAATTTAAATAAGTTGTACAAGATAATAATATTGATGTTATTGCTGTATGCAGGACCCACTTGTCTCCAAACTATCGATTTAAACTGACACAATATCAATGTTACAGAGCAGACAGAAATAACCAAGGAAGGGCTGTGATGCTACTTATCAAAAATAATATACCACATCACCAATTAATAATACCAATGTTAGAATCATTGAAGACCATAGAAGCAAACTTATTCATAAAAAATAAACCCATTTCAGTATTTAGTAGTTATAATCCTCCTAGACAAAATTTTAGTATAGCAGACCTAAAAACTATTTATCTAGACTAAACAAAAACAGTGCCTTTTTAGGAGACCTGAATTGTAAATATAAATACTGGAATTGTTTGAGAGCGAACAAAAATGGTAACATTCACTTTTGACAATAATATCTAGATCCACCAATCTAGCTTACCAACTTTCCTTCTATCCCAAACAGTGATGTTCTATTTCTAGTTCTATTGACATTACACTTACAAAAATGTTTCAAATCTCACTCACCTGGTCTCTGTTCCATGTTTTAATTTATATCTGTTATATTTAAAATTTATACATCATACTCCCTTAGTAAGCCAATAAATGTAAAATATAATTACAAGAAAGTGAACTGGAGAAGATACAGACAATTATGTACCAATGCCCCAATTGATTCCACTGGAGGCAGTAGTCCGGAAATTCACTGAAATTATTCACAATGCCGCAAATAATTTAACCCTATCTCAAATTAGCGGATTCTATTTCACAATAACAAACAATGTTAATAAGTACAATGTTATAAATTATAAAATTGGTCTGCCATAAGAATTTGTCCTTGACCTTTTTCAGTTAGTATTTTATAGTAATTTTTGTATATAAACCAGATTTAAGCACAAGAACATTTGTAACCACCTAGTATGAGGTAGTCGACAGACTTTAATAGGAGGATTGAATGGCTACCAAGGAATAATCACTGCTTGATATTTGTAACTGGAAAGTAATAGCACATTTAAGAGATAACTGTTGATTGATCCTGGAACATGCAAATACTACAATGGGCTGTAGCACTGTATAAAAATATAATCATGCAAAATCAATAGTTTTATGGTCAAGAAGTTTTCATCTCATAAATAAAAACTTACTTATAGCTTGACCATCAATCAGTTTAAGCCCTGGAATATTGTCTTCTGAATCTGCCTTAAGAGTGTGGAGTAAATGTAATACTAAATATTGTCTTTCCTGAGAAGTGAAAAAATATTCATGTGATTCTATCCCTTTAAAATATTGAGCATCAGACTGAACAAACTCTTTCAAACCACCTCCATGTTCAGATTTCAATGCTTTTGGAAGATGGATTTCCTCAGCAGCCTTTAGTAATCTAAAAAAAAAAATTGATACTCAAAACTAACATTTGTTTAAGTTTTGTCAAAATAACTGATATTTCATTAAAAAAATATAAAATTTATTAGAATCAAATGGTTACAACCCCCAAATATTAACAGTGGCACAATAATTTTTAACTATCATTACTTTTAGTTTTTGTTTTTAAGCCTCATATTTTTTAAGGGGCATCTTTTTTTCCAATGGTTAGGTATACAAATATGACAAAGAAAAATTATATCTTTACAAACTAAAATTGAATTTACTATATATTGTAATGATTTTCATTATTAGCTTTCATAATTAGATTGAATTAGAATTGTACTGAATTTAAAAAAGGAATACCCTTAAAGATGTTCAGTATAGGTAAAATGTTTTGACCTGACCAAAGACCAGGTGTCCCTGTCATAAAATCCTGGTATGTTCTGAAAATATCCATGACGTAAGTGAAGGGCCTGGCCCAAGACCCTGGCATGTACGTAGGCAGGTAGCTGAACCTTGGGTTTTGTCCAGAGATTTCTATTGGTTGCTGGGCTGGGTGGTAAACAGAGGGACTTCCAATGACATATCGGATAAACTCTTTTTATGTAGTGGGGGAAGCTTATTATAGGATTATATATGGGAGGTGAATAAGGATTTTGCTATCTTCTTTTTGGGGCCTATAAGGTCCTCATCTTTTGTCATTTGCCTTTGATGCAAGCATTTCAGGATAAGTAAAGGCCAAGAGATCCGGTTCTAGACAAAAAAGTCAACAGGAAGACCATACATCACCCAACAGTGCAGAATATTAATTTTTATTAGGTTTTTATTATTTTTATATTGATCAGCAAAAGAACATTTAACAAACAATTTTATATAATAACATTAATGAATAAATTTATGCATGCAATAAGAATCAACACAAACCCTGAGATATTTATTTGTAATATATTAAACTCTTAAATGAAGTTTTCTTCCTTTTTTTGCCTCTTAAAAATTATATTTTAAAAATAGTAGGCACCATGAACATATTTATATGCACATTTTAAAATCTGAAGGTTTATCAAAGTTAAATTTGTTAGTTTGGAAATGTCATAAATTATTAGTATCAAATTACAATAAATACTATTGGTCATCCTTAATGTTATTGTTTGTAGGTATCATTTTTGTTTTTGTTTTTTAATAACTTAGTATAAATATGAATCTATCGATGAATGAGTGAACTCTTCACTCTCCGACTGACTAATCTCTCTGCTCCCTCTAGCCAACTATCTCCTGATTTTCTCATCTCCTAACAATTAACTATCTCCTGATTTTCTCATCTCCTAACAATTAACTATCTCCATGGCCTTTTAGAGCATGAATTCCACCAATACTAATTAACATGATTATCATAGGTGCCAGTGACAATGAAAGTAGGCTAAGTGATATATTTTTGATTTCAAAATATTTAAAAGTTTGAGTTTGAACAAATTAAAATATATTTTTATAGCTTTTAAAATTTTAAATCTTGAAATGACTTAGACCATTTTAATAATTAACAGGATGGCTACAAAGTGACTTGTAACAATAAACAATAATGAATTTTATTAGGAATAAAAAGTTTAAAACAAAGTATTTATTTATATTTTATAATTATTTTTATCATTTCTTCATCTTCTTTGGAAATGGTATTTTTAATTTTAGTATTTTGAATGATTTGAATTATTTCTAGTAAACTGGGAGGATATAGAGTAATAAATGTTATGAATTTACTATAAAACATTTTTATATATTTCTTCTGTCAATGGTACATAACCTTCTGTCGAATCATTGTACATAATCAAAGTAATCGGATATTTTTGACCTTCCTCTTTGGGTGCTGAAGATCTAAAACAAAGAATTCAATATCACCACCTAAAGAGGTTTTGTTCATCTTTTACAGAGTATTTTTATAAAAACCTCATCCATTGAGTTTTCAAACAAGAGACAGATACTTCATCAGTATTTCTTATTCTTCTTGTTGCTTCTCTCAGTTGTTTTGTTGAAACAAAATCTTTCTGCATCATTGGTTATTCTAAAATTGGATTATTTTTACTGCATAGTTCTATTAATTCATAATAATGTTCTGGGATGTCTAGGCAATTAATTTTTTTATTCTTATCTCAATCGTACCGAAATCAACACCGTTCAGCAAAAATGAATGGTACCAACCAGGTACCAAAAAGTTTTGCATTATTATTTCAATATTATTATCAGAAGATTGAAAAACTTTCATCTATGTCAGTGCAATTTTAATATTACTGTTTTTACCTGAACAAGCATCACTGAAAAATATTATACATTCTTAATATGCTTCAAAATGCATGATGCCACCTCTTGAGACTATCTGGATGCTGTAGTCTCATCCCATTCAAGTACATCTTGACGTTACTGTTATGAAAACCTACGTTGTATAATATATATTCTGCTTATAAGCTACTGAAACACAAAATTTAGGGTGGGGAAGTGCCTTATGTAAATCAAATAAGAATCCATAATATTCCTTTGGATTCTCTCTTGCTATATCTGATCATCTTTAAAACATTTTCTGGCTGGTTTGGCATTTTTTAAATGTAAATCAAAATTTTTTATAAGATCTAATTTCGCTTCCTCATTACTGGGTGCTTCATTTTTAGTTCTAATAAATCACCCTTTTGGCACATATTTTAGTGAGGAAAATGAAAATATAAGTTGAATTCCTTAATAAATACCTTCCTGTACGTCCACTCATTAAAGCCTGTTTCATTACTTTCCCAAAATAAAGGTGATACATTTTTCTAACATTTAAATTGGAACTTAAACATTTATGACCTGCAGTATAATGCGTTCTAGTATAGTATTTTTCATAAGCAGGAAAACTTAAAATGTGTTCTTTTATAACATTTCTCTCACCTTTTCGAGATGACAGAGTCATTCATATAAGCATGATAATTTTCTAATTTGTTTCCAGTTCTTAGAAGTATTATTTATATTTTGTGGTTGTATATCTACGAATCAGATTAGAAAAATCAACTCACACTCATAAACACATTACAATGAATATTCCGTTTTTATCATTATTTAAATGTATTTTGCTAAACCGCCAGCCGTTAACATGATAGTTAAATAATTAATTGTTTTTTCCACAAATTCAGGAGAGTGGCTATTTTATTACAATTGATACAGTTGGAAAATGCAAGGAAGTCCTGGGTATTTGCAGGTAGTAAGGGATAACTAGATTAACAAAGGATAGTTTGTAAGAGTGGGGGAATACGCAATATCAGAAGTTCAGCTTGTTCTAGGCCAGCCCAGCAGTTATGGCTAAACCTTCAGAGGAATTTTTCCTAGACCAGCCATCATTAAACAAGCCTGCCAAAACCTTGAGTTGAGAAACCTGGAATGAAGAAGCCACCTATACAGCACCAGACAAGAATGTATCCCATATTTATATATCACCGTTTGTAATAATGCTTGGGCATTTCTATAGCCAATTATGTTATTATTTTTTTAGTTTCTTTATCTCATTATATGTTACATGGGCTCATATGTAGTTGTCAGACACCGGAGTGCATCTCTGGCTTATAAGATTTACTCCTTATGAATAAGCAAATAAAATGTGTGAGACAATTTAAAATGTAATCGAACATACTACTTACATAACTTATTAAATTTTACTTAGAAAAATCAATAACAAATACTCAAATAAAAAATATTCTAAAATTTAAGGAATAAAAGCTAAATAATAAAAGTGTATATAAATTTAACACTTGATAGGTGATAACTAGCCTTAGGTTCGTCAACAATTATTTTGTCACAGTCCTGTGGATAAATATTTATATTAAGCAACTTTTTTTGAAAGGATTCTATTTTTAACCAACTCAAACAAATAACTTACTTATCTTATCAGTTATTTTTGCAAAACAATATTTATAAATCAAAACATTACAAAATTGTTGATTTATCTTGTAAAAAGAAAGGATTTATACAGACCATTCTGTATTAATATGTAAACTATATTCTAGTAGAAGATTATTAGAGTAGGTTATGATTATTTAAATCTGATGTATTGAACTCATAGTGTCATGGTCATGTATGTCATGAAATATTATGTTAGTTTCACTAAGAGCTTCTATAAGATTTTGGTATTAAGTATTATATGAACCACTATTTTTTAAAGTGACATTAGTCCATTTTTTCACCAAAATGAGTTAACCATAGTTTTAGTTATTTGTGTGATGATAATTACTTAGGAAATCATTTACTCAGTATTTAAAAAAATGGACTAGTACCACAACAAAAAAAACAGCCCATATGATTAATTTCATAGATGTAATTCATTTTACTCCTCTGGGAAGCACAGGACCTTGAAAGTTTTACATCTGTCATGGTTTCAAGCCAACATCTCTGCTTCTTCCCTAGTGTCGCTCATTTGGTTTTCTTCCCTTGTCACCAGGCTTCTCCAGATTATCCTTGACCTGCCCCTTGTCCGCAATTTATAACTAAACTGGATACCACCTATAACGACGTTGGTTGTAGCGACAAACTGGCTATAGCGACAACAGTCAGGTCCCTTGAACTTGGTATCCCTATTTTATGCAGTTTTAAGTTTTTTTATTAAGTTTTAAGGGTTACATCGCATGTAACAACACATCGGTCATAGCAACTTGTTTTGTATTAAAGTAGGAGCTAAAAACATCGGTTATAACAGTGCCGAAAATTTTGATAGATTGTGATTTTTTAAATATGACTCAGAAACACCAATCCTTTTCTCTTGAGGATAAGATTCACATTTGCAATAGAATATCCAATGGTGAGAGCAATAAGGACTTGACAAAGGAGCTGAACATACATCAATCATTCTACTATTTCTTCAACATGGAAAAAGAAAGATGAATACAAATAAATGGCTTCCTTCAACAGTTTAAAAACAAAAAAAACTTTGAAAATCCCAATTTAACAATGCTAAGTCGGTCCTTCTTGGTTGGTTTAAACTGAAAAGGAGTCAGAACATTCCCCTGGATGGTCCTATGTTCCTTGCTAAAGCCAACGAGTTAGGCAAAGAAATTTGTGGAACTGCAGAGGTTAGTAAATCTTGGATTTAGAGATTCTGCAACTGAAGTGATATTTTTTTTCGAAAGGAGAGGCAGGATGTTCACTTTAAGGCATTGCTAGTAAGTGGGTCAATACATTATGGAAATACAACCCAGATGAAATATACAGCACAGATGAAACATGACTGTTTTACAAATTTACTCTAGATAAAACATTGTATTTCAAAGAGTAAACAATTTTTCCAAAGACCGAATTACTATTTTAGTGTCTGCCAACATGTCATGTTCGGATTAAAATGAAGCTTCTAGTAATAGGGAAATCTAAAAATCCTTGGTGTTTTAAAGGAGTAAAAAAGCCTCCAGTTGATTACCACAGCAATAAGAATCCCTGGATGGTAACAGAAATTTTTATTCATTTCTTGTAAACTGGGACTCTGAGGTACAAAGGAAAAAATAAAGTTCTTCTAACTGAAAACACTACAACACATTCAAGTTATTTTTTTTTCTGCTAACACAACATCCATAATGTAGCCAATGGATCAAGCAAGGCATTATCCAAAAACTTAAATTTGATTTCCACAAAAAAATTATCCTTCAAATATTGCGAGACGGGAATAAAAACAGGACAACCAAAAATATCCATATTAGATCCTATTCTAATGGTGGAAAAAGCTTGGGGTCAAATTCCGTCCACAATGATAGCAAACTGATTTCACCATGCTGGATTGTCTACAGCTAAGGTACAATCTGATGTTTATGATTCAACTCTTGCAAGCTGGGAAAATAATTTAAATCTTCCTATCCCTGTAACTTTGGGGATTATTGAAGAATATACCGGAATGGATCATGATATTGCAACAAGTGAAGATCTCACAGAGGATGAAATACTTTCATCTGTCATTGAAAAAAACAATAAGGAGCATTGTGCCACTTTCAATGGGTGATGCTATGGAGACAATTCATACTATACAAACGTCTTTATTAGTAAGCAATGGCCTTCAGAGCGACATCATCAAACAGTGTATTGAGCCTAAAATATCTTATCAATATTATATAAACAAATGCTCGGAGCAGTCATGCATAACTGATTTTGTTACTAAACAAGTTTAGTGTTCTTAAATGCTCAGTCTATGTGGTACAATCAAGAAATTTGTTTGAAAAATAGTGTAAAAATTATTCTATATATGTATATGTAAGTAACTCTATATAAAAATGTTGTGAATTTCATACTTTCAATAAAGACCTTTTTTTGACAATTTGCTTTCTACATTTTTTAGAATTTTTCCTCTTCCAGACTTGGTATTGGTTATAACAAACACCGGCTATTACAATGAAAACCAACAAGCCCCTTCTGGGTTGCTATAAATGATATCAAGTGTAAATTAATATTTTGTGTATCCTGATTTAGCTTTTAAACTCATTTATTTTCTTTTGTTCTTTTGCCTTCCATAATAAATCAATTCCCGACAGGCCACTGCTAGTTAATGTGGGAATTAATGATTCATTTGATTCAAAATCTAACTTTCTTTTAAGTAGGAGTTTCTTCTAAGTAACAAAGTAAACTTCTAATTTAAAAATGTCAAACCCCTTTTTTTTATTTTTAATCATTCCTGAGAACACGGGCTCATTGCTCAAACATCCAAACCATTTTTTAAATTAAAATTAAAAAAAAAAACCTTTTGCTAAATTTTTAGAGATCAGTTAAACAAGAAATCAAAATAGAAATTTCTGTAAAATTTAAAAAAATGTTTATTGGGTTTTTCCTTCATATTTATAGCCCCTTATACTGAACAATATTTGAATTTTTCTGAGTGAGCCACTTACTTTGTGGGGCAGTGTATACTAGGTTTGATCAAAAAGTAACGGGAATTTTGTTTATCTTAAAAATGTTTTATTTATTCATCAATAGCAATTTTATCCCCTTCAAAGTAATCCCCCACAGATATAATACACTTGTGTCAGCACTTTCTCCAATTTTTGAAGCACTTTCAAACTCACTTTTCGATATAGCTCTTGGCTCCTTCAGCGATTCTTCTTTTATCTCATCAATGGTCAGTCGTCGTCCTTTCAAGGTTTTTTTCAACTTCGGGAACAAAAATAAGTCGCAGGGAGCCATGTTCGGCGAATACGTTGGCTGAGGTAACACAACAGTGTTGTTTTTTGCTAAACAAATTATGAACAATCAATGAAGAGTGAGCGTTATCCTGATGCAATTTCCATGAATTGTTTTGCCACAATTCTGATCGTTTTCATCGAATCACTTTACATAAACGTTCAATTACTTCCAAGTAATATACTTTATTAACCTTACGATCTTCTGGCAGGTACTCACGATGCACTACGCCATCGAAATTGAAAAAAGCAAAATTATAAAATTCTCGTTACTTTTTGATCAAACCATTACATTATAGTTATATTAACTTCACAATAATAAATAAATTTAAACCTTGATATACAACAATTATAAAAATATAGTGAACAGATCTATACTCTGTAATTTATATCAATTCCTCAAAGTAATGTCTACACATGGCTACACTAAGTAACGACTTTGTTACAAACAAACACTAATATCAGGTTGCAAGATGTCAATCATAAAACAATTTTATTAATCATTGATTTTTTTATGAATTTATTCTTTTAATAATTATCTCAGGTTGGGTTCTGCTTATCGAACACTCATACTTTAATCTAATTTTGCCGAAACTGTTTTTAACATTAATAACATAATAAAACAACACTTCACTTCAAAAACTGGAATTATGAACAGTAACTTTCTCAATCTGCGAGGTTATGTAAACTGTTCTGGAACTGACTGTTGTCATCTTGAATTACATAACCGTGCCCTGTATTAACTTGACAATAGAAGAAGTCCGTGCCGTTGTCCAGAATTTCGCTCTTCTTCCACAGACACGCCCGACAAACTTCAAGAGTGAAATATGATAGCTTCTCACCCCTTAGTAACTCAAACTAACAGCCATGCCTGCCTGCACCAGTGTAAGTCTTCTCGATCCTCCTTGACAACTGTAAAACAACTGACCTAGACTGGTCAAAGAACCCTCCTTATCTATCGGTCTTCCCCCTCCTCTATCTTACGGTATCCCATACTGCTTGTTAGCTACAACCTATATACATCAATGGTTTTTACCATTTTTCCTACCAGTGCTGTCCAGACAATTAGGAAGAGGTCAAGACATCGTCCTTTGTCTAGCCACCTAGAGACTTTTTATTTGATTAAGTCGCCGATAAATTTGACACATGTTGAATTAAACAACTACTTTTATATAGTAATCCATTTTTATCAACTAAGTACTTCCAACAATTCTAATTTTATAAACTGAATAAATAAATATATTTTGGCATTAAAAATAACACTACAATTCATGTATATATATATATAATGTACTGATTTTAACATTTACATCTATAAATTGAATTGAAATCAGACTTGAAATAAAATAAATAAATAAGAAATATTATACATTTGAGGAAAATAAACTTATTTAATATTTTTAGTACTTAAAAATTTAATTTATTTTTAATTTATATTTAATGTACTTAAAGAGTTTTTGAACATAAAATGCACATTTATCTCACCTCCTATATAGTCAAATATTCTTTAATATAGTATCATCAAAAAAAGTTTCATTAAAATGACTTCATTACTGTAGCCTCCCCTTGTTAGCTTAATTTTACTTATTCAACTATCTTAATTAGAATATTTGAATTAATTACATTTAATGAGAAAACATTGGTTAAATCTAGTAGCTCGCTGATCATGATATTGAATCAACCCATTGGCACAGCCAAGAGGAGGAATTTGAAGATAGAGCCCTCAAAATTTTGAGAAAAAAAAATAGGAATCAAGTATATCATGCATAGGCCTAGTCAGTGTAAAGTATCTGGTACTGTATTCTGAATAATACTGAGTAATAATTTTTATTTAATAGTCTCTACCCCAAAAACAAAATACAAATAACCTGTCTGAAAAAATTCTTGGATACTCCTCTCGTAAAAAAACTGCTTGGTTGGTTAAAGCGCCAGAAAACAAAATTGTAATCACTTTCCTCCTAATTAACACTGTGATTTATTTTAGTTTATCAGTGTTTAGTATTAATAAGGCAAATTTAAATGATTCCATTGTTGGATAACATTTGCCTTCTAAACAGTGTATAGCTTAATATTTACTTGATGGACAGTTAGAAATAAATTTGTGCAATACATATATTACTTACACTGAAAAGGGCGCAGAAAGATAAAACCCATAACTATCTGAAGAAGCATGATGTCTGACATGCACTATCAATCCAGGGGTCCTAGCTCGAAGTCTTGCAAGTATCCACATCAGATTTGTATCCAAAGCTCCACTTGGAAACATTACAATAACATCACATTCCTATAAAATTAATTAAATTAAAAAATAAAAACTAGAAGAAAACATCATTTTCTTTAGACAATCAACATAATTTTTATAAACACATTAAGTTTATATATTTATGACCCCAACAGCAATTACCCAACCATCTAAATACAACAGCAGTGCATCAAAAACCAAATCACAATCCTGAATACATCGACATTATAAGATGAATCATTTTATGAGAAATGAGCTATCAAAGACCACAATAAGAAGTTAAAAGATCCTCCCAAAATAAATACATTTATATTATAAACCAGATACCAGTAAAGTCAATGCAACATAAAAATATTGTAAATATATTTAACAAGATTGCAACTCATACAAGAACTACTAAGATTATAAAATTAAAACCTTTATTTGGGTTTTCTAGATTAGGTTCACTACTTTTTTTATTGAATGTTGCTCCCTTTCTTCCTCTAGGGTAGTTTTTGCTCCACTCTTGACCAATACGTTTTCCTGGAAATAATCTCTAGGTTCATACAGATTAGATGGCCATACCATTTAAATTTGTCTTCCTCCAAGAGGCTCTCTGCCAGTTTGTCCTGATGACCTCTCCACTTTCTTCTAGTAACGTATTTTCATCACCTGGATTTGGCTTTGGCCTTTGCATGTCCTCTTTACATATCCTGTTGTCAAAAGCTTAATTTCTATTTTATCTTTCAAGTTTGATAAGTTGTTGCTGGGTTTATTACTATTATAATGGGCAAATTTCAAGTTATGGTGAGCACACATTTTGAAAACTCAAATGATGTCCATGTCTAGATACATTAATACATTTTCCTTCGCTGAATCTACAGTAAATTTTAGTTTATTTTTTAATTAATAAAGTTGTTCAAAAGTTCTTTGTAATGTGTTTTATCAGTAGTTATGATTAGGTCATCTATGTATTTTATTATTGACTGAGCCTTATTTACTTGTATATTAATCAAATTAAGTATTAATTAAGTAAGGTATTATATATAGGCATTCTATCTCCCATCAACAATCCATTGATTTGTCTATAAAATTGTCCTTTATATTTTAAATAATTCATAGCTGTACATAATTGTATCCCTTCTCTAAATAATTTTTTATCTTTAATAGGAGTATAGTTAGTTAACTATGTTATCCAAATTTTCTTTTAAAATTCTGGTGGTACTATTAATTGGTATTTTAGTGAATAAAGAAACTACACCAAAACTGGCCAAGTCATAATCTGCTCTATATTGAATTTTGAGATTATTCAATATATCTCTTAGTTCTATTTCATTTTTAAAATCATAATTGTTGATTATATGTGTTAAGAAATTGTGTCAGATTGTATGTCAGCCCATTTATACTACTTATTATAGGTCTGAGTTTTTTTTATCTGGTTTATGCAATTTAATAAGTCCATGTATTCTAGAATCAGTATAGTTGTCAGTCTATTTTTGTCTATGTAGTTAGATTTATATAGTTTTTCCAATTATATATATAATCAATACAAAAGTTTTTTTCTAATGATAGTGTATTTATTATATTCTGTGGGATCATGATGTTGCTTCAATTTTCAGTTCTGTTTAATTTTATGATTTATTATATTTATCTAATTACTAACTGTTGTACCAACTTCTTTGCCATGAATAAATAGAAGTTCCCCCCTTCTCGCACCAGAAAACACCCGCATACGTTTCCATAATGTAATAATAAAAACCTTAGGTGTCAGTTAGAGAGGGGGTACAGGTTCACGACACCGAAGCCCAGTATGGGGTGTATCCTGGCCTCTGACCTGCCTATATAAGGCTGGGATTTGGGGCTTTTTCCCTTTCTTACGGAACCCGGCCCCTGAAGTGAACACTCCTCCCTCTCCCTCTTCATTGGCGCTTGGTGCTCTACTCGAACCATAGCTTTCTTATTGAACTACCTCTGCATCTCTCTTTCCTAACCTCGCTGTTTTAGTCCGGCATTGTCAGACCCCACACCTTCCTAGTTGAATTCTCTGCCTTCGTCTCGCTAAAATTAGCACCTCCTTGTAAGAGATCTCTTCCTTGCGGATGACGGTCTCTGGGGCCCTACAAACTTTACCTAGTAGTGTCTCCCCCCAGCTATCCAGTCTGCCTCTCCCTGGTTCACAGTTGCCTTTGGGATCCGGACGGATTTTGCCTACCCTTAGATACCGGGTGTGAATTCGTGGTCATTACAAGACCACATTAACTACTATAATACCTACCCTGTTCCTCTTCTCCTGAACATAGTGCACTGTCGGGGCACAATTTCTAAGATCTTATGGAGTCAGATCAATACGAATAAAGCTGCCTGCCGACTAGGCCACCAGCAAAGGTCAAAGACCACAGGTTTACCCATTTTATCTCTTTCTTGATGCTCACCGGACAGCAGCCGGGTTGTAGAGACCCTAGCCTGCGGCAGGCATCCCTCAAACCTTAACAAGCTGACACTAACCATACCTATTTTGTGTTAGTCCAACTTAGGAAATTTTATCATTATATTTTAGGTTGGTTGATTTCAATGAGTAATACTTATTTGAAGTAGTACGATGATTAATAGTTTTTCATTTACCTAAATATTTATGGTTCTATTAAGATTTTTGTACAAATTAGTTTTTTTATCATTGAAAATTCTAACTGCTGCTGAATCCTTGATAAGTTCAAATGCATAATGAAAATTAGGTCCAGAATTAATATAATGTGATTCAATCTTCCTGATAATATCAGAAATTTTATTTCTAATACAATATACTTGCTCCCTGTGCAAAGTAATTGTTGAAAAATTTAATATGTTGACAATTCAAAAAATCATTATTAAAAAGATTACCCAACTTTTTTAAATGGGTGTGTATATGTTTAGGGGACGTATTTCATTAAAAGTATATATTCCTGACATCTTCCTTCATTTTGACTATGGATGTGTAGTATACGGGGGGGGGGGGAGCTGGGGTACAGGTTGAAGAGAGTCATGACCTGTTTTGTTAGATTTGTCTATGAAACTCGGTGTTACCATGTATCACTATGAGGTGGCTCTTCCCTACCCTCTATAGAAAATACTTCCTTGGTTCATAGTTTGGCAAACTATTCAGTCTCATAAACACCCTTATATTTTCAATATCCTACAGTTAAATCCTGTCTACTCCCGGGATACAAGATACCGTGTTTTTAACCTGTATACCTCTTCCCAAAGAACTGCAGCATTCAACTGCTCTTTTCTTTCTCGCTCTACCACTTTCTGGAATTCTCCACTTCTCAACATCTACCATCCTTCATCATTACGTACTTTTAAAAACATTCTATTTCAAAAAAAAACCTCCTTACTGCTCAGACACTTGCTAACCTAGGGTCTTCAAATTCATTTTCACTATATTTTTTGTAACCACATATGGTTACTGCCATCTAACTTTTGTGATAATAAACCCATGGCTGTAACCTTGTAAAAGAGTAATAACTAATATTCATTTATTTATTTTTTTCTCTTTTGATTGAATTGTTTATTATGCGTATTTAATCAAATTCTTCGATATTTTTTTAATTCAAGGTGTATTATTTAGTTTTTATTATTTGTGCATTGTTATTAGTCATAGTCATGGTCCCAGAATAACAATATTGTTCTATTCTATTCTAAAATCAAAGTAACTTAATTTACAGATAATTAAGAGTATAAGTACAGTATAACAATTATTAAGTAAAATAGTTTACAAACACACTATATTCATGATTTTTACACACATAAATATTTTTGTTTATGTAGCAAGTATTACCCTACTGTGTACAGTCCACTAAGGTCAATACGTCTTATCTAGCCGACCCCGGCACTCAAGTAGTCTCTCAGCCTAGAAGAGATGCCTTGATCAACTCTGAATTTATCCTAATCTTCTTTACACAGCTTCATCAGATTATTACTACTCTTATGTGCTCATCACCATTACCATCACCTTAGTGTCAGTAGTTGACTTTGTACCAGGTGCTAAGGTCTCGAATTGAGAAATCTTATCAACTTATAAATTGTTTACGATGCCCAACTTCCTTAAGTAACCTTACTTTCATCTCCTGCACAGAAAAGTGTGAAACAATTCTCAAATCACATAAAATTTCATTTCCTAACACCCTGATGCAACTAACATATTCACAGATAGAAGCTTGGCCCTTGCCGTCACAAACTATAATATTAATTTATCTCAAAACTATATTATGAACCACATTTTTAGTTTCGTCTCTAAATAATAAAATAAAAAAATACTTGGGTGAACCCACTCTTTAACGAGCAACAAAAAAGTGACCACGGGAGAAACATGGTGATCTTGAATCCTCTCCACCATGTTTAATAGACTGCACCTGTGACTTGGAGATGTGTCTTACTGAAAATTGCCATCTTTTAAATTTAAAAGGGACACCCATCGAAATAAGTGGCATCTGTGAGATAAAAACTGGTCCCCCCTTTCTTTTTCTTGTTAAGATTCAATTACATTATCAACCATCTTCTTTACTAATAGCCTTGTGCCATTGCAAAGTTTTGTAGTAAAATAATTGGAGATTCCACTTTAAATAAAAGATGATGGGCTGGAATCCAAAAAATTGTAAATGATTCTGGAGATTTTTTTTCATTTCTACAAACTTCCAGAATGTTCTGCCAACACCGAGTTCTACTTTTTTTTTTTTACAATATTCTGGAAGATTCTACAAATTTTTAGTTGACTAAACTTGGGCTTGAATGTCATTAGGACTGTCAACAATCAGCTTAGCATCCCTGAAAACTTTGGCTTTGACACTAATTTAATTTTTCATCCCTTCCATGCTGATGGAGATCGGACAGTTGAAGGGTCACTATTCAACTCATACGATGACCCCCAAAACCATGGACTCAATGCTAATATCGGTTGTTTTAAATTATTTTTACAAGGGGTGCTAGGCGTTTCTTACCCCCTCAGTACAACAAAATTCATAATAGTTAAAGGTCACAAGGGATAAGCATTGATTCTCGTCATATATATATGGAAAAGTGCTAACTGACCAAATAATCTTTTTAAGAGGCATCTCAAGCCTTAACAATACTACTTCCTATAATTTTGATTAACTTTATCATACAAAATCATGTTGGAACTAGCCTCATACAGTGGGTGTTTTTAGATATTTATCATCATTAGATAAAAAATAATTTGGCATGTCAGATGATTTTAAAGGTACAAATAGGTTTGGTTTGCAGGTCAAAGTCAGATTTTCCTTATTTAAGTTTGATATGATTGCCAACATTTGACAGAAGGCCTTCACACACTAACTCAATTTTATAATTCCTGCAACAAATTGTACCTCTTGTGACCTCATCCACTTGGATCAGAATTTATAAATATTTTTTATCTAATTTAGAATAAATAAACATTTTCTAATGAATTGGTGAAAGCCATTTTTATCACTTAATAAAACTAGTCCGACATAGAAACTAATGAAACACATTAACAATTAAAACAAAATAACAATCTACTATTAAATAACATTTACTATAATTTATAAAAGAAAAGGATTGGTACTTGTCTAGAAGAAAACTGCAGATGATACAACCCATTATTTTTAAATTTCTGGTATGGCTTAATTTATGGGAAATAGATTTTCCTTCATGTTCTTTCACATTTGTTTATAAGACATAATTCTATCATTTATACTGTAGTTGTTTCATTATTTATTTAATTTTAGCATCTTGTTATTTTCAAAAGTTGGTCACATTATTTATTTTCATAGTCTATTATTTTTCTTTGAGCTGCTTGTATGATAATTTCATATTTTGTCATAATGTACAAAATTTACAGAAAATTATTCTGTGATAACATAATTGTCACTTCATCAGTAGAAGGCCAATCCCTAATATTAACTTTGCATTTAATACAGCATTGAAAAATATTACACCTGCCAGCAATGGTGTGTAAATCTCTCTTTTTCTAGGCAAGTACCCAACTATTTTATCATTTATAAGAGAGATAAATTTGGCTTAAGATTCAAATTAGAAACACTGCTTACATAAGTTGGAATTGTTTGTATCCACAATCTTCTTGGAGTCATAAAATGACCAGTACAAGGTATTTTTCTTCTAAGAATTTTAGTTGCTGTAACAAAACAACATGAAATTGAAAGTTGACTAAAAAGTGGAATGTCTATAACTTTTCCCATGAAATAGAAATATTTTACAATTACATATTTGAATAATTTTACTTCAGTATACTAACAAGAAATAACTGTGATCCAGAAAGGCTGTTTTCCTGGTAAAATATATTATTATTATTTATTGAAGCCGCCAGCCTACATGAGACAGTAAATAAGAGTAATGACAAAAGCAAACCTAGTAATTGCCAATTGGTGACACTTCTGCCCATTGCACAACTCATAGGTGTAAGCCGAGATTATAAAAAAAAAAAATAATAAATCATTATTATTCAAGAATGATTCTAGGGGAGTAATTGCACGGTAATTATTCAGTTGAAATTTAGGGGTAGGCTTAAAAAATAAATAGACGAATTTTATTAGCTATTCACAAATTTTGGTTTTTTACTGGTATGTCAGCAGCAATTAAAAAAAACAAATATTAAATGGGCCATTAAACTTATTTTGATACATAATAATATACAAAAAATACCCTTGGTGTTAGTACTTATATTAAAGGGAAGAATTGGAAGAGTATGAGAACAGGAAAGCTTGCTAGGACTTAGGATATTAAAAAGAAAAAAAACATATTTTATTATTCTGGCTATTGGAGACTTCTTCCAAAGCCACTTTTACTGCCAATAGGCAGTAAATATATTAAAAATGTACATAATTTTATCTGAGAGGATACTAAAGCAATATTTGGCAGCCAACTTCCTCAATAGAATTATATCAATAAAAAACAGAAAACACTTTTATTTTTAATTTAAGAAACTAAAAACATAAACAGGTAAATTTGTCATTATCCCCCATTCTCTGGTAGAAACAAAAAATATTTTCTTATAATTTTATTATTTATAATAAAATTTATTAACATTAATTAAAATTATAAATTTATTGGCTGCATCATGTCCAGATAACAGAAAACAAAAGTAGCAAAGAATAACTATTAATTTATTTATGTAATAAGAAATAAACGTAAATGCAGATAAAATATGACGATATTAATTTAAATAAGATTTTCTATTTTTTCTACAAAGCAGAACTATTTACATACAGTTTATAAATATTTTGGGAATACATTTCAGTAATTTGACGAACTTACTTAAGTTATATATTAGTCATCTTATAAAGTAAGTAGTAAAAAACAAGCAAATTGTATATCAGAAACGTTTTCCCATAAAATATTGTCATAAAATTAATAATTAAAATTGATAGCTGGTAATATTTGTAAAATTCTATATATTCACGATTACTACATCTTTGAGCCATGGGTTTACATGCCTAATGATGCAAACCTGAATTAAGCGCATTTCTTGCAGAATCAATGAATTTTATTTCTTTTTGTAAAGTATTATCAGTATGATTCAATCCATTTAAGTCGGAATCAACTTTATTTTCCAACAAATCCTCCGCCATTCTATTCAAATCAACACAAACGAAAAGATATATATTTTTTTAATTATTCCAAACGCTACATTGTTTTGGAGAACTCCAAAATTATTACAACTGACAAATGTGGTAAGTTAGTAAAAAGACTTCAAGAAGGTTACAATGTAAAGTTTATTGCATAGAAGTTATAAGTTTTGTAGATGTAAGGGCCTATCTGCCTTCTGAAGATGTGGTCGAGAAGGTTATATAGGTGTTTGATTGCCTATCCCTTGGTAATCATTTAATGATTCATCAGTAGCATAGTTTGAGAAATAAAACTACTAGAACAAGTGATTTGTAACTTGGCGAACTACTAAAACTGATAGCGAAGGCTATCCATCTTAAATGTTCTATCCACTCCAACCTACCATAGAAAGAGCCCTTCAAAAACTTTTCCTTAAACGTCTAACATTTTTTTCTCGACAATCCTATACCGGTTTAGAGTTTACTACTCGCGCACCACTACCCATCAGTGTCATTGCATAGTTGATTTAATTTCCTCCTAAGTTGAGAAGAATGAGGATATTTCTGGTGCATTTCTCGACGTTGCTAAGGTCTTAGATCGAATATGGTACTAGGGCGTTGCTCTGTGAACTGGAATACAACCTTCCTTTCACGTACTACTTCGTCATTTTGCCAGAACTACTAGACCTAGCTGAAAGATACATCAGCGTATCCTACGCTCCTTCCATATCCACCTCATTTCTGTAACATGCCGGTGTCCTCCAGAGAGATATTGCTAGTCATTCTTGAACCACCCTCTACGAATTCGCTGTTGAGACAGCCATCCTCTCTTCCAATCCTGACCCTATCCTATATTTTTAAGGGTTACAGGAACACCTGTCCATTTTAGAATCTTAGCTCTCCTAATAGAGATTGAGTGAATACTGACAAGTCTTCTCACGTCACCTTCATCTTCCGTTGCTCATCCTGTCCTACATTATTGTTTTTTAACCAGCCTATTCCTGCTAATTCCAATACCACCCATCTAAAGCTAATACTAGACACAAGCGACTCACACGGGGCCCCTACATCAAGCTCAAACGACAAGAGACCTCGGATGATTCATAATCTTTCTTCACTTCATGGCTAATCGTTCTAAAATAAATATATAAAAAAAAAAAGAGACTTATTTTCATAACGATAATTCAATCTTTCTGATCCTATGGAATATAAGTCTGGCGAGGTTCCTAGCCATTCGAATTATTTGTACCCAGTCCCTGTAATTCAGAATCCTCCACAATAGTACACATACACTAATGCTCTATACTTCTATCTAATCCCCCGAAAACCAAACCAACGGCTAAAGTTCAGGTGGTCACGCGACCTCCTCCAAATTAACTATATTTTTCTTTATAGTGAGCTTCATAGAATGATGATCACTAAAGTGACAAGTTAACTGGTTTAGGATCGCTACCTTTCCTCCCAAAAAAGTAACAAGATAGAAACAAATAATGAAATTTGAAGGATTAGTTAAAATACTATGTATTTTTTGCATGTAAAGATTTCAATAACTACTTATAAATGTTCCATCAATAACATAGTGACAGAGAGGAATCAGTTTATTTCAACTGTTGGAACCAATAAAATATAAATCTTCTAAGCCCTTCAATATAAACTTATTGAAAACATACCAATTCATCAGAATATTTAGAAAAACCAATATAGCTGAATATTTCTCAAAATCAACGCACATTCACGCTTATAAACCGATCCTTACATTATAACAATTTTTTATAGCTAAACATGTTTAAATACTTATACACAATAAAAACACTAAGTAAATAGATCATAACCCTTTAAAATCTGTTAGCCTATGCCAAGAATAAAAGAAAGAACTTTAGTAGCTAAAAATCTATATATGCGCATGCTATCTATATCTATAGCTAAAAAATAAAAAAATAACAACGAGAGCCAAAAACATGTTTTGTGGACATTGATTCCAAGAAATCTTCTTTTAATAATACAAGGTCGAAGAATGTGTCGGAGGGTTCTTGGCAATGGGCCCTAGCAACCGAGAAAAAAAATTATTTTATATTTTAAAATTAAATTTTTTTATTGTGGCTATATGTATTTGTTCTGTGCGTTCAGTAATTTTATTATAGCTCACTCGACTTGTTTTTATACATGAAATAAGAAAAAAAAAATGTCACCTTCCTAAAGTGAACTTTGAGAAACGCCTTGTTAGGTAGGCTATCAAAGGTGGTGCCAAAATATGGTGGTATGACCTTTGTGAAGTGCAGGTAATGGAATTTCATCCATAGTGGATGGGACTCTTGAGTCAGATTTTAAGAAAATCAAAATCTATGGCCCTCCAGGTAGGAGGTTGATGCAGTGGGCTAACTTCTCTCTCATACACAGATTTGATCGGAAAATACTTAAGGTGCAGAGATGGACATTATAGTTTAGCAGATGGAATGTACACGGAATAAATTAAAAAAAAAATTATAGTAACTGATTTTTTTAAAGATGAATTAGCCGCCACAGTCCTTAAAGCAGCTAAAATAAAAGCAAACTATAGTGAGATTGGGAAAAAAGTTATGTGAAGAATTTAATTCTGCGCCTTCCAAAACCCATTAACCTATCCCAAGTTTAAAAATTTACAATTGCTAGAGATATATCATGAGTACGAATAGAAATCAGCATCCTCAAAAACCTTTTTTTTTTTTTCCTTCCAGGGAACGATTTCTCATACGGGGTTTTCCCACATCTCCGTGAGGTAAGTGGAGCATGTGATGCGCGTATTCCAGTGCCTTCAGATGAGCCTTCCACAAGTTCTCGAGATGGCCAATACCTTGTAGCTCCTTCCAATTCTGGATGAATAGAAGGAACTGGAACCAACCTCGTCTTCAAACTGCCCTCCACTGAGAGGAAGTTCTTGCTAAGGGTGCTTCTCTTCGTCGTACTGGTCTACCAGCCGTTCCTCGCCTCTACGGGCCACTCATCGATGAGGCCCTGCCACCTCTAAGGTTCCTCTTCAATTCCTCTTCGTAGGGTATGAGGAAGCTCTTCTAAATGTCCTTTCTTCGCCTTTGATCTGAAACACTATTCTAAAAGGATGTCCGTCTTAAATGAGATAGTTTTTTTTTGACCCTCGTGGCCAGAATAAGCGAGATCCTTTGAATCCTCATCAGACCGTGCGTCTGACCCTTGTTTTAGATGCGCTGATCATGTTTGGAATGCGTTTTGGATTATACACTTCACCACTGCCTGGAAGGGATCCTTAATACTAGGAACCCCCCCCCCCACGTAGCTCCACCTAATCTGGTGAAGTTACTCCCCAGTAGCTCTCCAAATGTCTCCCAATTAGCTGGGTATTCGATATGAGGGACACATACAGCCTTCTTACCAGTCTCACTCCCTAATAAGTCACCTCCCAACCCACCTTAACATATTAAATCTTCCTCCTATGACCAATCTGATCGGGTAAGCACGGTCTATTTTCCCTCTCACCATGGGGGTGGTCGTCTTCTCAACAGCTATGGTAATTTTTATGCGAGCACACCACTCAAGGGTCAAGGAGGCAAACACTCTTCTCCCCACTCAGGCATCCTCCATGATAGTTGTTGTGAGGTCGTCTACATAGGCCACCGCGGGGATCACATGGTCTTCAAGGGCACGAGATACTTGTTGGAAACTATTTTCCATAACGCAGTGCCTAGAACTGTGTCTTAGGGACAGCCTGGCTCTACTGGTGCCTCCAGTTCATACGACTTTCCTTTGTTGACCACTCTATGTTGGCTCAGGTAGCAGCACATCAGGTCATAAAGGTTACTCGGAGCCTCCAATTCCTGCAGCTTCCTCATAAAGTAGGGCCATCACACTCTGTCAAAAGCAGAAGAGATGTCAAACGTCAGTATCATGACTTGGAGCAAGTCATCGTTACGTCTTCCCTGATCCTGTCCATGCCATCAGATGATGTCCTGCCCTTACTGGATCCGTACTGCCTACTATGGTCCACTCTCTCAAACACCTACCTTAACGCAGTGTGCATCAGTCAAGGTCCCAAATATCCTGTGGTGGAGACAGGACCGTACCTGTGGGGCTTACTGGGTCGTCACTCTAGTCAGGGAATCTGCTTGTGTGTGGTCGTTATCCACATCGCCCAAGCGGTATGTATCCTCTATGAATATTATAGCCACCTCTTCTGGAAAGGTGGCCTGCCGGACTTCACTTTTCAATGCGGTGAGGACCTTCGACTGCCCATGGCCACGTGATAGAGGACACCACAGGGGTTTTTGCCGACTCACGTTCAGCCGACGAATTCATCTGTGGTCTCTCATCGAGTTAATGATCTTCTGGTACTGCGTTCCAAGTGACTTGTATCGGGCCTGGAGGGGCTCATTCTTACATCCTTATCACTGACGTCTCACCATGTAGAGTTCTTTCATAGCTGTCGTAAGAGTGGGCGTCTACAATGGGTTGTATTTCTTTCTTGGCTTCCTACGCTGGAGGGTGACTTCTGTTGGGTCACTCATGCCTGCAGTTAGGGACGCTACCTAATCATCTACATTCTCCACTTCCAGGGTATCATCTCTCCAAAGAGCCCACGCGTCTCCTCTCTAAGCTCAGCCTCGTAACTGGACCACCTGGCTGCTCTCAAGGTTACTAACCTCGTTGGAAATCTTCCAGTAATCAGTGCATCCCGTGAGGGGGATCAAGAAATTGGTGACATCTATCCAGCTACTACTCTGCGACCCCGTGAACGTTTAGTGGGGGCTCATCATGACCAGTACGGCTCCTGAATCAACATGACGTCGTAGTGGTGGGCGAGGGCTGGCAACTTCGCCGCTACCATCCAAATTTTCACCTTGTTGATCTGTATGAAGTTAAGTTTATGATTCATACTTTGTCCTACTGAAGAGACTTGTACAACTGCAGTTACTCCTTGGTCCCTTACTAGTGTCTTGCCTTTTCTTCGGGGAACCCAGCTAAGATACAATTCGCGCAGATTGATTCTTCGGTCTTTTGGGGGAAGACGTCAGCGGTATGGCGCTCATGTACGACTTCTGGCCCTTAGTGTGGGTAACCTGGGAGTATCCCTGCGCGATAACGCAGCGGGTGCATCAAGTTTTTTCACCACCACCTTTTGCCAACCCCCTACCCAGAAATCAGAGGCTCCCAAAAGCGCAATCCTAACAGTGAGGGATACCACGGCTACCCAACCCACATAGATATGATCCCTGGCAGCCCGTGCTGAAAACCAACTTCAAGGCAGTCGTTCATTGATCCTTAGGCAGGCTTGTCAGGGCAGGGCCCACCGGGACAACGCACCCTTAACCTCCTTCAGGAATTCCTTCTCCAACCATGACCTAGGGACACCTCGTAAAATAACGCTGAAGCCTTCTCTTCTGGGCCAACCTCGTGGTAAGGCAAGTAGTTATTGTAGACTAGGAGCTTTACAGGTTCATCTTTGTTGAACAATTTCACAAGGAGCCCCTCAGTCTTTGTTACACACCAGGAATCTGGTGGTGCTGCTAGGGTCCTACGCCGTCAGTTTCTACAGTATATGTAAGTTCTTCCTTGGGTATAAGGGTCTCTTTTTTTTTATCAGGAGTCTGGGTGCGAGTTCTTGACGTTATTACCGTTAGTTTTCGTCGGTCCTTGTGGTGGGGTTTTCTTTTTCTTCGTCTTCGTCTTCAATGGCTTCTAGGGCTTCTAATTATTTAGGGGCAGATACCTGCTTCTTCCTGGAAGATGGGTCGGCCCTGGGCTAGCTGCTACCATCTCCTACGTATTCGTGGGTTGGGCGTTTTGTTGGGCCTCTGCCACTCCTCACCTTCTCCTGCTGGGGCTTCAGGGTCTTTAACTGTTCCGGAGGCCCCGAGGCTCTGTTGTCAACTCACTTGTCAACCTCCTCACAATAGAGTCGACCTTTTGATGGAATAGCTCAGTATCCCCATCCAGGAAAGAGCAGGCCTGCCTTATCATGAGTGTGGGTATGACCTCCCCAACCTTGGGCGTGATGGACTGTATCAGTACTTCATCTTCCATTATAGCCTGAGTAGCCTATGTCAGTGCTGTGGCTAGTTGCTGCTGGACCTGTTCCTTCCCCATTCGAGGACTCCTTGGGTTGGTAGAAATCCTAGCCACAGACTTATCTTTTAAGCTGTCCATGAGCATCACTGTAAGCTTGGTGGGTTGACGGATCATACTCGATAGCTTCTCATTCTCGGTGGCGACCTTGCCTAGATCGTTGACGAGTCGACCATCCTTCTTACATATATACTCCTGGTTCTTTTTAGAATTTTTTCTAATCCTTAATTTCAGCTACGAAACGAACGTGCTATCTCTCGTGTCTTGGGCACGTTCGAGGAAGGATATATACGTCTCTCGTACACTACCTTTACCGGTTACCCTGGATTCCTGCCATCCTACTGTGTATTTGATTTTTCGAGCTTTTCATATGGCATGATTAACTACATCTATTATTCGTTGGGTCATTAAATTTTCATGTGAAGCTTGACGCTATTAAAGAATTTTTAAATCTACAAGCACGGTGTTATTACTCCTAACGCCCTCCAATAATAATAAATTGGAAAACAAATAGATATTCTTATCATAGCTGGTTATATTGTATGATTACCTGTGGTTACAACAAGACCTCCAGCCTACTTCGATGAATTGCTTCAGTTCTTCCTCGACTACTTTCACTACATCATTTCTTTATTAGAATCCTGGCTAAAATCTTACATCCCCTTGGGTCTCAGCGCCCCCGTATTCAGATTGCAGTAATCAGTTTCATTTCGGAGGAGTATCGATGATAGTTATCCCGTGAATGTAATGGATAAAACCGTTCCTAACAGTTCCCTTCTCTCAAAACCAAGTATTAAGCTACTCGGGTGGAATTAAGTCATGCTGGGATGGTAGGTTCTAGTTTTACCCCTAGTGGTTACCGGGCAGGGGTTCGTAGATGATTCCAAACCTTTATCAAAACATAATTGTATGATTGAGTGTCAGTTTGTCAGATAAAGTATTTGTTGAGTGTTTATGTGACCAATTGTTGTTAATTACTATTCCGTGCATAGAGGAGTAATTTTAGGTGCATTAAATTTGTTTTGGGTAAATTATAACACTTCAAAGTGCCGGTGGTTTAATATAAGCAACTCTAATGTCTGGTAGGAATGAATGTAGGATATATGTCGGAAATTTACCGCCTGACATTAGAACCAAAGATATACAGGATTTGTTTTATAAGTTTGGAAAAGTGACATTTGTGGACCTCAAGAATAGAAGAGGTCCACCTTTCGCATTCGTTGAATTTGAGGATTCAAGGTAAGAATTATTAATATTTATTTTTCCCGAAATGCTGCCTGTTCTATGTGATGTTATAAAATATTTTAATTAAAAGTGTAAATATATTTTTATATACAATCTTTCTGCGATAGTTAACATTTTGCTACACATCATGTTTTCATTATTTTTATTAATTTTCCTATTTAAACTGGTTGCCTTTTCATTCTTTATTACCTTTCAATGCCAACCTTAAGTCTACAGTCAAAAGAAAATCTGTTTATTCCTAAGGTATACTGATATTAATTTTCTTAGCAGTTGTCATAGATAGTTGTTTGTACTATAAATTCTTCCCTATGCACAGTGGATAATAAATCTTCATTGTATTTTATTGCAATGTCATACATAGTTGTTGTGAAGTTATGTACAGCAGGCAGGCATTTTTCGCATGGTTGTTACTCATGGCAGAAAGTTAATTGTAATATGATGAGCTGTTATTGGAATAATATTATAAACAATTAAGTTAATCGTAGCGACTGTAATACAGGCAGTTCATTTCTGTTTATAAAAATTTGGTGGTGATTGGCTTTGTTCATTTTTTCTTGTTCCAACCTACCTGTAGCCATTGCACCCTGGGTTTATGCTGCCTGGAAAACACCTCAGTGCTTCAAATTGAAAATTATAATCAATTAGAGTAGTGTAGTAGACACCTGGAATCTGATGATACTCTACACTATTCTCTGAATATAAGTTCATACCTAGTCTATTATCATACACGTGATCGTATGTGCAAACCTACAGGAGTTTTTGCTTGCAAATACGATTAATAACTGTAAAAATTTCATATTATGATATGCTATAGACAAGTTACCAGATAAGTTTCACTGTTGTAATATTGAGTAGGGATTTTACAGAAACTCATACTAGAACATCGGTTTCACCATATCCTGTTTCATAAAATAAACTGAAAATGAAATTGAATGTCTAAATTGAAAATGAAAATGTTTTCTTAACCGGAAAAAATGAATAATAAATGAAACCTTCTCGAACAACTGCATTTAATAGTAAAATTAAAATAAACTTTAAAACAAATTCAAATATAAAGTGATGTTCATTAAAAATATTTAAAAAATCAAATCAAATATTAAACATAAAAGTAAAATTTTTTTAAACTATTTCACAAAAGTTATTTTAAGAATGTTGTTTGTGGCTTATATTAGCCAAACAAATACGTTTGATCACCAGGTCAAACTTAGGTCCCCCTAAGAATGGAACTTGACGAATATGTGAAGTTACCGTAAATTGAAATACAAATAAAAGCTCTGAATGTGAATATGTTAGAAAATTAAAATTTCGTTGTTCAATGAATAATTAAATGTTGAGCAGAGGGTGGTAAAAAATTTAAATGGTCTGCAACACTAACAAGAACAAATGAAGACATCTTGGGAAAGGAAATAGAGATTTGATAGGCGGGGTCTAGTGTCATGGGAGCGGTTTGAGGATTTAAAATTAAGGAGATTATATATGTATTCCGGTCAGCATGGTTTGTTACAGGTAGGTACCTAGGATGATTTGCCTTTTGGAGGAAGGGAATAGCCACCCCAACTTGGGAAATAATCATGAGTCTTGCGAGATCCTGAAAATTAATGAAAGAAACAGTTCATGGGGTGTTTTAATTTTTTAGGGTTTCATTAATTTTTTCAAAATCAGAATCTTTTGATCTAGATAAAATAGATACGTTTTCACCCATATGTCTCTCATTGTTCTGGTCTTTGTGAATCTCCTGTCCGTGACATAAAATTTTATGTAAAGGTATCATTTGATATAAGGCAAAATCTATGGATGGCAAAATTTTTGTCCTGTGTTTCAAGTCAATTGACTGTAGTAGCATGGGGAGCTTCGAGGTACAGGATTAGAATCTACATTCCTATGGAGTTCTTGGAAGTACTCACAGCACTTTTCTAATACGAGTACTCAGCTTGAGTCTTGATTTAAATGATTTTCTCTCCTGATTAATTTTTTGGCACAATTTCCTACACTCTTTTTTGGCATTCTTTAGCCCTTGAAGATAACTTAAGTACTTTTTTCCAGAATTGTCTTCTTTTTCTGGTCCATGTGCTTTTTGTCTTTTCTCTTCTCATGATAACGCTCAATTCTTCATTAGACCTTCGGTATTTAAGTCTCATTTTTAGGGCTTCATTGGTTTTTTCATGACCAGGAACTGTTTTCATCTCTGTGTCTGTCAGGTCTAGCCTTTCTGAGTCCCCTGTGCACGCTTAAGAGATCAAGGTCCCATTTGGTATAGGGAAGACATAAAAACTATAGGTTTATCCATAGATCATGAGTAAGTGTCATTAATTAATTAAATGGTAATAGAAAAAAAGTTCTATAATTTTGAGCAGGGTATCAAATTAAAGAACTATTTAACAATTTGTAATGTGTGTTGTATTCTTATGTTAGCTACTTTAACTTAACCAATTTTTTTAGAGTCATAATATTCTGCACAGTAGTTTAATTTGATGTTCACATGATGATAAAAATAAAACTATCCCCATGAAAAATAATAAAAGGTCATTAATAAGTTAATTAGTAATAAAAAATAAATATTTGTCTATGATATTGAGTAAGGTACTTCAGGTAGCTTTACTCAGGTACTTTAGGAACTTTAGATTCCTAAAAAATGTTTCGATATGTAGAGGTTCTACTGTAAATATGAATGAAAGTGCATATTGTAGGTGTATTTATAATTTACAATAATAGTTTAATTTATTGATTCTTTGAAAATGTATATCTGCTATAATTATTGGTTGAAAAGAAAAAAAATATTAACAGTCTGGGATTGAGCCCCAGACTTTGTGAATACTGTTAAGACACTCTTACCAGAGTTATCCTCTGGCTATCCATGCCTAGCTGTAGTGGTAAGCATTTCGGGATCAACCTTGTAGTAAGAGTGTCTCTATAGTAGTCAGGAGGACTGTGTCACTATTTTTACTCTTTAACCAATAATATTAAAATTTATTCTTGTGGGATTACATACCACAACTAATAATTATTAATTTATCTGCTATATATATATATATATATACACATATATACATACATGTGTGTATATATATATATATATATATATACATACTTAAACACTAAACCTTTAATCATTAACTCAAGCACCTTTATATATTTTCGTATACATTTTTAATATATATTGTGATTTTAATTGGGAATGTTAATGTTGTCAGTAACATGGGTTTTAAATTTGGAGGAATTTGGATGAACAGTTGGATTTTGGAGAAGGAGGTGATAGCAGACAGAGAGAAATATTACCACTGAAGTCTGGACTATCGCACCAATAGGAAGATAGGACCAGGATTGTTGTAAATTTATATATTACTTTTAAAGGTGATATCGTAATTCTTTCCCACACGCTTTATGTTGATGAACCACAGTTCACTACTTTCGTTTAACTTGGCTGAGAATGTACCTCAACACAGTTTTATTCAAAATTTTAATTACAATAGCAGATATGATTTGAAAAGAATTTTTATCAATTCCTCTTAAAGTTTTCTATATTTTTATTATTACTTCAAAATCAAAACATTATTCAACTGTGTTGTCAATAAATTTACTGCAATTAGGTACAAACTCACATTCCTCCAAACTCCATTATGAAATTATTTATACTATAAAAAAAAGTGGAAACTTTCTTAAATAATAATCAATGTTTCAGAGATGCAGAAGATGCAGTTCATGCCAGGGATGGGTATGATTATGATGGGTATAGACTGAGAGTTGAATTTCCAAGAGGAGGGGGACCTAGTGGGTACAGATCTCGTGGTGGGAGTATGGGTAGTGGAATTGGTGGTAGAGGAAGAGGTCCTCCCGCGCGTAGATCTCAATATCGTGTTCTTGTTACAGGTATGAGAAAGATATTGTTATTTAGAACTTACTTTATTCAAACCTCTATTAAACTTTTCATACTTGACAATACCAGAATATTATGTATGTAAAGTACCTAAAGCATCTTTTTTAAAGATGCCATGGAAGATTGATGCCTCCATAAAAGTTTAATATTTAATGTATGTCTCTTTATTGTAAATAATATACATATTCTCAATTTAACATAATTATTAAAGAATAAATCTCTACTGATTATAAAGTTAATTGTTATGATTTCTTACCAGATGAATGGTAATTTGATAAGCATGTAATAGAAAAGCCACAGGTTTTATATTTGCGTACTACACTGGGAAATAAACCTCCTTTTATATGTCATGTTAATAATAATTATTTTATACAAATGCACTCATAATAAATAACTTATTTATTATTAATACATCACATAACCATATATGAAATTAACAATGAGTGTAAATGTGCCGACATACACTATCTCAACAAACTCGCCGATAACCTCCCCTTTTTTTAGTGTCAGTGTTGCCACCATACAACGTCCTTTCTTGTCCATATAAAAAAACTGACTTCACTCCATTCACCCAAACACCAAACTTTATACAATGCCAAATATATTAACTTAATAAAATCTTACAGATCAAGCTTTTTTGGTTTGTTAATCCTTCTTCCAAAGCTACTAGTCTGACTCTTTTCTTTCTCCATATTTCTTTCCAATGATTGGTCTGGTTGGTGACTGTTCTCTATCTTCTGTTGTATTTTTCTCCTCTTGCTTTCCGGTTGATTCTTCATCTCTTTTTTTAACCCCTGCTCCACTTCTTTTACTGTGTTTCTTTTCCATGTCTCTCCCAGATGATTATCCTCTGCAACCTACTTGTCATTACCATCTTCTTCCTTAGCACCTCCTGTCCATCTTTCTCTGCTTCGGGTGGATTCTATTTTGAAGATATCTACTTCCACCAAATAGGAGCATGAATCTATACGCTTCAACACCACTCCTGGCTTCCATATGAGATCATCTATTCAGCTAGGATCCATTAACACTTTTACAGACTCACCCACCATAAGTGGATGGGATCTTTGCATTTTTTGCTCCAGTTGTTCCTGAATTGTATCATATCTGACTTCCTGCTTCAATCTTTCTTTGGTGCTGCATAGTGAAGTTCTTTAACTCCTCCCAAAAAGTCTTTGTGCTAGACTTGTCAACATACCTGCTGTACGCGTGTTTCTCCATATAAGTTAGGCTTCCTTTTAATCATCTCACAGAGTTGGTTGTAGGTGTGGAATTTGTAGGTATTAATGTTTGGATTTGATTAAGTCTAAGATATGTTCGGGCAAGGGGTTGCCAGTGTTGATTTTGGGATTAGGGGAGAATTTAGAATTTAGAGGCCTGCCTGGCACATTGCTAGAGTTGGTTCAAATGTGTTCAGCTTTCTCCAAGTCTTGTGATTTGAACTGACTGTAGAATATTGCGTATATAAGGAGCGCAATAGGCATTCATGGCTTGGAAAAAGAATGAACTGAGGGAATATTGCGCTCAGAAAGAGGGGAAGAACTACTCTAACTCAGCCTTGAGGAAAGGGATTAGTTTGTTGGCCAATACACCTCTGCTAATGTAATAGGTTAGGAGTAGGTACTAATCGACACAGCTGTAGCTTGATATAGGTCCCTGAATTTCAAGGTGTGAGCATGGGGGTGAATGTTTGGTGCATAAGGAGGGCAGTATCAGCATGAACTGTTCTGTTAAGGTGATCTCTTCTCTAAGTTTGGTATTTCAAATCAACGAATTGTCTTTTAGTGGCCAGTCTGGTTTCTTGTATGAAAGCTTGGTCAATATTAGTTTTGTTTAGTTGTGTTGTCATTTCATTGGTGTGGTTATGTACACCATTTTCATCCCAAAGGAGAAGGTTCAAAGCAAAGTTTGTAAAGAGGGAGATACGAGACTTCTGAAATCTGTATGGAATAAAGTCAGAAGGCTGGTAAGGTCAGTGGAATTTGTTGGTGGAGGAATATTAGAAATTTTATGCTATGATTAAAGTTAAGATTGGGGAATATAAGTGATTTTAGTAATAATCTGGGCTTGGGGATGAGGTTGAAGAACCTGTGCTAAAGATACAGCTAACTTAGAATTCTGGATATTTCTTCTATCTTCTACCAAGGCACATGCCTTGATCTGTGACGTGGAAGTTAAAGTCTGCTCTTCATAGTTTAGTACGCCTGGGATCCCTTGTAGTTGGCGGGGTGATTATCAGAACATAGGGTGCATGTCACAGCTGATTCACACGTCTTTCTGCATTCCTTGTTATAGTGTTAGCAGTAGTTCTTTGTACGTTTTTAGGCCTGACCATTGTTACACTGCTTGTTATCATGCTCCGGGTGAGGCCTCTCATCTTGTTCTTAAGGGTAGCACAAGGACTTGAGTTTTAAAGATACCCTCAGCCCTGGTTGAGGGTTCAACAAAGACCTCCGTTTTGTGAGCTCTCATAGTCATAATTTAGTGATAAGTAATAAAGTTTATCTTTTCATCATATGTCATGCCACATGTCTAACTTAATTTAGAAAGTTGCTATTGGGAGTTCCTAATCAGCTGTGAATATATAACTAAGTAGGTGAATTTGATGATGACTGAGTTGGGTTGACTTAGGCTGATGAAAGAGAGATGTTAGATTTATATCAAATTTATTGCTGTACAATGTTTTGATATAATATGTAAATCTAGAGGAGTGTCGTTCAACACAGTCAGCAGCTCTAAACAGCTCATTCTAGAACCAGATGCAAACATCCATAATATGCCAAAATATTGTCCATCAATAAATTTGATGAAAATCTAGCATATATCTTTTATCAATCAGCCTAAACCAATATCCTAACAAATGAATACACTCAGTTCTATGTATTTTAAACTCGCCCTGAAAATGTTGCCATGGTTTCTACGTTGATACTGGTGTCTTTTTAATCCCTAAATATTTATGCTTGACTACTTTCTACCATTTTTTCTTCCTAGCAAGTCTTATGATAATATTATTATTTTGGGTTTAATGGCTAATAAAAGAAAAGAAACTATTTTAAATGTTCTGTTGTCTAATTGTCAGAATGGCAATTTTTTTATACTCATAAGAGTTGAGATAATGTACTTTCAAAATTTATATACAGAAATTGCTGGGTGAAGTTAAATTATCTCTTTTAAAGATAAAATTTATGTGCATATGTGATTGTTCAACCATATAATGTCACTTCATCATGTTAAATAAATCAAACTTTATGTTTTTGTCCTTACCAAATTTTTTGTAGTTTTGTGTACTTTAGTATTTTGAAGATTCATCTTGACAGCACCTTTGAAATAAATTTTGGTATTCCACCAAAAAATTGCATGTATATCTAAATTGTATTGTAACAACTTATATGTATTAATGATTACATATGATTGGGAAAATTGACTAGAAAAATAAATACACCACTACCATTATTAGTGTGGCATGTAATTGATCTACCTTACCGTCTTCATCTTCTGAAGCTATCATATAGTCAAATTTGAGTTTGAAAAGTGTTGAAATTTTATTTCTTTGACCACCTTTATTGACCTATGTTTACGAATTGTAAAAAGTTTTTCACTTAAGTGGTTTTTATTATCAAAAGTACTTCTTCATCTGTTTGTATGGAGGTAAGATACACTATTTATTATTTTCCAAGTGTTTTTACTCATAACATTTACATGTATTTTCTAATTTTTTAAAAACTATTTCAGATGGACTTGCCATAAATGTGTTCAGTTAATGTTAAGCTATATATATTTATGCATTAATGCATTTGCATCATTGTTATTTAAGACTAAAAATATGTTGCAATGTATTATTAATTTGGTGTAAAAAATCATTAAAATTCTTAGATAGATTTTGCCCTTGGATGAAAACGATTTATTATGGCTTAATTAGTCAGGAAGTAGTACATGAAAATATTCAAGGTAAATAAATATTCATTTATTTTAATTCATTAACCTTAAAATTTTGTAAATAGTAGAAATTATTCCAGAATAATACTTAAGTTCATTTATGCCATTGACTTATATACTATTATAGGCAAACAAGGTCTTGAAAAATTATATTAGGGGTTACACTGTGACCTTGCTGGGAGCCTTCTGCCCCACTCCCACCATGATTCAGTGCTTGCTGTCCCTGCAAGAGCTTAGCCAAAGAAGATTCATATTAGGAAGATTGTCCTCTAGTGCATGGTAACTCAATTGGTAGACCACCGATTAGATATTGGATATGTCCCTGGTTTGAGTCCAGATGCTGCCAGTATATTTTTTCTTTGGTTAGTAATTTTTAATATCATAGTTACATTTCTTGTTTATTCATTTTATGACTTATATTTTTCAGATTGAGCTCAGCTTATTATAGGTGGAAAATGTGTTATTGCACATTTACTATAAAACTAGAAGATTCAAAATTCAAGATAATATGAAGAATGATTATTTATAATGATATAATTACCAAACAATGTCAAAGTGTGCTCATGACAATTTCTACGATTGAAATTTGATAAACTTATTTCCTGTATTTTTGTTTATTAAAAAATAAAAATACTTAATTAGGCATTTACACATATATTTCTTATAGATCTTTTAGAGTTTAATTAGTATTATTTTTTATTATTGTATTTGTATTATACTAATAATATTTTTAAAAAACATTGTTTAAATTCAAATAAACAAGTTGAAAACATTTGATTGTTGGCTAATTTATAGATTAATCTTTTTTTTTTTTTTATACCTAGCAGCAAATTTCGACATACCTCAGGGTTAGAAACCCTAGTCCTGAAGTTGCATACTCTCATCATGAGATGGTGGTGTAGGAATCTTGATCAAAGTATTGTATTTTTACATTGAATGGCATGGCTTTTGCCCAGTTGACTCTGTAGAAGTTGGCAAAGAGCTGTGACCCCTGCTCGGTTGACTACTGTGGCAGTTTGCAAGGAGCTGTGGGTTCTGTCTGGTTGATTACTGTAACATTCCATCCATCCCTGCTCATTCTCTATTAGTTATAGTTGACTTCTACAGCAGTTCGACTTTAAAGCTATCTTGTGAGTAAATAAGGAAGTTATTGAACCTTTTGCTGCTGCCAAGGATCAGAGGAATTTACTTTTTAAACCTTGGCACATTAAGGGGCTAATATTTGTTGGACCTGAGTATTACATGCTGAGTGCTAGTAGTAATAATGTATATTGCGTTCAATTTTTTAAGCGCTTGTCATACAGTACCATTTTCTTTTAATATAAATATTTTATCTTTCATTTCAAAAATAAGTAGTGTTAAGAATGATGTATATAAATAACCAGTAAATAAATGTTTTTAGGTTGTTATAAATAAAAATTCAGTTTCCCCCCAAAATTGTAATTAATAATTTTAATTAACAATAAAATAATTTTTGAAAAAAAAACTTATTTGCGCGACATCTCAAATAATTGGGTTTAAAAAAAAAAAAATTGTTATATTTATATTTATAATGGCAGAAATATTTGGGAAAGAGAATCTAAATGGTATACAAGATGTTCAGCCCATCGTGTTATAGAATTTTTTGTGTGAAACTACATCAAAAATGGAGTCTAACACCACCACTTGGGGGTTTATATCTCAATCTGTTGCCAAGGTATGATTTTTAAAGTTTTTTTTTTTTTAGAAAACCACATTTATTTGTCATAAAAATTTATTTTCTCCACTTTTACAACTTGAGACCACATTTTTATAATCAGTGTTAAATTTTCTATAAGACTAGTGTACTTTTATCTCTGAAAATAACCATCTAGGAACCTCTGTAGTAGCTCAAACTTCACAAATTTTTGAAAAACTTTAAACGTTCACAAAAGTACCCCAAAAACTTTCTTTTTGAATATTATACTCAACTATAGCAACAACTAGCGATTCAGATTTAAATTGTAGGAACAATTTAAGCGAGTAAATCTAATCCGTTACTCGTGCTTCACAGCAAGTGTATTCTCACCAATAAAACTACTCATAGAATGAATATCGGTATACTCACAGTTTGTGAAGGTACCCGCATGAAGGGGCATGATCAATTCGTGCATTCCTACGTTGAAACAGAGCACAGTGGTTTCAAAGGTTAGTGATTTTTTGCTTTCTCACTTACATTTCTCTTTTAATTTAAATCAGAATCGCAATGTTGAATACCATTCAATATACTTTGATAGTTTTTTGGTAAAAGTTGTTGACATTCAAAGCTTTTCAGAAATTTGAAATGTTTATAAAGTTTGAGCTTTTACAGAAAGTTTAATACCGATTAGGAAAATGTGTTGAAAAGCTGAATCAAAGTGGAAAAAGTCAGTTTTATGACAAAAAAAAGTGTTTTTTTTTAAAAAAATAAACTTTAAGACTGAATTTTTGATGTACTTTCTCAAATAATGATTTTTAACATTAAAGTCTAGACACCCTGTATGAATGCATTGTTGGGCCCAGATGTTCCTGTTTAGTAGGCACTACCAAAGTTACTGGGTCACCTTACACAAGGTCCCACTTCAGCTTCACCTGCTTGTAGTGAAAGGGTTAATACCGACTTTTGGGAGAAAAGGAATAAACTTGAATATAAAAGTTTTCCACCTTTTTCTAAACTAAAATGGCAATATTAAGTTTATTCTGTAGGAACATCGCAAAATAAAATCTGATTTGCAAGGTGGCAAATCCTACTGGTTTTGAAAAAAAACAACACAACAAACCCATAAAAAAAAGTTCTGTAGATGGTTATCTGTACGAGATGACAATTGAGTAATAGTGGTGGATACTAAAAACCATTGATACTACTATCAGTTTTTCCAACTTTTTCACTTTGCCGATTATTGAGAAGTAGTCAGCAATAGCTGGTTTACCTAATGAAAGTTGCCTGTGAGTTCTTAAACTGTCATTCTTGGATTTGTTTGAACTGAAGTTTGCAGATGGTCGTCATGAACATAGTCATTCTATAACTATTTTTTGAACCCTTGTTTAACAGTGCACTTATGCTGCTGTCACTCTAGACTTCTTAATGTTTCTACCTATTTAGGCCACTTCTCGACTGAATTAGATCATAACAAAGATGGAATTATTGATAAATAGCAAGATGCTACCTTAGTTAACAAACATTATTGTTTGAAAGGGTATTAATTAGTGTTGACACTCGTATACAAGGACAATTCATCAAAAGTAAACGGTAATAATTTAGAGGCTTGAACTAAAGAAAATCTGAAATCCTGCGTTATTTTCCGGACAACCCAATATATCACAAAATTAGCATAAAAACAATAAAAAAAAGCTTATTTTATTTACCTGATTTACTGCAGTATTTTAATAAGCAGTAGGGTGTATATGTGGTCTATGATAAGATTTTCCTGATTGAAGCCCCCCCCCCCTAAAAATGTTACTATCCTTAGGCCATTTATCTATTCTCATCTGCAAAATTTTTTTTGTGTCTTAACCCACTTAGTTCAATATGCTTTCCTTGGGTATTAACATATTACAGGGTATCGTATTTGTTACTGATGAAAGTACACTAATCAACATGATTTCAAGATCTCTTCAATTTTTCTTGATATCTGAAGTTCATCTGTGATATTTAACTTGTTGAATGAAATCCTTAATTATGTATCTTTTTTTTGTTACATGTTTTTTTTTTTTTTCAATTGGAAAATCACAATTTGCATATCCAGCATTAATAATTTTGATTTAAAAGCTCATTCAAACCTTATTCACAGTTACTCTCACTCAATATGTACAGTTCATACTCATACCAACATTCATGCAATATACACCTACATACTCTGCACAGGAGCCCCCATTTCACCCAAGGTTTTATTCCCCCAGTGAGCTGGCAGAAAAGTTAGAGGCTACAAAGCTCCATCTCACTCCAACCATTTCACTATATGGTCAAGACCAGAGAGAGAGTATGAGAACATGAGGGGATGGGGGCCTGTGCCAGGACTCCATAATATACTTATCTACTTATAATGGGTCACAAGGCCACCACTGTTTTTGGTTTTAAGGAGGATTGTAGGGATTAATGTTACTGAATAAGGAGTTGTTTATAGGTTTTAGATGTCCTGATAGGTTTTCATGGAATTCAGTAAATCTTGAGGTTGCTCAAATTAAGGGCTTTAGGTTCATGGAGATCATGGGGAAGGGATGAGTTTGCGATTAAGAAGGAGCATTGCTGACTATAGTTCTGAGTTCTTTGAATTGTCATGTTTGAAGATTTGGCTGTATCTTACAGTTCTAGTCTGTATGTCCAAATCAGCTTTAATAAGTATTTCTATATGTGCACAGTTTATTTTCTAGAGTGAGATTAGGGATTCTATTAAAGAGTCTGTAAAGTTGTCTAAACATCTGTATAACTCTCGTTTCTTAAGCCTTTATGAGGGTTCCACATCAGTATTTTATTCAGATGAAAGCCTAGGTACGACCACTATTGGATGTGGGAAGCAGCATCGAATATAAGGAAACTATTGCATTGAATCCTAATTATCTACACTAGAATAAATAATAAATATAATTGTTACTAATTAACAGCCAAAGAAAAAATATACTGGGGGGATTGGGACTTGAACCCAGGATATTAAGTCAAGGACTTTAGCAACTGAGTTTTAGCCTGCTCGAGTGAATGATCTTCCCAGTATGAATGATCTTTGGCTAAGCTCTCGCAGTGACCATAAGCCTCATACACGGTGGGCATTAAGGTGACAGCAGAGACACAATATAACCCCTACATTAATTTTTTCCAAGAGGCAGTTTGCCAATTTTAGGGTATACTATTGAAATATAACAAATATTTCAATATATCGTTTTTGAATGAGCAATTTTTTTGTGTGGTTTAGTCATTACATTGAAATGAAATGAAAACTTTAATTTTTATACACTTTACTCTGGGACAATCTCCCTTAGAAATAACAAAAAGTTGCATAATTGTGTCTAGCTGACAAAAATAAAACATTAATTACTGTGATGTGGTTAGTTTACAAATATAATGTGCCTGTACATACGTGGTTACCACAATGAATCAACCGCATAATCTTGAAACAAAAACCATTATCACTAACAATTGTAATTTGGAACATAAGAAAAAATAGGTTTTATTACTTGTAAAAATGAATGTGAAATGTTGATGGGATATATTAAAATTAGGAATAAATAAAATTAAAAAAAAATTGAACTGTGAATTGTTATACCAGAAGGATTTAAGGATCGGGTAAAGTCTAGATTTAAAAATTAGAAGAGTAGGTGAGCGACAAATATTGATGGGAATAGAGTTCCAAAGGCACGGATAAGTAAAGAATGGTCAAAGAAAGCGGATTTGTGGGATGAGATATACTTAATTATTAGAGATATATGTTGGGATGGTTTGTATGTAGTATTACAAGATTTGATAGCTGATTTGAATTGGAGGAGTTTATAAAGGTAAGGAGGTTTTTTATAGCTCTAGAAAGAAGGGATGCAAGTAAGTATTGGGGACAGTCAAAAGGTTACAGCCTCTGGAAGGGGCAAAAATAAAAAAAGTTACAGCTATCCTAATTCAGAGTAGTGCTCCGAAATGCAATCATCTGTGGCGATCCCGAGTATAAATCTTCATCATTCCGAGGAAACATTCATCAGGTGCTTTAACTGAGTCTGGAGATACCCAGAAAGGCCTTAATACTCCACACAACGGTATTGAAAATGGAGGAAGACATGAGAGGAGGAGACCACGAGTTGATGTGTTTGTAATGTGAGAAAATGAGGGGAATGATTGAGCAGTTGGATTGGCAGGTAATTTGGGAAATGTGGTCTTTCCAGGATAGAATTTGGTCCAGGACCAAACCAAAGTTTTTGCCTGATGGGAAGAGCGTCGATGATGAAGGTAGGAATATTATTTAGGGTTTTGAGGGTAATATTAAATTTACGGGTAAATTTCCAATTTACTCTAAGTGGAGGTATGATTGTTGTCTTGCATAGTATAGGTATTTAGAAATATCATGCTTCTATAGTTTCACACTTTATTTACTTTTCATTTTTTATGTTAACAGGACACAGTAAATATGATTAAACTTAATGTTACGTAAGCTATAGTTGTATTAAAATAAATACTATTAAATAATTTTAATTATCTTTGCTAGGCCACTATCTACTACACACCAGTTTAAAATCAATAGACTTACTACCAAACAACAATTTCATTATTACAATCATCTAATGTAAATAAATTAAAATATATCCTACTAATGTCGAATTTATTAAAAAAAATTGATGGATAAAATATACTATTTACATTAATTATGATTATAATAATAATTAATTATCACAATAAAATTCAAAACAATCTTTCGACACAGCCAAATGAGTTTTAAATTTAAAACCAATTAATCTTTTTATTATCAACCTAAGCCAATTTCCTAATAAAAACTGCCACTTCTACCCATATTAATTTTGAGTAGTTTATTTAAAACCTGTTCAAAACACTTACTCAACTTTTTAAGCAGTTGATGTAGTTACATTATGAAAATAATTAAGTTTCTAAAAGTTTACCTTAATTAGCATCCAAATCTTTAAATAATTAATTTTCATAGGTCAATATAGAAACTGGATTTTCTGATTAGAGATAAATATACTCCAATTTGATTATTTATAAATGAGACAAAAAATAATATGCAATTCAGATTAATTTTTTCCTTGTCCTTTACCTGTATATAGTAAAGATCCTTGGTTTTAATATCAATATTATTTCTAGTTAATAAAATATTAGCTATAATAATATATTATTAATTATTAATGTGTTATTGATTCCACTATTTTTAATAATTATTAGTCAAAGAAGATATTCTTTGACAGGGCCGGGGTTTCAATTCCCAAGCTCCCAAAGTTCTCTACCTTCCCGAGCACCCGCTCTACCTCTGAGCTGTTCATGTGTGAACATCAACTCTGTCAGTATGAAATCTTTTGGTTATATAATCTAAGCTGCTTATTCGCGAGTGATAAGTTATGTAAATATGCCATGAATACAGAATGGTAATTTGTATTGGATATAGGGGATATGTTTTTATATACTTGGACACTTGTTTGTTTTGAAAAGTAAATATATATGCTAAAAATACATTTTAGATCTGCAAATAAAGAAATTTTCAGCCACGAAGACTAGATGTGGTCACAATTTTTTAATCCCCAAATACTGAAAACACGAATGATGGAGCCCGTGAATAAGGAGCTTTGAATTTACTCTCACAATCTTGTAAAATTTAGCATCCTCATTGGGTGATAGACAGTGAAAAATGAAGTTTAGGTTTGAATGAGCCTAATTGTTTGTGTTATTAATAATTTTCTTTAATTACTACTAGTACTTTTTTATTCAGGCTATGACAATTATACAACAAAACATTCAAAATTTAATAAATCAAAATATAATTAAGTACCTATTATAAATAAAATGATTTAAAATAAAAATAATATACTCAAGCAATATTCACCACAACAAAACATTCAGTCCTTTCTGTACAGTAACCTATGGATGACTGGCTGAAATGGCATCAATTTAATTGGGTATAAATTGATCATGCTAGTACATAAAGCTTGGAAATACCAGTTTTAATATTAATACTTTTATTACTGGAAATTTTTTTGTAGTTATCTCGAGGGTCTCAACTATCACCGTTTTGAAGTATTTTCTTCTTTTAGGTAAAATTTTCATTTCACATTGGCTCCTGTGGTCCAAAAGCCAATGGTCCAAGTGGCCAAATGCTGAAAATATTGGAAAGATTTACTTGATTGGTGATCCTTTTTACATTTAATTCCTCCTGCTTTTAACATTTAAGTGCAGTCACACATATTGCATCTCAATCTGTACACTCTTAAGCAGTCCATACAGTCTCTAGGGTCTTTCAATTTACTCAAATATGTACTGGTAATATCAATGTTTGTAACTAGTCTTTCTTTATTGGTGGTAAGAGATTTTTTCTGAGATACCACTCAAACATTTAACACAATACCATGATTAGGCGAACCTGCAGAGATTTTGGAAACTATCTGAAACCAATTTGACTGTTCTACATTTAAGGATTAATTTATCAACATTTCCCGTATCAAACCATTCCTTTCAGCTAGGTGTTACAAATATTTGTAATTTTGTCCATTTTACAATATTTTTTAAGTATGTCAGGATATATGGGATATGTGTGGAGTAGTTTATGTGTGGGTGGGGGAAAAATCATTCATGAATTCCTGTATCCATTGTTAGTTGGTGACCTATCTATGTTAAATTCATGACCATTGTGGTGACTAGTTATATCTTAGTAATTCAGTTTGTTTTCTGTTTCAGTCCTTTTGTAAATAAATGTTAAATCTCTAGGGCAATTGGGCAATTCAAACTTTTGAAAACATGAGTAAAACCCTTGGGACATTATAGATTTGGCTTGGAAACAATAGTTAGTAATTTCCAAGAAAGCAAAACACCTGTGTTGAGTGAGGGAGTCAACAATTACTTTGATTCATTGAAAGAGTGATCCAACAATGCTTGTGGGAGATACATCTTTCATGTAGTTATAGGTGCTATGGTTCCAGGCCCGCGCTTCTTACTGCGCAGTAAGCCTTACCTAATTTAATCCCGACCAAAACCAAAACTGAACCAATACCGTTGCTGCAGTGGTTTTTTTTTTCCTTAGCGCTCAAACTTATAAAAAATAGGATGTGGGAAAAATAAAGGAAAATTATTTAGGGCTGATGAGTGCCTTTCACTAAGCGGAGTCCCCCATTTGAAGGATGTATGAGAAGGATATAGGGTGTGGAATGCCTAAAAAGGCGGATGGAATCAGGAAGGTAGTGAGAGTCTACCAACTGCAGTGGAGGATGCCATTTACCTTATATACCAATACTGAGTCTGATGCATAAGAAAGATTGTTTATGTTTCTCATCGATGCGCACATGTTATTGGCGGGGAAAACATTAAAAGTGCTATACCTTAAAATGATTCATAACACCTGCATTTCCCAGAGTTGCTGAAACAATAGCAGATACAGAACTTCAATGGCGTAAATAAAATAATTTCCTATCTGAAAAAAAAATTTACGTGAAGGCACCATTCCCTGAGCAGCCGAATTCAAAATTAGAAACCCAAATTTACCATTCATCCCAGAGCCAATAGTAACATGGGGAACTGGGTAAAGACACTGTACTATGCCGAAAATTTCTAAAAAATAAAAAATACTATGTGCGCTATGGAAGAAGATTTGACCGGCTAAAACCTTGTTTCAGGAAAAAACTATACATGCAGGATTCACTTTTATACTGGCCAACTTTTCATTTTTACCTGCTACAACTACCAAACTAGAAAAGAGAAAATCACCCCTTGTGAAATCAACTAAGGTAATTGAAAATACCATTATTCTATTTTTTGCTGATTACCTCTCAAAATATTTGGAAAAATTACAAGCAACTCTACAAAAATATCTAGGAAGTAATTGTTGCCTTCTTACAAGTAGAGCCAACAGAGCCTATCTCCTTGGGTGAATCAATTTCCACTGAATAAAATAGCCTTGTTTTTACATGCCCCTATTACAACGGTAGAAGTCGAACGTTCATTCAGCAGCTTCAGTTGTTTACTGGACAAGAGTAGGCAAAGTTTCAATCTGGAGAAATATTTGATTATATCTCTTTACTAAGAAAAATTCATGTTATTAATGTTAACATTAAAATTATAATTTTTGTTAACATTATGGTTTAAGGTTCCTACTTAATTTTACCATGTTTTTTCATGTTTAACAATGTCTGGTGTTTTACAATGTCCATAAATATGATTGTATTTGCTCCAATTTTTAATGAATGGCCTAAGATCTTTTTTAGATCTAAAAATTAATTTTTATGATCTATACCTTAAAAATAAATAACTTCAGATCCGAACCCTACTGATGACACATACAGAATAGACTTAATATCTAATAGACTACTGGCACCGATAAAACAATTTCAACAGTTATTTCAATGAATAAAAAATTAAATAACACACTTAAAACAGAGCCAGTACTCTTTACCAAATATAGATAAATATTAACCCACCAATTATCCTTAAACAACTACCTACTTCCTTGGTCCCAGTCATTTCACTACCTAGGAGTAACCTTTCATCAGACCATTTACACGTTCACTGACATAAACAGAAATAGGGAATTACGATAGGCATGCCCTCAAAAGATGCATCCACAAAACATATATTAGAATAACATCCAATTGATTAAATTTACTATTTACTCAATTAATTTTTTTTGTTAATCTTTTTATTATGTAGGTATTGTTATGTTTTTCCTACTGTTAACTCCATCGTTTGTAAATTACAGTACTATTATTAGAAATATGCAGTGTAAACATTTGTACAGACAGTGGCCTAGCCTGTATCATTTTAATAGTGTTTCTGATAAAAATCGTAAATAATAAACCCTTTAACAAAAATTTAAAATATGTTTTACTGAATCTAATAAATGAAACTATCTTTTTTGTTTTATTGACTTCATGGTAACATATATCATTTCAACAGGCTAAATAGAATTTCTCACTTTATTATTCTGGTGCTGAAGGCAGCCTTTGTAATTTGTCAAAGGATAAATCTGGCATGCCAAAGTAATTTGAGAATGTTTTTTTCATCTGCTCGCAGATCTCCAGCTTGCAAGTGAAATATAGTCTTCATCTCTCTGTTTGTTGATTATGTGGGCCCATAATGGCTATGCTTTTTGTTTCCCTTAACAATGATGAAAGTACCATGTTTTTGATCTACACTGAAGTGCAAAGGCCTGAAAACATATTTCCACATCAACATTTTACACCTATACATGTATAAAACCATTGTGTGGGAAAGCTAATAAATCACCGAAAAAGAAGAAAATAACTTTGTGTGTGAGATAGGTCTACACATACATAGTTAGATTAGTTTTAAAATAACAGTTTGAGATATTTATTTAACTTTTATTGATTCTGGAGGTCTGCCTCTCTCAACCTTACTTATAAAATTTAATATGTACCAGTTGTAATACAAATAAATAAATATTTTTGTTGAAGTTAAAATTGTTTCATTTTATTTATAAAATGTAATTATAGTTGTTTTATAGTTTGAAATAATAAAATAAGAAGGAAGAATTCTTTTTTTTTTGTTATTACTATAAATATTGTATTTCTTAGGTTATTACTCATATTTGACTTTTGGAATAAATTATCAGTTCAATCTTATAGTATGTCAAAAATATTTTTAGGTCTTCCCCCATCAGGCAGTTGGCAAGATTTAAAGGATCATATGCGTGAAGCAGGGGATGTGTGTTTTGCTGATGTCTTCAAAGATGGTACGGGTGTAGTGGAATTTCTTCGTTATGATGATATGAAATACGCATTCAAAAAGTTAGATGATTCTCGTTTTAGATCTCATGAAGTAAGTACAAAGAAATAATACGACAGTGTTATATTTCAATAGATTAACCCTTCTCTGTGGCATGTTGTTTAGAATGCCTGATTACTAACTATAGATACTCGGATTCGGATTCTATACAGACTGAAAATGTCAACAAAATTTTAATTATTGATTTCATTGACATTCTACTGTTAGACTTCCATATACCAAATTCTCATTAGTCACCATCATCGATGATTATTGATGGGCTGGATATATACATTGCAAGTTGATACAATGTCCATTCATACAATGGGATAAAGACTTATAAAACTTCTATTGTCAATTGTTAGTTTCATACTATAAATTGCCTCCTTAACCTTTTTACTACCTCCCTCATCCTATATTTCTTGGGATCCCTCATTTAATGGTGATGATTTTTATTTTAACTTCATCTCTTCTTCAGACCTTATGACCCTGTAATGAGAGCACACACTGAGGCTACTGTTCCTGACGAAATTCCTGTTAGTAAAACTATGCCTTCCAGTTATCTAGCCTATTTTTCTCCATATATACAATTTCTCGTTTTAAAATGCAGTTTTTCCAGTTTCCGGGAAAAAAATTCTTAAACCTAGATCTCCAAAAGACCTATTACCCAATCTATCCTTTCTAATCTCTCTAAACCTCTGGAAAGACTAGTCCAATTGCCTTAAAGAGTCCAAACTTTTTGATCCTTTCCAATCTGGTTTCTGTTCCAGCTACTCCACACAATCTGCACAAGCTAGTATCATTAGTAACATACATGCCGCTATTGATCAAAAAAAATTAACAGTCCCGATTGTCCTAGATTTTTCCAAAGTGTTTGATATGATAGATCACTGAGTGATAAATCAATAAGAATAACCAAATAAATAAGAATTGAATTTTTCTTTCCAAGTGAAAACCATTAACCTTCTCCAATAGCTCTATGCACTGGTTTTGATTATTTCTCTCCAACTGTTCACAAGTAGTTACTTTCTCGAATCAACCTTGCTAGCCTCAATCTGTCCTTGGGCATAACCCTGGGACTGAACATTTTCTCCCCTTCTTTTTAGTTCTTACATCGATGATCTCCATAAATCCATTTATCATTGTTGCCATCACCTTAACGCTGACGACTCCAAAATCTATTAATACTCCCCCCCCCCCAACTCTCACAATCGTTTCTTCATCGTTCGCCAAACTACTACTTCCTCCTGCAGATTACAATATATATGCTGACCACTTTCTGTAAAAAAGGAGATTCAACAATTACAGAATAACCCCAATAAGATTTTCCTCTTGGGGCCGACAAGAGTTGCAAAACCAATTGGTAGACACTGGCATTTTTTACAACAGGGATTACCCCGAAATGAATATGAAAATAGAAAGAGGTGCCAATATAAGAAGTCACTTGGTAGTTCCATGAGTACCTCTCTGTCTTCGGCCTCGAGACTGGAGGCACATTAGTCTAAAGTTCTCTATGGGACTTGAGTTAGAATCTACTTTCTGGTGACTGTCACAAATAGGCCAGGTGGTCTATATACAGAGTCAACTCGTAAAGCATTCCATGTCGATAATCCATACAACATTGGAGTAATCTACGATTTATGTATTCATGTACAATGCAGTGTATTACTTTTCTTCCATCCAATTTTTGCGCTCTTTGTTAAACTTAAGTCAATTGTGCTTACAACAGTTTGAATAAACGCTTTTATTCTAGCAACCGCCCTTCAAGGCCAATTGATAAAAGTTTCCTTCGATCAAGGAGGATGAAATTTCAGGGATCCGTGTAGCATCAGCTATTTTCTGAGCCAGTTCTCAGCTATATTTTTCTGTGGTTGCATAAAGACAATAATTTGTATGCTTTTCAGTAGCAAGACTTAGTTTTTTAGCCCTGCCTGAACGTTTTAAGTCCCCAGTTTGCTTGTTTTTTTGAATTGTTAGTGGCATAATGAATTCTAGAAAAATAACCTTTAACTTATTTTTGAATTTCTCTGATTGTAAGTCCTTGTTAGTCAAAAATATCATATTTTTCCATTTTTCAAAAAGAAGTAATATTAAATAGAAAACAAACTAAAAATTACAAAGTATGAAATGTAAAATTAACTTACTGAAAAAAAGAGAAGATTCCTATATAAGAACAACTTTCCCATATCCACACAACAACTAGAGGTTATCTAACAGCTTTTGACCCTTAACGACTAAAAGTAAAGACAGAAGAGGAGTAAAAAGTAGTGAAATGTAAACAATAAAAATGTAAATAAAGGAAGTGATCTCATGACTCGTTGTTGATTGAAAACAATGCTAATTTAAAGGTATATTGTGTCTACAATTTCTCCAAGTATAAATAAATTTACTATTAAAGAGATAAAAAGACTTTTAAATTGAATTATTTATCAAAATTTGTTTTGTTCAAAGGCTTTTTCACACCAGAGTATATACACACAATTTTTTAAATAGCCAGAAAAACTAAATAAAAACCTACTCAAGAAAATAAAAACCGTATATACAAAATTAAATAAAAGAAAATGTTTACATATTAAATAAAATATATGTAAAAGTTAAATAAAAATGTTTACAAGATGCATGAGACTATTAACAATATAATAAAAATATTTACAATTTAAATTAGAATGACCTTTAAGGTAATCATAATAAAGATTAATTATAAATTCAACATAAAATAATTATTTTTTTCTCTTAGTGTTTTTTTTTATAATGTAATAGCACTTTTTGTAAGCCAGAAATGGATTTGTGATTCGCACTTCATTGTTATTTCTCATTCATTGTTTTCCTGGAGTAAATTTTGTGTCTATTTATCTATACTCACATTATGGATATTTCAATAATGCCAATACTTAATTCATAAGTTACTAATTATTTATTGGTTTAGAATTTTCATTAACTTATTCATTTATTGCTTTTATAATTTTATACTTATTATAATTATTTAAGGTGGAGTTCGGTATGGTTATTCATGGGGTCTTAAGCTATGTTTTGGTTGTACTCCAAATTACCGATTCTTCTATAGTTCTATTTTTAATCAACCCATGAAATATACTTGCTCTCCCATGGCTCTACTTCACACAACCATGGTTATTTATCTAACCATTTTAGTTTTCAGGAGTTAGATAATAATGTGTAAGTAACGACAAATTGAACAGTTGCTAGCACTTTTGTAATAAATAAATAGCACTAATAAATAAAAAAACATAGTTTCATAACTAAGGGTAAGCCCCCCTGGTTTATTTGAATACACAACAATTAATGAAGGTATAAATAATGAAACTTTTAATAATATGTAGTAACAAATTTAAATTACTTATAAAATAATGCATTCTTCTGTATTCATAATTTTTTTTTTTTAAATAAGTTATGGAATTGATTAATCAGAATAATGCTATCAGTCCTGATGCCAGATTCATGCGTTTTATTTTTAATTGCCTTTTTTTTAGGGGGAAACTTCTTATATCCGGGTCAAAGAGGATTACTCTGGTTATGGTAGAGAAAGTGAAGATAGAAGTAGTGGAGATCGTGGAGGTAGATCACGTAGCAGGAGTTATTCACCTCGTAGAAGGGGATCACCTACATATTCACCTGTTCGCCGAAGCAGCTATTCTACTGGATCTCGATCGAGATCACATTCTCACTCCAGATCACGTTCTAGATCATAAAAAAAAGTCTATTGAATATAATTGAAATATTTGCAGGGTGGAACAACATTGGAAGAGTAGACATTTTTGTTTAATTAAGTGATGTTAAAAATTATGAAAGTCATTTAAAAGATGACACTTGTTTCAACTGAATAGAGGTTGTTTCTGGGGTTAAATTGTTTGACACAACATTAGCAGCAATGGTGTGAAAAAACGTTTTTTTAAATGTTTGGCACTTTGATCACTTGGCCCCCTCCCACCCCACACCTCCTATATATATATATATATATATATATATATATATATATATATATATATATGTGTGTGTGTGTGTGTGTGTGTATGTAAAATGTAGAGTAGTGTATTATTATTAATCATTTTACATTCCATGTTAAATACAGAATCTGGTACCAATCAAAGTCTGATATTGTTTTAGTCTACCTATAATTTTGTCATTATCAACTTGTTTTTTATGAAACAAAAATAGTATTCTTACAAAAAGAAATGTACAAATGTGTTTATCATTTAAGTATGAAATCAATACATTAAGTTAGCAAGAAAAATCAAGCTGTTTGAAAAAAAAAAATTTAAAGCATGATTGAAAAATGTAACACTTTATAAAAGTAATAACCTTTTAAATAAAATATTGAATTTCTGGCTATGAAAATTAGTTTTTTTTTTTTTTTATAAAAATAAATATTTCTTATCAAATCAATAAATTATGTATTAAATAGTGATTGGTAACAATTTTTTATTAATTGCTGTATAACAGTCCTGATTCATGATGCAATGTACTTTAATACAAAATCATTTGTTCTTCTGATGGAAAATACATACTTGGTTAATCTGTTAATTTTTGCATATAAATCCACAGAAGTATTAGCTGCATCAGAACTCTGGGTTTGGTACTTATTCTTCTTCAAGGCAGACTGTTTTGAAAAAATAAATAAATGCTTTTCTTATTATTATGTTACTTATTGGGTTGTTGCCTACCAACTAGTCAATAATATTTTTATTAAATATTTGCTTGTCAGCATATAAACATCACTTCTCCTTGCTAAACATTCATATCTCCAATCTGGGGGAAAGGAGGGACTCTACATTCACAATTCTGTAACTGAGCGCTTGCAGCAAGTGCGGCAATGTTTTGAATTCACAGCAAAGATTTATTATGTGGGGGGTATAATCATAGCCTCTTTCAGTTAGAGTTAATAAATAATCATGATGAACCATTACAGTTTCTTATAGATTAAATATTTAAATTACGTATTTAGTGCCTATTTATGTAAAACAAAATAGTTATTATAATAAATTACACCCAAAAACATGCTAACAAATCAATTGTCGCCAATCTTTATTTTGTCTGTGAGTCCTCTTCTTTTTAAGTAATTTTTTCGTTTGTTTTTTTGTGGCAGTTGGTCTCGGAATCATGAAGCTATACAAATAATATAAAATATTATTTTTTCAAAAAGATTTGAACAAAGTTTTTTAATTTTGTTTTTCATTGTTTGAGATTTCTAAAGAGTATTTTTTGTTAGTTGAGGTTACTTGGTTCACAAGACTATGTTCTTAAATATTAAGAGTGAAAATCGTTTGGGGGATTTAGACATTTTTGTGGATTGAGCAGATTTTTTTTTTTTTTTAATGATTTAATTAATGTCTTTTTAATGTTAAATTGTTCATTCTTAAAGTGTTATAATCAAATGTTCTTTATCATATGGTTAAGCATGTTGAAAGATGAAGTAGTTAGTAATGGTGTCCACCAGCACTGGTACGACTTAGTACTAGTAAGTCTTGCTTTTTTTCTCATTTAAAAGGATAATTAATTTCCTGTTTGAGGTCATAGCTGTATTTATTTCTTTAATATTGCTTATTTCATTTTATAACGCATGGCTATTGCTGCGTACTATTGGTAATAAATGCTTCTTTTGAATGTAAGAGTTATAACGACTGTAACAGCACATGACTCTTCATGTCTCTGGATAGTTTAGTCTATTTAATTAGTCCAATTCCTTCTGTTCCAATAGTTCCACTGATGTATTACAGAGATCAATCATTGTCAAGAGAAAGTAATGCATGTAACCACACATGACTTATTTGTAACTTTTTTGAGTGCAGAAAATAATTGATAAACCTATTTTGCTGGTAGTAACTCAATAGGTTTTTTTTTTCTTTATTGTTTTTATACTAGTAAGTGTTGGAATGGCACTACTGTACACTTTTCAATCTATATCTATTATTAAGAATTACTCTATTGTATAATAACTGTTTGAGAAACACTATTACAGAGCATTTCAACTGTAGAATTTGAATGCGTTTGTTATTTGGAAATGTCTGCTAGGAAAATATTACTGTATATTTATGTAAATTCAAACAAAATCTTTATTGTTTCTTACAATTATTTAACATTGGCTGAACTGATGTATTTTTCAGATCACCTCTGTGCTGCTCAGTTATTTTTTTTAAAGATTCTTTTGTAAAATTTATAACATTTAGTAGCAAAGTGATATTTAGTCAAAAACATGCTTAACAAAAACTTTTGCTTTTAAATTATACTTATTAAGTTTATGGTGTTTTGATGATCATAGGCATTGATAGAGCTGAATAAGTTGAATAGTTTGAAAGAATTAATTATAAACATAGTGAGTAAACTATATTATTATTATTGTCAAAGTTAACAACAATAAATAATTTGCATAGCCAATGATTCCTTTTTTAAACCAATCAGCCTACATTTGTTTTGGTCCTAATGTGGACATCAGTGATGCCTTATTCTTTATGTTATGTAACAGACTGTTATATTACATTTCAATTTAAGTGAGAACACTATTTATTGTTACTCACTTTATGCAAGGTAACACCAATTTATCTTGACACACAGTGATAGTTTAATGAGATAGGTCAAATTTTATGGTTTAAAAAGAATTGAGATTTACTGATGGGAATCTAGCATAAACATCATCAAGCAAAATTTTCCAGGAAAAAATGGAGACCCTTATTTTTATACAAAGAACAAAAACTTCTGAGTAAAAACTAAGGGTGTCACTTAAACTGGTGATTATCAGAGCTGACAGCTTAACAAATACATGACAGCTCTTACAAGATACATTTGCCATGAAGATTAATTTTCAGCACTACATCAGATCTTCTGAGGATGTTGGTGTATAATTGTAGACTAAATTAGTGATCTACATTCAAGAACCACTGTAAAGCCTATTAATTATTCTGCTGCAAGACGGAATAGAAGCTAAAATACCCAAAGCACATGTTAACAAAAAAAAAGACTGTTTGACAAAAATTAATTAAAAAAAAAAGATACGCCTAAATAGATATAAGTGTAATAAATCCTACATAATTCTATAGTATCTTGTACTTTATAATGAACATAATTACTGATTACCTACTTAAATGAATCCCACACTAGTTTCACAAAATTAATACCAATATATGATATATATATATTTTAGTATCATATATTAAAAATTGTTCATTAAATTATTTCTGGTAACCCTTAAATCATAAAATTTGATAAATTTACATTCGATACTAAAACTTTTTTTTTTGGAAAAATCATATTTGTCATTAGCTTAACTACTGCTTGTTATTACTCCAACTTGGAATAGATCAAATGAAATGATATGAGAGATAACTCTGATTTTAAATCCTTAGGTTCTCAGTGTAACATGATGGCTTAACATTTTCTGTTGCAATTCTAATCTTCCAAATAACCTGCTACTATTTTGAGTTTAGGTTATAAAAAGACAATCAAATATTGGTGAAATTCTATTATTACCTACTGTTAAAACCTGTAGGATGAATTGACTTTGCATGTTATCTATTGGAGATGTTAAAAAAGGGTAATATATTAGAAATATCTATTAATCTATATTTGTTTGTAGATATAATCCCTCTTCCTTTAATTCAGTTTAATTAATTAATGATTTAGACTGAATATGTTTTATTTTTTCTGATAAAAATTATATTTTTGTCAAAAATTACAATTTCAATCACACTAAGCTTTGCATCTAAGCTTTCTTATTTGAATATATCACACCATTTTTAATTTTTGGTGTATAATTATTTTACTTCTTAAATACACAAAAATGTTTGTTAACCATTACTTTGTTCTCATTGTTACTATCGAAGATTTTGAAACATGCAAATTGTCATTAATGTACAACTTCATTATAATTTTTATTTTTGTTTGTGACTTGGTCCATTAAATAAAGATTTGCTTATATTATAATTAATTGGTATCATTTATGTATTTTTGATTGGCTAACAGTGGTATGTTGGCATTAACTTCACTAAATGGTAGTTGAGATTTTTATTAATAGTAAATTAGTTTTTCTTTAATTTTACTAATGCTTGCATGATAGTTAAAACATTTATGTTTTTAGGGTTTTGATGATTTTTTAAAAACCCGAAACCCTTGTTATCCCCAATGTGTACGTGCTAGTCTTTGTGGGTCCCCGTTTGATGTAAAACAAATAAATTTTACTTGGAGGTCCCATTTGATACTAATACTACAAGGACATGAAAAATTCTGTCATCTCCAAAAAACTTGATTAAGTGACATCAATTGATTAATTGGTATTCAACTAAGCAATATTTTTCTATAATTTTGGGTGTATATCAAATTAAAGTTCTTGACTTCACCGCTTTTATTACCATCATCAAATAATCAATATTACTAAACGTCACCAAATAATCGATACCACACTGCTATCATCACAGTAGGAAATAGGCAACAATAAATAAAATGTGTGTGAATCTCATTATATAATTCTCAAGAGATAAAATAAAATACAGTAAAGGAATGTTTATTTACAAATAGAATCTTTAAAGCATTTAACATCCTTGAGATGCTTACAAATGGATCTTGTCCTGCTAATTTCTAAGTAAAAGAATTCATTCAAATCAATCATTTCAATTGTATAAGACAATAATCCCTATTGGATGGCTGTGGTAAAAAAAAATAACAAAATGCTGATTGGAACTGATTATGCTAAATGCTTATTTCCGTCTAGTAAGATTGTAGTATTTGGCAATATTGGATTATTATAGTGGATTGATGCTGGTTGTGGAGTGTAGATTTTTGAACTAAATAATGGTATTGAGTATGCGTCTGTTCCTATTGTCTAATAGTTAGGCATGCTGACTTCTGTGGAAACACAGGTCTATTCCCATGCCAAAAAGATTTTTTTTTAGGAGGATGGGTCTGAGCAAGGTTGACTTACCCCCGTGAGGATAAATGAGGAGCTATTTGAATAAAGAAGTACTGAATATGGTTAATAAAACCGAATTTATGTTTGAGAGGTTACTCCATGGACCTAACCACACTAGACCTCATCACCACCTACTAACTAGGCGAAGAACCTTCTGTCGGCCCTCACCTCTTCGTGAGATGTTACACTGTAAATTTTTTTATGTTTATGTCCAATGTCATAATTATCACAGAGCTAACAACACTTTGGATAGTGGTGCATAGTCCTCTTTAGTCCCTGAAATGAAACCAACAATGATCTACAAGTCATAAAAATTGTAAGTGAATATATCAAAAGCATTAGTGGATTGAAATATTCAATACCCCACATGTCCTTTTATATATAAGTCATAAAAAACAGATTACATGTTAAAACTCCATTTTAAAATAAATAACATACATATAGACTAATAAATATCAACATTTGCCATAGTCATGTCTCCTCACAACTGAATTAAAAATATATGAAATTATTAAAAGAGGGGTGGCAAAAGTATAGTGACTTTTGGTTGTTTACTGCATTGGTTCTCAAAGGAGGCGATAATTTTGAATGGGTGGTCGGAAATAGTGAGTAAAAAACTAAATAATATAAAACTGCATAAAAGTAATATTAATAACAATAGTTAAGTAAATAGAACAAAATGAAGGCATTTACTGGCCAGGAACAAACTGGATATCACCTAAAATGGAGTCTAACGGTGTTAGAGATCAGTGTGTGTGTGGAAGATTTTCTCTTTTTTTTTAATTTTAATTTGGAAAAAGTTCTTTCTTCGCCAGGACAGGAAGTGTTAATAAAATTCTTAGAGCTACAACAGTATTAAGATACAAAGGAATGACGTAATTTGGGCACAAATAATTTAAAAGATTCAACTGTCCAATAGAATATGGTAGCATTTGGGATACATTATGTAATTCTTCTGGAAGATCATTTGCATTTATATTTGTTTTGTATTCGACTGAAAGTATTGACTGGAGACTGGTTAAATATTTTTCTAGCGTTTTGTCGTCTATATTCTTGAGTTTCAAAATGTATAAAAACCAAATGTGTTTCTAGAATGTGAATTGTTCATTCAGAGAATTAAGGATAATGTCCCGAATATAATTTATTTTTTCAATTTATAAAATCTTTATTTAATAAAAATTACAATCTTCCCTAGAAGGGCAATAGATAATTGTGATAAAAGATAGGATGCGTTCCATATTTACAAAAGATGGTATTGATAACATATTTACATTTACTCAATCATTTCATCCATATTTACAATATACACTCATTCAGGGTGCAAGGGAAGAAAACTGACCAGTTTCAGAGCTCCCAGTCACTAAATATTTACAAAAGATTACGGGGGCCCCACTTCCGGTACAATTTCCGAGGAGGGGGGGGGGGGGTGTGCTGTGGATGGGTGGTACTTAAAAGTGATCTTGACAGAGGATTTGGATGGTTAAATAATTTCTGGTAAAACTTTAAAAAGTGTGGTGGAAATTTTAAGGTCATTATGGTAAGATCATTATTCATGACATACAAAGGTGGATTATCTGATACTCTTAGGGCATAATATTGGAAGGATTGATGTGTGAGGGCTTTGCTGATCCCCATAGTTCAAGTTCGTAAGTCCCACCTGTAAGATGGGTTTTAGTATGACTTTATATATGAGTATTTTGTTTTCTAGTGTGAGGTGGGATTTCTTGTTGAGCAGTCTATACAGTTGCCTAACTGAACCTTCTGTTGATTTACTGTATTTTAAAGTCTCATATTAGGGCTCCAGGTTAATCTTTCGTCTAGGTGGAATCCAAGGTATCACAGTGTGGGAAGTGAAGCATCGTAGAGGACTGGTGGGCAGAAGGAATATCTTAAATTTATTCTTCTGTAAAGGGCTTATCAGCAGCTTTTTCCTAGTGAAATTTACGCTTTTTCCTTCTGGCTTTAATTTAAGTTTTGGGAGGAAATTCTGTATTGCATTCAAGAATCTCTACTATTTCATTAGCAGCAATTTTCATCTGATCATGTCCAGATTGTCTAAAATTTTTCTCTTTTTAGGGTTTCTGAACTCCTGTGACAATATGACAAATTTATAGTTACAGATTTAAATAGGTTTGAGATTGAATAATTAGCCAAAGAATTACATGGCATATAAACTTATAATTTTTAATATTTTTTGAAAATCCTCTTGCTTAACTTTTTAGTTTCTGCACCTCTGTTGAGATCTTCTATTATCGTAAAAGTTTTAATTCATCTAATCTGCTTGACCACCTAGTAGCACTCAATGGTTTTGGAGTTATTGTGAAACATATTTTTTAGCACTTCCCAATGCTGTGAAGAACCAGAATAAAAAGATTGCGTACAATAGAAAAAAAAGTTGTTACTGTAGAAGATACTCTATCGTTCACAACTAGGTTTAAAGAATGACATGTGCAGCACACATAAAACCCAATGGTTATTTTCCAAGCATTTTATTTTGTACACCCTTTTTTTTTGCTTTCATATTAGCTCCAGTTTTGTAGCTTGTCCTTTAATCCACCTTAAATCAAAGTCTAACTTTTCCAAATGTGTCGGAATAAGTTCTGTAAAACCCTCTCTGGCTGAATCACTAGCAAAAAAAAAACCTATTAACAATTCTTCAGTTTAATATTTATTTTGAATGGCGTTGAAAGCGACAAATCTTATTGCTAATGTGAGCTGTTCAGTAAGACTTACGTCTGGGGTACAATTAGTGAATAACAACAAATATTTAGTGACTTGTTGTTTCAATAATTTTGGTTAAAATTACATTTCCCACTAAACTCATCAGTCCATCTAGTATATTATTGCTTAGACAAGATATAGAAAATTTATCAGACTCTTGACATTGAACATTGAACTCTCCTGATATGATCTTCCATAGCTGAAACAAAATCAGAAATCAATTATACCAACTTCAGGAATTGGGCTGAAACAAATATTTAGTTCTACAAATAGCTAAGCATCATGCGGCCAATAGTCTAATTATTGACATAATTATTTTTAGAACTCCTCTCCAATGCTGAATTTCCATCTCCATAATTCTTTGATATTCAGTGGCAATAGTTTTTTTTTGCTTTAATCGAATGTCTGTGATTTATAGACTTTTCTAGCGTTGCGAGGACTTTTATAAGAATTCCTCAGTCAGATTAGTGGTTTTGGGCCAGTTACCAATATGAGAAAAATTATCAATTAATATACAACAAAATTAAAAAGTGTCATCATTTGTAACAGAGTAAACCTACTAGAGTCCCTATTGCCTTAGTGGCATTATTTTCAAGGATAATAAGTAACTACAATTGCTGTAGAAAAAACAATGATTCTCTTACCTGATCTTCTTTTCAAACACAAAAATTGAATTAATATAAATGCAAAAATATTATATTGATACTGTAGCAGCACATTATTTTATTATGTAACCTAGACGATTGTGAACACCCATCGAGCTGGGGCCCTTTTTCGGTTCACCCATACTGGCCGCCATGGATCACGTGACCAGTTTGGGGCTAATCAGCGCAGGAAGTCGGGCGTGGGCAACCAGTCAGTCCAACAGAAAGATTGACACAGGCATCGTCGTTTTTTTTGAGGATTTACTAGTTGTCAACACACCCCCCTGCATCCCCTAAATAATGGCTAGCCATCTGACGACATCCTAATGGATGCTAGAGTCAGGCGGGGTCACTCAGGTGCCTTATTGATGTTTATTCTTATTAATTGAGAACATCAAAACCTTTTATATCATTTTCATACCTCTCAGCAATACAGATACCTTACATATCTGATTTACTTATTTAAACACAGCATAGCCACTTGCCAGTTCTCAAGACAAACTAACATCAAAATCAAACATTCTCAGCTCAGAGCAGAACTATCATATCAACACGTAACACGCGTTCTTGTCTTTTGTAATAATTGCCGCCTCAGCTTTTAGTAGCAACCACGTGGTATATTACAAACAAAAATAAGAGCTTCACGCTGTCAGATCAAAAGTCTTCTGACCAACCAGAAACTGAAATCAAAAGGCACCGAAAGCACTTAGCCAGGGCCGTGTGATAAATCATATATCCTATGCAATAATATTATAATAAAACATAGGAATGTAGAAAAGCGTTGCGTAAAGATGTTCAATTATTGAATGGTTCAAATTGCATACTGATTTCGATGTTTATGCCGCCCCTTACGTTGCCATCTAATGCAACCGCCCCTCTGTTTCAAAGCACAGAACGCCCCTATCAAAGATGCTTAACTATGAACTTTTAATGTTTTTTTTCTTTTTCTTGAGAAAACCCCGATTTTATCCACTCTAACTCAACTTTCTACTACATTTCAATAATCAGTGATACATTTCCTGTAAGTCGAGTGTACTTGCATCAATATTATTTGCAAATAACAACCTAGGAACCCCAGTAGCAGTTTAAACTTTACGACTATTAAAAAATTCAAATTTCTGAAAAACTTTAAAGGTTTTTGTTGTGTCAACTTCTTCACCACGAATAAATAGAAGTTCCCCTCTTCTCGGCCCCGAAAATATCCACCAATGTTTCCACATTTTAATAATAAAAACCTTAAAGCGTCAGTTAAGAGAGGGGGGAACTAGTGCATGAAACAGCTGAAGCCCACTAGGGGTGCAGATGAGGCCCAGCCTCTGACCTGCCTATATAAGCCCCAGATTTGGGGCTTTTTCCCAGACTCTCGGAACCCGGCACCTGAAGAACACTTCTCTCTCTCTCTCTCTCTCTCTCTCTCTCTCTCTCTCTCTCTCTCTCTCTCTCTCTCTCTCTCTCTCTCTGCACTGGCGCTTGCTGCTCTACTCGAACCATGATTTTCTTATTCAACTACCTCTGCATCTCTTTCCTATCCTCGCCATGTTTCATGTTTCAGATCCCATACCTTCCAAGTGGGATCCTCTGCCTTTGTCTCGTTAAAACTACCTTGGAAGAAACCTCTTATACGCGAACAACGGTCTCCTGGGGCCCTACATACGTTACCTAGTAGCGTCTCCCCCAGCGATCCAGTCTGTCTCTCTCCGGTTCACACTCGCCTTTGGGATCCGGACGGTTTTCGTCAACCCTTAGATACCGAGTGTGACTTCGTGGTCATTCCAAGATTACATAAACTACCTATAATACCCTGTTCCACTCTCCTGAACATAGTGCACTGTCAGGGCACACCTTCTAAGATATTATGAAGTCAGATCAATACGAATAAAGCTGCCCACCGACTAGGCCACCAGCAAAGGTCAAAGACCACAGGTCCATCCATTTTATCTCTTTCTCGACGCTCGCCGGACAGCGGCCTGGTTGTAGAGACCCCAGCCCGCGGTGGGCATACTCCCCCCCCCCCCTTGGGGCAACCCGACAGTTCTATCTATATATTTATCTAATATATATTAGGTTATATATAAAAGAAAAACTTCTTTTGGAAACTATCAAAGTATTACGAAATTTTTTTTGTAAACAAACTTTTGAATGGTATGCTTAGCATAGCGTTTGCGATTTAATTTGAAGGAGAAATGCAAGGAAGAGTCCGTAAAAATCTTCAGGTGCCTACAAAAATACGAGTTTCTATCATAGTCCAGTCACTAAAATATGGGTCATGGATTTGCCTTTACTCTGCCAAACCTCTCTGAATCGTTTTGGGAAAATGCCCCCCTCCACGCTTCATGCCCTACCATAACCATGTGTTTGCCACCAATGTTTTCCGTGTGAATAGTATCCTCCTCTAGTAGTTGGAGTTTCCTTGATAAGTTACTAATTTTGTGTTGAAACCATTAGTTTTTTTTTAGGCTGTTGTTAAGTTTGTGTTAAAGAGTTTAGAATGCATTGTCAACCAAGCCGCTCGATAACAACCGGGCTTGGAGCAACGATGGAATTTTAGTTGCGTGTTCTTGCTAAACGCTTGGTTGTTTAAAAAAAACGGGTGAAAATAACAGTCCAGTTACTTAAGAAGCAAATTTGATTCTTTTCTGTCAATTAGGTCAACTGTATCAGAAGTACGGCTGGGTAAGGTTGTACGAATCAGGTACTGAAAAGTAGTCCATTGATTCAAATCCAGATATTCAAAATGAAGCAAATACAGATCATGTGACTACATGAATACTCATGATCTTGGCCGTGACAGTAGGGCGGGCCGTGGGTGCTACTTGATACCTGCTCCAGCTGAGAGCTGATGCAAAACCAAAAGTAGTCGGTACAAGGATCGGATCACCTTTCCAATGCTGGTGATCCAGCAGGCTTGGGTTTGCCCCGTAATTCAATTCCTGCTGCCATTGATAAAACATGTAGTTTGTTGAAACAGTTTCTAAGCTCAACTATATTTTATTCTTTTCGTGAAATGAAAACAAGGTCTATGAATAACGATGACAGTGTACAACCCAAGTGAAATAAAAAAAGAACACGATATTAAATAAGTAATTAAAAAATGAAATAAATCCTAGTACCCAAAACCTGATGAAGAGGTACTAAATATGTACGATCACCGAAGGGTGTCGGGCATTCCGCTGGACATGACTCCTTCTAATGAACATATTCGGAAGAATAAACGCTGCAACATCATTTCTCAAGTAATTTTAAACGATTAAAGTCATAGGAACAATCGCTTTGCCAGTAGAGCATTATTTTTAGTGTTTCTTTTTTGTCAGAATGAAGCCGAGAAGAAATAAATTTCTTTGCGATTCGTTTTACAATAACTGAACGACCGAAGTTTTGTTATATAATAAATAGTAGCTAGTAGATAAGAGAGAGTGAGAATTGACAATGAGATTGACACCGTGAAAGCGTTGAAAAAAGCCTATCCCCCCCCTAAATAAAGGAACATAGCTATGGATAACAACATACCCATGGGTATTGGAGCAAAATACCCCTCTTGACAATTTCCCAAATTAGAAACGGCATTAGTGGAAACAAGGGATGAAATTCATCAAGATGTAGTCAGCAAGTTAATTAACAGTATGCCAAGAAGACTGGAGGAAGTTATCAAGGCAAAATGAGGAGATTCTCTCTATTTAAAGTAAGAAAAAATATTTGTTTTCAGTTTTTTTGGAAAAATTCCTTTTTTGATTATCCTGGCTTGCTTTTATTCATCATCCCTGGCCTAAGTTTTCTAATTAAATGGTGATAGCAAACCAATAAACAATACTGTAAAATAAAAATTATCTATTAAACAAATAAATCAAAAATTTCAAACAGCTCCAATTTCTTTTTGTTTTATTTACAAGCTTATTTACAATGCAATTTTTTAAAAAACTTGTTAACATTCTTCGAAATTATGTGTTTGAAAAAAATTAATTCCTTTCTAATCATTAAGCACCAAATGTATTTAAACGCCGCAATACCTACTTCTTTACGGATCGAACAAAGCCTATATGCACATATCTCGTTTATGCGTTGATTTGACTTATTTATTCCCAGGAGCAACAGAAATACACCGAAATCGCAGCACCTGCTTTCCCTTTTTGCCTGAACTTGACTTTTTTGCTAGAGAAATTATAGCTATTTTATTTAAACAAAATTATTAAATCTTTTTAAAACAAGCATTTAAATTTGAAGAAATAGAAGAAACTAGTTTGAATCAAGATCGCTAACTAAATAGACCAAGTTAATTAAATGTCATTGTAAATAAACTTTATTTGTAATTTTTTTGTTCAAACAACAATCATTGGAGACGTGACTGTAGGTCACAGCTGATCTTTGCTTTTTTCTGGACAACATCATCTATAAATGGATAATATTGGCGGAAACTCGTAATAAACAAAAATTAACGAAAAATAAGCTTCTGTTCTGTCGCTGTTAATATTTAAGTCTTTTTAAATATAAGTAACTAATTTGTACGATATATACTTAATATAGACTAAAATTATATGTTGACAGGTAACCAGATGCGTCAAGGTAGGTTCATTTTGTAGGTATGGAAGGGTACTTGGGTAATAAGGTAGGAATAAGCAATATTTTTTTTTTACCACGGGCCAGTTACAAATTTAAAAAGGTTGTGTGGGCCGCATGTCAGAAACTGATGATAATACAAACACTTAATGGTGAACTCAAATTATCTCTTTATTAACAAAATAAACCTAGTATAAAAAACTACCGCAATAAAACACTCATTAAAAGAAATATTATTAAAAAACGGCGAAAGATATATGTGGAAAAAGATTAGTTAATGAAAAATTTGTCATCGCTTCTTTGCCATCAATTGGTCTATATCTGCAGATATAGACGACGCAGCAACTCGCCCGCAGCTTTCTGGCCGTACATCATTTGATCTCGATCGATAATAACTTTTAATTGTTTTTATTGTGGAAAATTCGCAAAAGATTGTGTCATTATTTGCTTTGCATGTCCGCCTAATCGTGGGAATATTTGTTAATTCAATTAATTTATTTATTTATTTCATAACTCCGTGTTGTTTTGTAAATCTATTAATTCCATTTCTAACTCATCCGGAATTGTTTCCTTGTTAAACTAAGTTTTTTCTGATCTAAATATTTTAAATCGTGTTTCAAAGTTCGTTATTAATTTTTGTAAATGCTGCATATATTTTCGGGTTTATCGAGGAGTTTCATGCTTAAGTGTGAAAAAATGTAATGTGTTGTTTGACAACAGGCGTTTGTTCCAAATTTTGAGTTTGGTTTCAAAAAAATTAATTTCATCAAAGATGTTATGAATAAAGTGACTTTTTCCTTAAAGTTACATGCTTAAGTCATTCAAATGCTGAGAGACGAGAAAGGCAAAATCACACATCCATTCTTTATCTTCGAATTGTGGAAACGAATATTCTTTCATTTTCACTAATTATTGTATATAATTTTTGAAGTTAGCATTTTTAGCATAGTATCTCTACTCAACCAACGCGATCTGTGTTGTAAATTATATCGCTATATTCACTTCTCAAACATTTTAAAAATTCTTTAAATATGCAGTGATTTAACGCTCGAGATTTGAAACAAATAAGTTTTATTATAGGTGAATGATGCAATGGTTAGCAAATATTTCTCTCCCGGTTGTTTTTAATATCGTTAAATAACGTTTCCGTGTCTCCTACATTCATCCTTGCCATCGGTTGATATGCCAACAATTTTATCCAATGAAATCGATAAGTTCTCCAACATTGATTTTAGTTTATTGTTCAGGTCTTTACCTGGTGTAGTTCCTTTCATTGGAGCCAATGTACCCAGTTTTTCAATCGTGTTAAAATTGAAATAGATTACACCCAAAGTTGCAAATATGTTTTCGGAAAGGTTTTCAATTCTCCTTCCAATTGTAAATCTTGACAAACTGATTTTGTAAATAATGTTCTTTTTATCAAGAGAAGCTATTTCTGGAGGAGCAGATACATATACAAAGATATACTTTAACATCCCACCATCAGCAAATGGTTTAATCTTTTTGTCTAAAATTTGACTAATAGTGTAACTTGCTTTTACTGGCAAATGTGAAAACTTTGAACTTGGAATATATTTTTTCGTTTTAAACTTTCCTCTAACGGATTCAATTGATCCTTCCGCATTTTAGGTTTGGATGTTTTTATAATTTGTCTCATAATGCCGTTTAATATTATTTTACTTTATGTCGGATACTAAGTCCAACCAAAAAAAGCAAACAGCTTTATATTTCACCAGAGTGAAAAAATAATCCAATTTCCATTTTTTACTAAAACTGTTTTTATCCCTTTTTTTTTTTGTTTGCTGGTAGTATACATTAGCAACTATAACAATAGGGTAAGTATTTATAAAAAAATAATTTCTATTTTGAAAATAATATTTACATTTTTTATCACAATGATACGGTAGAAGTCATGAAAAAGTTCAATGATTTGTGAAAACACTAAACTTGGAGAATTATCTCCAAACAAGCAATTCGTGAAACTGGTGAGAAAATAAGAACATTGTTCATATTTAACAGGACTAGGCGGATAGATGCCCTCTAGAATTTGAAATACCTTTTGAGCTTTGACTTTACGCCACTTGATTCGGCGTTTGCGGCACATATGCGTAGTGTCAAATGATGCCGCCCAGCGTAACATTTCATGCCGAGAAATTCCGATGCTTAATTTTTGGAAATTATGAGATTATCAGTACCTATCTATGATGTCGGTATCATTTCCAAAAATTAAGTTAACACACCTAGGGCACAATGGGTCTTCGGGACCCTAGGAATTGTTGAAAATCAAAATGTTAAATGTTTGAATGGCCACACAAGAAAGTGTCGTGGGCTGCGGGCTGCTCATCACTGCTTTAAGGTTTGCAGTCACCAAGGTCCTCATGACATAGAGAGTGAACGACTTCAGTAAGTCGCACACTCTGGCTTCAGTTTGGCCAAAGTAAACACATCTAGAAGTGGCTCCTGATGAATATCTTCGCGTTTAATCGTAAATGTGAATCCCACCGGCGCTACGTACTTCTTTTTTACTAACAAAAAAACCGTTGTTATGATAAAATGAGATTTTATCAACAACTAATGTCTCAAAATAAGAAAAAAAGATCTAGGTCACTAGGTCCTACTCCGACACCGTCGCCTGTAAAGCGAAAACCAAGAAGGTCGAATAGGAACGTACAAATGACCTCCTCTGCAGCTAGTTCCATGGAGGAGATACCTCCACAGGCCAGCACATCAAAAAAAGAAACCGTCATAGAGTCGCCTTTCTTCACGCCAAACACCTTTGAGGCTTTGAAAAATATCTCAACAGAAGAAATGGAAATCAACAAAACTCCAACACAGCCCAAGCCGCCTGCTATATTTGTACGCAACATTAGCAACTTTAAATTACTATGCTCACAAATGAGCAAAATTGTAGGTACCGGAAAATATACTCGCCTCAATCACTCTCGGGATACGAAAATTTCCCCAGACACTCCCGATACTTATCAAGCGATTGTTAAATACTTAGAAGAAACTAAGGCCGACTTTCATACATACCAACTAAAGCAAGAAAGATCGTTGCGGGTAGTGATTAGAAACCTGCATCCCACTACACCAGCGGACGGGATAGAGAAGGAGCTCTTAAGCTTAGGATACAAGGTTCGCCAAATCACGAATGTGCTCCGTGAGGAAAGGCAAGAAAATAATGCAAGCATCAAGACACCACTGCCCTTATTCTTTGTGGATCTAGAGCGAACACCTGGAGTGGAAAAAATCTACGAGGTTACCCACTTGTATTACACAAGAGTACAGGTCGAAAAGCCTTACCCAAAACGTGATATAGTTCAATGCCATAATTGCCAGGCATATGGGCACACAAAATCATACTGCTACCACCCTCCCAGGTGTGTAAAGTGCAGTGGGCAGCACAAAAGTGAACTGTGCAAGAAGCCCCGAAAATCACCTGCTGTATGCGTTCTTTGCCAGGAAGGACATCCGGCCAACTACAAGGGCTGCGAGGCCTACAGAACGCTGCAGTCAAGGACAGAACAACGACGTCAGCCAGAAGAGGAAAAAGTAGTAACAAGAAGCGGTCCAGCCAGAAACTTGAGGCCTACTGTCTCTTTCGCCGATGCCGTTCGCAACAGAGAGCAGCCACAGGCACCACCCACTCCCTGTCCGCAAGATCACCTTTCCCAGCATTCCATTCATCCCGTTAACCCTCAAGCTCAATCCCATCCTCAACCACACATCTCGCATATTCCTCCACCTTCAAGTTCTTCGGATCTCACCAGCCCATTAACCTCATTCCTTACAGAGTTCAGAACCCTAACTACCCCTCTCATTTCCCTTCTTACAAATCTTGTCTCCTACCTTATCCCCGTTAAACAAAATCCATAAGTGGATCCTTCCGACTCCTTATCCATTCTCCTTTGGAATGCGAATGGTGTTCGCACCCACACTAACGAACTGACAGCACTACTCCACGACAAAAACATCGATGTAGCTCTCATTACTGAAACAAGACAAGACAAGTAAACGACCATTTACCGTTCGACAGTACCAGACTTATCGAACTGACCGGGTACCTGGAACAGTTCTGGGTAGATGGAACAGTTCACGCAGGTACCGCTGTCATTGTCCATAACTCCATATCCCACCACATAGTTCCTCTGGTAGCACATGATTTCCTTCAATCCACTGCAGTGTCAACCACCACCTTCACTTTTCCCCTTACACTAGCATCAGTGTACTGCCCTCCCAATAAATCCATTTCCGACTCCCAATTCATCTCCTTTCTAGACTCCATCGGACATCGTTTCCTTGTGGGTGGGGACTTTAATGCGAAGCACCAACACTGGGGGTCAAGATCCACAAATGCACGAGGACGTGCTTTGCTGTCTGCACTCACACGGAAACATTGCTCCACTATCACTCCTGACACAGCCACCTATTGGCCATCTGATCCCAACCGAAATCCTGATCTCCTTGACTTCTTTTTCTACAATAGTTAAGGAACACTAAACTATTCACTCACGCGCCTCGATGACCTCTCTTCTGATCATAGTCCTTTATTATTAACCATTTCCCTAAGACCAATTCACAAACTGTCTCCTCCTTTATTTATTAGGGACCCAGTTGACTGGGACCATTTCCGCCAGCTTTCACAGAGTCCGTAAACCTTAAATTGTCCCTGAAAACATCCCGAGACCTAGACGGTGCAGTGCATTCTTTCACTACTCTGGTCCAGAGGTCGGCTTGGGAGGCATCGTCACCCCATCGTCACCCAAAAATCCACAATCATAATCGTTTACCACAGCATCTCAAAGATTTAATCCAATCCAAACGCCACTCCAGAACAGTGTGGCAAAGATCCCGGCATCCTGCTGATCGCCGCTCGTACAATCAGTACTGCCGATTGGTAAAGTGGCGATTGGCATCCTTCCGTTCCGATTCTTTCAATTCCTACCTCTCCTCTCTGTCTACCAGGGATAACTCCTTGTGGAATGTAACCAAAAAAATCCTAAAGTATCAACCTGTTTCACATCCACTCCGTCGTGATGATGGGTCCTGGGCAGCTTCGGATGGGGATAGGTCGGAGGAATTTGCTCTGCATCTTACCCATACTTTCACACCTCACCTTTCTCATCAAAACCATACTTACAGCACAACTGTGGAAGATTTCCTCACTTCACCTATTCCTCTCTCTCTTCCACCAAAAGCCGTTAATCCCTCTGAGGTCAAATATCTTCTGAAAAACTTACCTTACCGAAAATCCCCTGGATATGATCTCCTTACTCCTCAAATTCTCAAACAACTTCCTCCTAAAGCCATAATCTTTTTAACCTATATATATATATAATTGCATTATCCGAACGACGCACTTTCCTCTTCTCTGGAAACATTCCATTTTTGTCCTATTCGCCAAACCCGGTAAACCACCCAATGACGCCTCATCTTACCGTGCAATACTCCCTATCCTCTCAAAAATATTTGAGAAACTCCTACTAAAACGTCTACTTCCAATTGTTGAATCCAAAAACCTTTTTCCCACACACCAGTTTGGTTTCCACCAACGACATTCCACTGGTCAACAAGGCCTTCGCGTTGTTGATCACATCTCCTCAGCCCTTGAAACCAAACAGTATTGCACTGCTGCCATTCTTGATATTGCTCAAGCTTTTGACAGGGTTTGGCACGCAGGTTTGCTCTACAAGCTCAAAAGATATTTACCACAGACCCTTTTCCTAATCCTACAGTCCTACCTTTCAAACCGCTTCTTCCAAGTCCGCTGTGGTTTAGAATACTCACAGTCATTGCACTGCACCACTCATCCCTATAATGCTCCCCAGAGACTGAAACGGCAGTGGCCTCGTGACCTGCTATAAACGCGTGACAGTGGGAGTCCTGGCAATGGCCAGTTTCTCCAATCATGTCCTGAGCGTCTGTGGCTCTCGCGCTCTTGGTCAGCCTTCACTGGCTAGTATCCGGTGACGCGGCTGACGGAGGAGCGTGGGGGACTTCCGAAGACTCCGCTTTCTGTTCGCATGTGGATTTGGGAGGTCTCTGGGCTGTCTGTAAATATTGTATGAATGAGAGCACTTATCTAAATTACTTATTGCCTTATAAAAGGCAGATTGTAATTATATCACAATAAAGGAATATTAAAAAAAATCAATCGTAAATGGGAGTACTTGGTGGTATTAATAAATAAATGAAATAAGCATTGACTCCTTATAATTACTTAAAATTAATGAAGCAAGGCAGGGGCGTAGCCAAAATAGTTTTTAGGGGGGAGGGCAGGATTTGTGAACAAAATTAGATAAATTATAATAAAAAATTAAACTGTGTGTCCATAGTTAGCCGTTAAATTAGATTTAAGTGGATGCATATGGTTACCGGCTAACGACCTAAACTGTAAAGTTTGAAGACTTTCAGATTACATCGAATTCCTAACATATATTTTGTCATCTGTCTGAGCCAATTGGATAAAATATAAATGCATGTTGATGAACAATTGAGAAATAAAAATTTAGGGAAACGGACCTGATTATTGTTTTCCGCACTTTCCATTACTGTACTCTAACCGGCTAATAATCAGCATAGTTCGAGGTTTTTTAAAATATAACTTTTGGAATAATTATTATGAATGCCATCATAAAACAAAAATAAAGTCAGACAGAGCGACCTGTAGTGATGCATCTCCCTGCTCGCCAAGAATAGCTGGCGATTACTCAATGAAATAGTTAATAGATATGCAGTGCCTTGGTGTGTGATCTCTAAGATATTATAATATAATTTATTAATGAACCCTCGGCGCCTAAGTGTTTGAAATTTGTTCCTAAGAATAGTTGGATAGCTATATCGTAGTAGCTTATCAAAAGGGGGAAGCATATGCGTAACTATGTAAACTCTTCATTGAAGTCTATTAATATAATATAGTTACTCAGAGAATAATTTGAGTAAGCATAAAGTAGGTATATTTGCCTTCCATCTATGACAAACTTTAAAAGCCACTTAGGAGCTGTTGAGATTTATGATTATTATTTGTAAACCTATTTGAGAGAAAATGTATAACAGCAAATACACAACCTTTTTTGAGATGTCGGTGAAACTCCGACAGCCTTAGTTGGATTTGTTTTTGCCACGAGAAAATTAAAAGTCTGCCATCGATCCTTGAGTGGACTAGCTCATGAAACAGACCTACATGTTTATTTAAAAAGTGGATAGTTACTTGGACAAGACGAGTGTATAGTTTATTGGTGTGGTGGAGGGAGGGAAGACAAGCAGGAACAGGTCTCAGTCAAGCCAGCAACTTGGAGCCGGCAGGTTGCGTAATCAATTGGGATATCTTACAGGTAACTTAATAATTGCTATATAATTAACTGTTTTCGTTTTATTATTTAAAACAAATATAGACAATTTTCAATTCTTATATTTTTTATTATTAATTATCAAATTTTACCGCAAAATTAATTCTTAGTCCAATTAATTTTTTATTTGATAATTTTTTTTCTATTTGTTGATCATGATGAGCTATACCTGGACGGGACAACTTGTCTTTTGAGTGATGTGAAGTAATAAATTAATCACATTACCCAAAGAATTAGGGAATTACAAATATGAATAAAAAAAATCAATGTTTAGATTAGTACCAACTGGAATTAACAAACTCATGTAAGAAACAAATAATCAGTTCATTTCAGCTTTTGTTCAAATGACAAACATATAACGAACGCTAAGACCAACTATTACGTAACTGTGAGCCTTAAACCTTGTCACTGCGCCTGCTTTTTCATAGCAATTTAGCAATGGCAATAAAACTAATAGTTATCAAATTTATTAGCTGATGATTACTCAATAAAATAGTTAATAGATATGCAGTGCCTTGGTGTGTGATCTCTAAGATATTATAATATAATTTATTAATGAACCCTCGGCGCCCAAGTGTTTGAAATTTGTTCCTAAGAATTTTCAAAACTAAACCAAATAAGTAAAAGTGTCATATCAAAAATTGCTTATAAATAAGTAGCATGTTACGTAATTTTTGTTTGCCTAAAGAGTTATGAATCTGGAGCGAAATGCCAGTAATACAAAAAAATAATAAATATTACGTAACAAAAGGGAAATGAGATTTGCATGCTAATAATATATTGCAACAAAGCAGATATATTTTATAAATAAACAGTTGATATTATTGTAAATTCTTTATACAAATGACATTAATTTTAAAATTCTAGTCGCTTACTTTTCAGGAGACTATTACGTAATGTTCATGTTCTGCAATGAAACATTCTTCACATTTCTGAATAATTTGATTCAACAAATAGTATTTTCCACAACTTATGTTTTACAAAATAGTATTTCAAAGGAACTATTTTAACATGTGCTATCGTGGTGAACAAATATGATATTACGATTTAAATTTCAAGTAAAAATTTCACACATATAAAATTAAGTGTATTTAATATGTATATGTCGATCGCTGATCAAAAGCCAGATTGTATAAAATCATTTATCATTGAAGCTATATTGATCGGTGCTCTTGGAGGTACATTGTGTAGATTCAGGTATCAGGTTTCTTGGTATGAGATGTCCAATCTGATTTTTTTATTTCCACTCTGCACATTACAAACCTTTACAAATCAAAAATAATTTATTTAAATGCTCTTAGGATTTATATCGAAAATAAAAACCAAACGAACACGAAAAGAACAAAACGAATAAAAATAAATTTGATAAGACAGAATTAGGATTAATAATGAACTCAAATGAAAAAATGCAAGCACATTTAAGTAAATGAAATTAAAACAAAAATTTAAAGGATCTAGAATAGTGAAAGAAAATTATGTAAAGAAGATAATGAGTTTCCTGACTTATTAATTTACAACTGAAAGTAGTGGCTCTTTGACTGGCCTTACATAGAGTTTAATATTGGCAACTAAGCTCCACTCGTTTTTCTATAAATTCCCCATTATCGATGTCACCTTGCTAAAGAAAATCTTAAAAGGTTCCGAACCTTTCGAAACAGCCCTTTTAGGAAGAATGTCAACTTCTTCATTCTTTGTTATACCACTACGTCTCAGTTACCAAAAGATAGTTACACTGAATCCTAAGTGTGTAAGATGTGTGCTTTTTAGGATTGAAGAAACTATTACATCGTATATATTCATTTTTTTAATGTCTTGGAGTGCAGTCAAAGTGTTTGTACAAATAACTTTTTATATAATAATATATATATCCGAAAGTAATGATATTTGCGTGGTCTTTAAGGCCTTTCCGTGAAAAAAAAAATATATTTATATTGAAACTTCTTTATTGTGATAAAATTACAATCTGCCTTATTAGGGAATAAGTAATTGTGATCAATTTTCTCATTCATATACAATTTTCATTCACTCGCTCATTCATACAGTATTTACAAACAACCTCCCAAATCCACATGGTTGTCACCTCCCTCGCAAGCGAAAAAGGAAGCGGAGTCAGTCCCCCACTCTCCTCCGTCAGCTGCGTCACCGGATACGAGCCAGTGGAGGCTGACGAAGAGCGCGAGAGCCACATACGCTCTGGACATGATTGGAAAAACTGTCCATTGCCCGGACTCCCACTATCACGTATTTATAGCAGGTCACGAGGGTACAGCCGTTTAAGTCTCTATGGAGGAGGTTATAGGGATGAGTGGTGCAGTGCAATGACTCTGCTACGGGATTAGGGTGGTCGGATAGGTTACTATGGAATGTCATGAAATTGGAATGGATGAGTTCAAGAATTTATGGTATATTAAGATCGTTATGAAGAGTTTTGTTGCTGACGTAATAAGGGCAGGCCTCTCACTTAAAAAAAAAAAAAGAACTAGCAATCGCAGATAAAACCAGTACTAGATCAAGCCTGAAGATGAAGATATTTAAATCATATAATAATAAAAATAATTATAATTGCTTAAGACCTTGCAAAGCCTAAGGGCTTTATTTGGGGCAAGTAAGCTCTACCTTGGGTAAAGAATACCATACATCGATCCATCGGTGAATATAAATTGGTTTTAGGTTTGCTATCTTGAGGAACTCTTTCTGTACAACTGTTTGACTGGTTAATTTTCTTGAATATATTTTAAGTTTTATGTTTATTTTAGGTATATTTAATAACCAGGGTACGGTAGGAAATAAAGTTGAAGGAATCAAACGTTGCATTTGTATATTTAGCTTTGAAAGGTAGGCTATTCTGTTAAGAAAATGTTTGCGTTTAGTCAGGAGGTGTTCAAGAGCCTCTGGCCGGAAAAAGTGAATCAATGGGGGCCTTGATGCATAAAATATCTTCAAGAAGAAAGATACCGACAGCAATTTTCTTCTCTTATCAATTTGATGAAAAAGTGAAAACAAGAGACCTGGATGCCTAGCAAATTCGTGAGTTTTCTGACAAAACATTTAATTGTGATGTGGAAATTATATATTGTTCGTGCTGAGATACATCAGTTTCAACTGCCCAAGGTTTCAAAGCGGTTCAGCAGTTAGGTACAGTAAAACATAAAGAAAGTCAAGGTTTCAACAAACTTAAGAAAGTTAACTGCATGTTCAAGTGATTCCACATCACATGATTCAACTATTTATATGGACTTGCTATGTTCAGGGCTCATATCCCCTTTTATAAAATTAACAACTCCCATTTCATGGGTGTATTGAAAAAGTATACTAATAGAAAAATTCCTGGCCAAAGCGCTCTATTTACAAAGTATATAAATGTTGTTTTTACCTTGTTTGTTGATCACTGAACGTAATGGGATTTATGTTGTTACATATTTCTCATTTTTAGTTACATATTTATGTGACAATAAATACATATATATGTACATATTTCACTTCTTTTTATTATATATTAATCCCAGCCTGAGTAATCACATTATGAGTAAATTAAAGCAGCATCAAGAAGAGTAAGGAAAGGTTCATCTAATGATCAATTACAGAGTAAATAAATAAATGTTTGTCTATCGTATTAAGTAATGTATTATTATTAATCTGGAATATATGGCTCATAGGGAGAAGTTTAACTCGGTCGTGTATTTAGGAAGTATGGTCTAATGTAGCTTTATTGCAATAATGCTGCATCATCGCCTAATGTTGCTTAATTATGTATTTCAATTTAAATCCTTTGGCACTAGATGTGTGCGAAACATGAAAATCTTAGTAAATATAACAATAGGCAATTTACAGAAACGGGGAATGGGGAAAACACGTGGTTCTCTAAGGTTGCAATCATAATTGAATGTGAGAAATTATCTGTCACTTCATTTGGCATTTAGCGGATGGGGTTGGTTAGAAGAGTTAAGATAGTTTCCAGGGCTTTATGTGTAAGAAGCCAGTATCTTATTTGTCTTAAATGATCTTAAATAAATCAGTGTCTTGGTGTTCGACGAGTTCCTTGCTACGGGTTCGGATCAAATATGCTTCCTTTTATTTATAAAGCCTAGTCGTTTATCAAAAATCGCTTTTTCCACTAATACGATAAGGGCGGTGGTAATTCGCTCGATTTAAATTATTGAATCTTCAATGGTTAACAATATGTAGCTTCTGTTTTTTCAAACCGTAATTGCAAAAAGTCGTTAAATCTGTCATAATCATTGGGTTCACAACCAGTGATTTTTTTAATGGGATGATATTCAGCATAATATTTCCGTATGACGCTGTGATGGTGCCAAAAATAAAATCAGCCCAATCGATATAATGAAAAGTCATCAATGTTTTAATTTATTGCTAAAAAAAACATTTATCTATGATATCGAGTAGGTTATCAAATTACATATTATGGCATCCTGATTAGTAATATGTAATGTGTGTTTATTAATTAATTATACTATAATTACGTAAAGTCGCTGAAAATGTAAATTTTTTTTCACAACGCCAGATTCATGTGGAGGAATGATATTTTTAATGGGTTTTAGTTAATTGCACAGAGACAATAAAAACAGCTATATGAAAATCAGTAAAGGGTCAATTACTGTAATTAAAAAGTAAACATTTGTCTATAATATTATGCAGGCTATCAAATTAAAGATATTGAAAACCAGAATAATGATATGTATTACTTATGTGATGAGGCGTTAGAGGACTACAAAAAGAACTGCCAATAAAATCATTTTCACAGCCGTAATGAAACCGTTAATTGTGAAAAATTTTCATTTATTTAGTTTTATCGTGAGTTTCAAATGTATTTCTAAAGTAAACGAAGGTCGTACAAAACGAAGAAATATTATCTACAAATACAACAGGCACCAGATTCTAAAAAACTTACGAAATGATTATTGAAAAAATTATTTGGTATTTTTTATCTTAAATAATCAATTTACTAAAAATATTGTTTTTAGCAAGGAAGAAAAAAATGCAATAACTAAAATTTCAGAAGGAATCAATCATTTTTACGACCTTATATAGTAAAATTTAACAAAATAAATGAAATAAAATATTATGTTATATAATTACAATAGGTTTCAGATTGGAAATTGCGAGATCTCTGATTTTTTTTATGTATTAGAATAATTTATTAATGTTATTTACCGGTGGTCACCAAATGGAGAAACGCGAAAAAATTGCGATTATGAGAAAATAATAATAATTTTTCAGAAAGGTGGTGGTGGTGGTCGTGAACTCGGCCCGAAGTAGGTAATTTCTCACCTTAACTAGAGTTAGTTAACTACTTACTACAGGAGTGGCTTTGTGTTACAAAACAAAACTCTTACTGAGTATTTCCTCCAAGCTGGATTGAACATGAAAAAGGTTATACCGGTAACAACAGTCGAGGGACCGGCAATGCTTGGATGCAGGAAAGGCTTTGTTCGGCGAATCAGCAGTGATCCAAAAATACTATTTTATAACCTACCACTGCATCATTCATAAGAGTGTATTATATTGCCACTTGAATCCATGTCTTCAGAATAAAATGTAAATGGTGGTATAAATAATTAACTTTATTCAGGCAAAATATTTACAATACAAGTTCTGTCAATGTAAACCATTTCTTGAAGAGACTCATGCTCAGTTTGACGATTTGCTTCTCCACAACAACGTGAGATGGCTTAGTGCTTCAAACGTTCTTTGTAGCGCTGGAGAACATCAAACAGTTTCTTTCAACTAATGATCAAATAGTAAAAAATGAATATTTAGGCTTTCTTCTTGGCTTTGGATAAAACGTGACAACTATCGCATTTTTAATTGATATATTTAGGCACCTGAATAATTTTAATATAAAACTACAAGGCAAAGGTAAACTTGTGCGCGAACATCTCTCAGAAGTAAAAAGGTTTTTTAAAAAATACTAACCTCTCCAACGAAATTAGTGAAGAGCGTCAGCACTTTCCACGCCTTAAGACAGCTTTTGATTGAGGGTATTGACATGACCCAGTTCGAAGATTTTCTGGAAATTTTAAATCTGAATTTAAAGAAAGGATTACTGACTTTGAAAAAAGAAGGTTGTGCAGCTGGTCAACGAAAGTGTTTCCCTAATGCCTAGTGGCGTATGGACCAGTGAAAGGACAGGTGTTTTTAAAAGAAGCAAAGCTTTCTAACAATTGAAAATAATCCAGTTGCAAGGAGATGTTTTAAAGGACATTTATGGCCAAGTTTTAAAAACTCTTGCGAATGACCAATTTTTGATTAAAAATGTGTTTGAAAAAAATATTCAGAACTAAAATCATTAGCTATAAAATCGCGCACCATTTTTTTCCTAACTTATGTGTGTGAAGCAATATTTTCAAAAGTGAACTTCTTTAAGAACCGGTACTGGTATTGACTCGCAGATAAGCTACCTTACAAAGCATGATGAAAATCAGCTGCACCGACTTGACACCAAATTTAAGAGCGGTTGTTCAAATCAAAGGTGGCATTAAACATTAACCACAGTGAACTTTAGATAGTAGTATTTTTGAATTTACTTTATATGTAATTTTAATTGATTTTCTTGTATTCTAAAAATCATGATAAAAACTATTGATTTGATATTTATGTACCTCATTACACTGGTATTCATTGTGTTTTGCACGTAAATTAAAAACTAATTTCACAGAAAATTTTTACGAAGTTGGGAGGCCTAGGTTAGTAGAACGGTTAGAGTAGTTGATAGCATGGAGTACGGGTGGGAGGCTTAAATTATCTGGACCGTGAATGTTTGTCCATGTTGGAACGTTATAATAAAACCAATGGTATATACTGTTATGTGTGGAACTTTCCACATATACATCAATTATAATAATGTAGAAATGAGATAGATAAATTAATAGTGGCTCTCAGTTCTTTAGAAACACATTAGGTTTAAGGGCATACATTGTACATATAAAAAGAAAGAGCGGTCGGCCCAGGCAGAGCGGAGCATACGAGCCAATGACAAAGCGCCTAGGCTACGGATGGTGCAAAAATTGACCGATACGTTTCTTGTTTTTTGAGTATAGTATCATAAAAACCCAGTACAGGTGAAAGATATCACAGAAGAAAGACACTACTTTTGAAGGAAGTTCATTAACAACACTGGTTCCGGAAAGGGCATTTTTGAGTATCGAGAAGGGGAAGGGAGTCAGAGGTATAAAAATTGGAAGATATGCCTGGGCAGTAATTCAGTAAGTTTAGTTTTGGGGGTGATATTCGGTCAGTATGTTCAGCTTAGGAAAGGAGAGATACCTGATGAAGAGTGATTCAGAGGTGAGATACCCGATGAAGAATGATCAAGAGGTGAGATACCCGATGAAGAGGGATTCAGAGGAGAGATACCCGATGAAGAGGGATTCAGATGTGAGATACCCGATGAAGAATGATTCAGATGTGAGATACCTGATGAAGAGGTATTTAGATGTGAGATACCTGATGAAGAGGGATTCAGATGTGAGATACCCGATGAAGAGGGATTCAGATGTGAGATACCCGATGAAGAGGGATTCAGATGTGAGATACCCGATGAAGAGGGATTCAGATGTGAGATACCCCATGAAGAATGATTAAGAGGTGAGATACCCGATGAAGAGGGATTCAGATGTGAGATACCCGATGAAGAGGGATTCAGATGTGAGATACCCCATGAAGATTGATTAAGAGGTGAGATACCCGATGAAGAGGGATTCAGATGTGAGATACCCGATGAAGAGGGATTCAGATGTGAGATACCCCATGAAGAATGATTAAGAGGTGAGATACCCGATGAAGAGGGATTCAGATGTGAGATACCCGATGAAGAGGGATTCAGATGTGAGATACCCGATGAAGAATGATTAAGAGGTGAGATACCCGATGAAGAGGGATTCAGATGTGAGATACCCGATGAAGAGGGATTCAGATGTGAGATACCCGATGAAGACGGATTAAGAGGTGAGATACCCGATGAAGAGGGATTCAGATGTGAGATACCCGATGAAGAGGGATTCAGATGTGAGATACCCCATGAAGAATGATTAAGAGGTGAGATACCCGATGAAGAGGGATTCAGATGTGAGATACCCGATGAAGAGGGATTCAGATGTGAGATACCCGATGAAGAATGATCAAGAGGTGAGATACCCGATGAAGAGGGATTCAGATGTGAGATACCCGATGAAGAGGGATTCAGATGTGAGATACCCCATGAAGAATGATTAAGAGGTGAGATACCCGATGAAGAGGGATTCAGATGTGAGATACCCGATGAAGAGGGATTCAGATGTGAGATACCCCATGAAGAATGATTAAGAGGTGAGATACCCGATGAAGAGGGATTCAGATGTGAGATACCCGATGAAGAGGGATTCAGATGTGAGATACCCGATGAAGAGGGATTCAGATGTGAGATACCCGATGAAGAGGGATTCAGATGTGAGATACCCGATGAAGAGGGATTCAGATGTGAGATACCCCATGAAGAATGATTAAGAGGTGAGATACCCGATGAAGAGGGATTCAGAGGAGAGATACCTGATGAAGAGGGATTCAGATGTGAGATACCCGATGAAGAATGATCAAGAGGTGAGATACCCGATGAAGAGGGATTCAGAGGAGAGATACCCGATGAAGAGGGATTCAGATGTGAGATACCCGATGAAGAATGATTAAGAGGTGAGATACCTAATGAAGAGGAATTCAGAGGTGAGATACCTGATGAAGAGGGATTCAGATGTGAGATACCGGACATAACCATGAGCCTATGGGTGGCTCAGAAGTCAGCCAGAGAGACGACTTTTTTTTACGTTTTTAATGGTAAATAATAGAGCTCTGATAAGCTATGTAAATATTTAGATTTTTAAGTAACCACATGTACATATTGTGGGGTTTCAAGTGAAACACACTAAGTTAAAACATGATTACTAGAAAACGCTGATCAAAGAATTTTTCTTTTAACATCGTTGGTACTAACTCTATCTAATCAAATTATGTTATAGCTTCGGGATTTTTTTGCTAACCATGACCTAGTTATGGTTTTCATATGCTTATTATTATCCTTAGGAAAGATACCTGTACACACTACTGGGCTAGATAATTATTGTGATTACAAAACTTAAAAAAAAATAAACTAAAGATATTAGTTAATGGGTTTCACTAGTGGAAATATCTATTTTTTGTGGCCAAGAAAAGATGAAAATCGGAAAATCGATAATTTTGGCTTCACTTATAACCCCACAATATATATTCATAATTTTTCTTTATCATAATAAATCTTTGATCCTAACGTAAATTCAATTATGTTTAATCTATCATATCAACTAACATCCGATAAATCAACTAACTTCCACTGATTAAATAGATATTGTCTTTGGAAAATAATTTAGGACAGAATTCAGGTTAAATTAATGTTAAAAAATTTTAACTTTAAGGCCAATCCATTTACACTGGGTTTTTATGGCGTGATCAAACCAAGCAGTATAATAATTAAATAAATGGGATCCCTGTTTCTTTATCTTTTTAAATAATACATTATTTTGTCTATTTGAACAGCAGCATAGAGGTGTAGGTCACTAGATGAGGTATGTTAATACACATATTTCTCAATAAATGAATATAAATATGTTTTTGAAATCTATTCGGCCCGGTGTCCGAGCATAGCGATACAGTATATATTCGGGTGATGAAATTGATGTATGTAGCAATTCGCGGATACAAAGGGATACAGTTAATAAAAAACATATTTATTTTAAATAAATAAACATATTTATTTTCTAGGTAAATACTGGTGATGTTTGCAAATGAGAAGACCCCTCTAAGGGGGTCGGACAATTTCCTACCTTATGCGTCGATGAGCGACCACCACAGCCGATTTAGAAGGAAGCTGAAGCAGTACCAATGCATGATATGTACCACCATTATGTAAGTGACCACTTGCTAACATTTTCTCAAATTAACTAAATTTTCTATTTTTTTTCAAAGATGATACTTTGTAATATTCTTAATTTATGTTTGAAAAAATGTCATTTTAAATTTATCACACTAAATAATAAGAAACGAAAAAAGTCTTTAGGTGAGCGACCTGTACAAAGGCATCAAAGAGCCGTTGTTTCCTCTTAATACTTGCATGGATCCAAACTTGGGAGAAAACAGTTTATGAGTGACAGCATTGAAAATTTCTTTACTTTCAAGATATTGCAAACAAACGAATCCACCATTTCACCCAAAAAGAACGACTATAAAATTAAATGACATCACATTCAAAGCGGCTAGTTCAGTCATCTACCGAATTATCAAAACTTAATACCTTGTTAATAACATACAATCTGACAGTATAGGCTATGAAAACTTGTGCACCACCTACTTAGAGCTATATAATAAACAAATGATTCAAATTAAGTTGTTAAGAATAATATTAGATAGTGTGCCCTTGACTAAAAATGCTATTTGAGTGACTTCTAAATCTGACTACATCGTTGAATTTCTAGAAACAATAACTAGAGAATTATTGCAATATGGTTAAAATCCATTGTATACATATAAATATATATAAAATCGTAAGTATAAGGAATTATGGCATATATTATTCTAATTTTTATAAATGTCTTTCCTCCAATTTTAAACATTATTTTCACAGTATTATGCATATTTAATATATCCTTGTTGCAATAAGGTTATAATAGATTTCTGCAAAGCATCGCAGCATCAACCCTATGCTTTTACGATGCCCTTATGTTATATGTCACCATTCAATATTTTTATTATAATAATATAAATTGAATGAAAATGTTGATGTAACGATCCAATTTGGAGATAGGTCATTTGATTATTGGTTTTCAGTTCAATTTTCTTCAATATTTCCAAAAAGTATATGCGTGAAATAACATTTGTTTCTAATAAAAGTTAAATGTCTCACGGAGTAGCACCTGATAAGCTTTTGACTTTTGAATCATTAATTCGTGCTGCATTGTTAATTATTTATCATTTTGTATTCATATTTCAGATTGTCTTTTTCATTGGCGATTGTCATAGCCTTGTTAAGCTACCCTGATCCCATGGACGGACCAGAGTTTGATAGTGAGCAAAATCTTCTGCAACAACCCTTGAGAAAAGGTAATTGTCTATTTTCCTCATACACTAATTCAAATCAATCGGCCTAGACCACGGAAAAGCTTCTTCTTTATGTCACTTGTTCTTTGGGATAATTCGCTGTTGAATGTAACTGAGAAGATCCTAAGATATCTTCCTGTTTCACACCTACTCCGTCGTGATGTTAGGTCCTGGGCAGCTTCAGATGCCAATGTGAAGGTAGTCAGAATTCGTTTCGAATGTTATCCGTACTTTCACACCTCGCCTTAATTATCAAAACTATACTCATGGCACAACTGTTGAAGATTTCCTCACTTCCCATATCCCGCTCTCACTTACCGTCCAATTAGCTTACTCTTTGTCCTCTCAAAAATCTTTGAAAAACTCGTATTAAAACGTCTATATCCAATAGTTGAATCCAAAAACTTTTTTCCTACTCACCAGTTTGGTGTTTCAATAAAAAAACCTGACAAGAACGTTCATTGCACACAATAGTAAAAGGGGCGATCCCCTTGTTACGTCAGCAACATAACCTTACGATGACCATCTTGGTAGACTCCTGGCCAGAGGTCGTCAGAAGAGCTTTGCTACTCTTGTGGAAGGGTATTACGCCTCAAGGAAGACGGCCATGGAGAAGAAATTTAGCCAGCTGAGAACGAAGGAAGATGATGCCCACCCTATCTTTTTGGACATTGGAGGGTATTACATAAGTTTGGGGCTAGAGTTTATCTTTCTATATAAATGAGGTTGGGAGAAAAATCTCTCACGTCACTTCGAGCAGCATGCTCAGATGCTTGAATGAAGCACAGAGTGGCTTCCATTACATTCAAAAACAGCTTTCCAGGGTATGAGGGTTGTTGTAGAAACCATCACATTAGCATTAATAGTAGGCACTAGGTTAACGTCTTCGTACTTTGTACATAGTAATGACAATAAATATGAGGACATGTTTTAGATGTCAGTGTTTAAAAAAAAATTGTGCTGACCAGCGCTGTAGAAGTTTTGGATAATATTGTTTTTTCCAGGACCCATTTAATATAAATAAAACGCAAAAAGCCATGTGCACACGAATTCTTATTACATCTATACTCGTGGAGATTATTCGTAGAATCTTTAAACTCATTTACTCCAGCCAATGTTGTCTGGAACATAATTAGAAAAACCTAGTCCTTGTCCATATTTAACTTACTGTGGGATGGCTTATAACCAATGAATTGGAAAACTTCTTCTCTGATGTATTCAATCCATCGACGGACACTGTTGATCATATCGTACTAAACAGAGCAATAGAACCAGGCCCAGACCTACCGCCTCCAGATTATTACCGACCGTCATAAAGTAGTATTTTCCCCAAACTTTGGCACCAGTTGGAAGTTGTACCCATTCTGAACAATGGTAAAGACCTGTGCCTTGGTTATCGACAAATTTTTGACCAGCTGTTTTATGGAAATATGGTCAACAACTTAAACAGGTCTTGGATAATATTGTTACAAAAACATCTAATCTACACTAGATATACTAGTTCAAGTGGATGCTAAAATCCAATATGGCTTTATAAATAGAACAAAAGGCCAATAAAAATAGAACAAATGACAGTGGTACTATTTGATGTGGCAAAAGCATTTTTCTCCCTAGAAACTGGATTTAACGGTCACCTGTAGAATTACATAAAATAATTCCTAACATGTCGTCTGTACACCACCTGAGTAGGAAATATATTTTCTGAAACAAAAGAGCGAAAATTCAGAGAATTTTATCCACGAATTTGTTTGCATTTGTCATTAATGACTTCAATTTTACAGAACAAATTCACCAAGAAACGTTAAACCAATGCTGTTTTTCGACAATATTGCCATCATATGTATAGCCGAAAATACTGATAATATAAAATCCAAACGGCAGGAAGCTTTGAATGGTATAAATAACTGGCCAAACACCTCTGGACTGAAGTTCTCTGTTGTTAAAATGAAATGCATTTACTTTAGTTAGAAAAGGAATACCCCGCCGTCATCAGGGCCCTCAAAGAGAAGTGTATGCTGAAAATGAGAATCCTAAGAATGCTCAATGGAAGCCGACAGAGCCACAATCCCAAAAGTATATTAAGCACTAATCTGTTCTAAGCTTGATTAGGGAAGCATCAAATACCGGTTCCGGTCCGCAAAAATACACGTGAGAGAGAGAGAGAGAGAGAGAGAGAGAGAGAGAGAGAGAGAGGGAGAGAGGGAGGGAGAGGGAGAGAGAGAGAGAGAGAGAGAGAAATGCCTGATGGGGTGGGCATGACAAATAATCAAGGTCAAGATATGCTCTGCCCTGAATTGGTATCCTATAATTTTTTTATTACTATCGTGTAGTTATTTTACTGTATTCAGGATAGATTTCTTACAATAAAAGCATGAGGTGATTGTTTATAAGGTAAATGAGCTCATGAACAAATGACCACACACAGCATTATCAGTGGAATAGTTTAAATTTTAATTTATTGCAATTTAATTCATCAATATATTTTTTTGTTTATTTGAATTTTTTTTAATTGTGCAGAAGGTGCAGTTCGGAGTAGCCTGGTATTAAATGCAGTTGGTAATATGAAGGCACCAAATTTATCGACAGCTGAGTCACTGAGGTATGTACGAAAAGAAATCGCGTTGTAACATTTTATAGCACAGACTCTTATTTAAAATTGAGATACTTTATGCAATTAGCCAAGCAGGATTAAATATATTTGGATTTAGAACAGGCATTTGACAGAGTTTGGCATGCAGGACTTCACTTCAAACCACGACCAATACTTCCACATACTTACTTCTTGATACTGAAATCTTACTTGGATAATCGCCGTTTCTCAGTAAGTGAAAATTCAGCGACCTCCATGTTCGCTAAGAAAATCTTCGTTCGGATCTGTAAATACTGTATTATACTTTACCAGGAACTATCCGAAATTAAAATAATGATAGCTCCATAAATTAAACTTTATTTTTGAAAATAATTGTGTGAATGAAGATGTTAAGGAATGCTGACGTTATTAACACACTAGTCGAATTGGGTCATCAAATTGATTCACTTCGGCTTCTTGTCAAGTACACCAGTTATACTTCCTATGTTAGTATTTTACCTGAGCTTTAGTTCGGCTTTTTAAATTTGCCTTTATTCTTATTTATCCTTATTTCCTTGGAGTTATGCTTTTAGTTTTGTATTTTAATAAATCCACATTATAACTGTTGTTATATTGCCGGCCAATAACCAGATAAGACTGCTTTGTGGTCTGATGACACGAATTCTTGTAATGAACCTCTAGTGCCAATAGATGAAGGGGATCACAGGTGGGTGATACAAGTAAACCTAGCTTCAGCAATTTAGGGGGATGTCCTCTGCCTTCATATCAGACATATCATTTCTTATTTTTGTTTTTGTCATATTTACAGCACATTCGCTGGTTGTGATTCTAGTCACAGTTGTGAATTAATTATTAATAAATAAAAACAACAACAACCAAATCGTACACAGTGAAAGAGCTCTACCTCCTGATTAATATACATTTGTTTTTTCGTACAATAGTTAAAAAAACACATTGTGATGTTGTTCGCTACATTAGCTCTATCAGTGCTTTTTTTGTAGAGGCATGATATTTTGCATGGTAGTTCCATATGATACTCCAATGATAATTTAAATAAAAGCAGCCCCAAGAAAAATAATGGAGCGTCAGTCTGCTGTGGCTTGTTCTTTATCGTGTGAAGAACACTTCTTCTCTTCTACTGAGACTTACTCTAATTAGCAGGGATGCATTTGGCCTTCTCGACCACAATACCTCTTGTGTCGCAGTAGACATGAACATCTATTCTGCTTCGGTTCTTGACAATGCTATAGTTGATTATTTTTGTCGTCCCTCAAGAAATAGCTCCTCAAGAAATATAGCCAGTCTCAGGTCACATTTTGTCACAATCACTAGCCCAAGTAGCGTTGCAGAAACCAATGATTGGAGATGAATGGCAACCATCAAACTCTCATTTCCAATCTGCATTATCTCATTATTCGTTTGACTGCAGCCCAATGTGCTTGCCCTGGATTGTTGTTGATACGACTGACATAACTGAACTCAAATGAAATGTCCTGTCTAGTGACTTGAGAAACTAATAACAAACTGCCGACGGCCTCCTAGTTTGGAATATTTGTCATCCTGGTTGAGGCTTTCTCATTATTTGCTTATTCCTGTTTTGAGAGCTTTTCTTGAGGATTTAATAGTGTTTCCGCATTTTTCCATCCATCCATAATGAAACGTTCAAATCATCCCATCAATCCATATTCAGAACCTTTCCAATGTTGCCTTATTGGGTTATCCACAGCGTTTTGCCTGTCTCGAGTCAGCTGGAATACCAAAACATACTCGGTTTCACCAACGTCAGTCATTTTCAAACTACCTTTGAGTTGTTAAAAAATCGTGTTTTTTAGTGATTTATCTCTAGAAAAAAAGAAGCAGATCAGCCACCCAAACAGTAATGATCATTGCAGTCGCATTTTCATTTTACACACATGGATCAAATCTTCACCGATGGAACCCAATATTCTTCAGGTATGGATTCAATTTTATTTCCGACACGGCTTGCTTTATTAATATAAGCTTTTTTTTAGCACATTCAGTCGCTAATGTCATTATGATTAAGTATCGAATGGAGCAATATCGCACTGCGGGTGAGAATGCTTCTTCTAAATCAGCACCTCTTTTTCGAGCACAACCCTTCACTACCAGACAAACCCTATGCTGCATTATATCCCTATTTGCATATCTGTTTGTGTCAAAATCCCATTTACCGTTCTTATGTTTTTTTTCAGATGGAGAATCAACCAGTTCCCGTTGTCCATTCGTAGTTTAATTTCATGGTGCATTGCTTCAATCCAAAGTTGTTTGTCTAGTCGGTCCATTGCCTCCTCAATGGTTTAAACTATCTGAAGGTTTGTCACTAAGATTCGTATAAGCTATAAAATCGCCATATTTTTATGAATTTACCATCTCTGTCTTACATTCGTGGACCAGAATTTGGAGCTACAACGGGCCGATTATTGAAGAATGTATTATGCTGTAAATTATCATTATCTGAAAAAACCAAGAAATTCTTCCTCCGAATCCACTAAACCTCAATAATTATTATTATGTTAAACATTATCGGGTCTACCTGAGATTCCGTGCCTTTAATAATTGATGAGCAGTCTACTTCTGCTTCAAGAAAAAGGATCTTCTTGCTCAGTCTTAGGTCCTTGAGAGAAGTGAGAAGCTTCTTTCTCATTCCCAGAGAAAATTATATTTTATAGTTTAGCAAATGGAGAAAAATCAGTTACTGGTCCGACAAAAACTCCTCTATCCGTTGTGATTCTTGAGAATAAAGACCAGCTTTCCAAAATAAACTATATAAATTACTGCTGTAATTTCGTCATAAAATGTTTTTTTGTTTCATATCACCTTGTTACAAAATTAATATATGTGACAAAGTATAGATTCTACAAACGAATCTATTTACAATTGCTTCATTATATTTCCTGTAGCTTGGATAAATTTTATACAAATTCTGTTTTCTACTAATAGTGATCTGCATTGTACAAAAGTATAGTGATTTACTTTATACATTAATGGGTTGAATTTATTAAACGTGACGGGGCTCACCTTATTTATTATAGACTTAAAACTAACTTAATCTAACAATAAAAACTTAAACTAAATCTTAAGCCAATTTTCCCCGACAGTCTGTTGCCATCGATGTGGGAAGGGTGGTGGGGTCATAATGGTAAACACTGGGTTTGTAAGTGCTGCAACGAGTCAAAAACTCGATGTGTTTCCGGTGGATGAACTCGCCCACCGATGGCACCCCAAGCAACGGGTGTAGGTCGGCGTCATAAAATAGAAGAAACACAACCCAAATAAAACATAATACAATGTTATAATTATCTGGAGCTAAACCATGTGGCACGGAACTGCTGCAAAAACCAAAATGCTGATACCAGCTCTTTCAAAATATAGCACCAACGTCTTGGTCGATAGCTTCACACTCAAATGCTGCAAATGCTCTGAAGAAAAGTTTTCAAACTCCACCCAATACATCAATTATAGAAGGAACCTAGAATTTCAGTTGAGTAAGAAGATACCAGCTTTAAAAGCAGTACCACGGAATTCTAACGCAAACTGACCAAATTTTTTTCGCATCCCTTCCAACACCAAAATCTCAAAACACCTTCTCCACTAAAAGTAATAACGACAACCTACCATCCATGTCTGGGTGTTTTAAAGAAATAAAAAATATTTCCAGCTTATTTGATGTAGGTAAGATCATTTCAAAAAAAAAAAAATATATTACGACTGTTAAAAAATGCTGAAGAAGGAATGTCTAGAATATTTATCTTAGTAGAAGATTTTCTTTCTTTTATTGATTAATGGACTTTTATTAAGATAGTACAAGCATTTATATTATTTTAATGCATAACAATTTTGTACTGTGTTCCTCTAAAGAATTACTTACGAACTTACAGCTAATCCCAACTGCAACTACCTTGATATTAGCAACATCTTAAAAATACTAATAATAGTGAACTTCTTCAAATAAAAGTTCACAGGACGTATTTCACGCATTGCACTCGGTGAAAACTATAGCCATGCTCAGCTGTTTCTCAAGCATAACAAACTGTTTACAGTCTTCGCGCATTGCACCCGGTGGAGACTATAGCCATGCTCAGCTGTTTCTCAAGCATAACAAACTGTTTACAGTCTTCGCGCATTGCACCCGGTAGAAACTATAGCCATGCTCAGCTGTTTCTCAAGCATAACAAACTGTTTACAGTCTTCACGCATTGCACCCGGTAGAAACTATAGCCATGCTCAGCTGTTTCTCAAGCATAACAAACTGTTTACAGTCTTCGCGCATTGCACCCGGTGGAAACTATAGCCATGCTCAGCTGTTTCTCAAGCATAACAAACTGTTTACAGTCTTCGCGCATTGCACCCGGTAGAAACTATAGCCATGCTCAGCTGTTTCTCAAGCATAACAAACTGTTTACAGTCTTCGCGCATTGCACCCGGTGGAGACTATAGCCATGCTCAGCTGTTTCTCAAGCATAACAAACTGTTTACAGTCTTCGCGCATTGCACCCGGTAGAAACTATAGCCATGCTCAGCTGTTTCTCAAGCATAACAAACTGTTTACAGTCTTCACGCATTGCACCCGGTAGAAACTATAGCCATGCTCAGCTGTTTCTCAAGCATAACAAACTGTTTACAGTCTTCGCGCATTGCACCCGGTGGAAACTATAGCCATGCTCAGCTGTTTCTCAAGCATAACAAACTGTTTACAGTCTTCGCGCATTGCACCCGGTAGAAACTATAGCCATGCTCAGCTGTTTCTCAAGCATAACAAACTGTTTACAGTCTTCTCGCATTGCACCCGGTAGAAACTATAGCCATGCTCAGCTGTTTCTCAAGCATAACAAACTGTTTACAGTCTTCGCGCATTGCACCCGGTGGAAACTATAGCCATGCTCAGCTGTTTCTCAAGCATAACAAACTGTTTACAGTCTTCGCGCATTGCACCCGGTAGAAACTATAGCCATGCTCAGCTGTTTCTCAAGCATAACAAACTGTTTACAGTCTTCGCGCATTGCACCCGGTAGAAACTATAGCCATGCTCAGCTGTTTCTCAAGCATAACAAACTGTTTACAGTCTTCGCGCATTGCACCCGGTAGAAACTATAGCCATGCTCAGCTGTTTCTCAAGCATAACAAACTGTTTACAGTCTTCGCGCATTGCACCCGGTAGAAACTATAGCCATGCTCAGCTGTTTCTCAAGCATAACAAACTGTTTACAGTCTTCGCGCATTGCACCCGGTAGAAACTATAGCCATGCTCAGCTGTTTCTCAAGCATAACAAACTGTTTACAGTCTTCTCGCATTGCACCCGGTAGAAACTATAGCCATGCTCAGCTGTTTCTCAAGCATAACAAACTGTTTACAGTCTTCGCGCATTGCACCCGGTGGAAACTATAGCCATGCTCAGCTGTTTCTCAAGCATAACAAACTGTTTACAGTCTTCGCGCATTGCACCCGGTAGAAACTATAGCCATGCTCAGCTGTTTCTCAAGCATAACAAACTGTTTACAGTCTTCGCGCATTGCACCCGGTAGAAACTATAGCCATGCTCAGCTGTTTCTCAAGCATAACAAACTGTTTACAGTCTTCGCGCATTGCACCCGGTAGAAACTATAGCCATGCTCAGCTGTTTCTCAAGCATAACAAACTGTTTACAGTCTTCGCGCATTGCACCTGGTAGAAACTATAGCCATGCTCAGCTGTTTCTCAAGCATAACAAACTGTTTACAGTCTTCGCGCATTGCACCCGGTAGAAACTATAGCCATGCTCAGCTGTTTCTCAAGCATAACAAACTGTTTACAGTCTTCGCGCATTGCACCCGGTAGAAACTATAGCCATGCTCAGCTGTTTCTCAAGCATAACAAACTGTTTACAGTCTTCGCGCATTGCACCCGGTAGAAACTATAGCCATGCTCAGCTGTTTCTCAGGCATAACAAACTGTTTACAGTCTTCGCGCATTGCACCCGGTAGAAACTATAGCCATGCTCAGCTGTTTCTCAAGCATAACAAACTGTTTACAGTCTTCTCGCATTGCACCCGGTAGAAACTATAGCCATGCTCAGCTGTTTCTCAAGCATAACAAACTGTTTACAGTCTTCGCGCATTGCACCCGGTGGAAACTATAGCCATGCTCAGCTGTTTCTCAAGCATAACAAACTGTTTACAGTCTTCGCGCATTGCACCCGGTAGAAACTATAGCCATGCTCAGCTGTTTCTCAAGCATAACAAACTGTTTACAGTCTTCGCGCATTGCACCCGGTAGAAACTATAGCCATGCTCAGCTGTTTCTCAAGCATAACAAACTGTTTACAGTCTTCGCGCATTGCACCTGGTAGAAACTATAGCCATGCTCAGCTGTTTCTCAAGCATAACAAACTGTTTACAGTCTTCGCGCATTGCACCCGGTAGAAACTATAGCCATGCTCAGCTGTTTCTCAAGCATAACAAACTGTTTACAGTCTTCGCGCATTGCACCCGGTAGAAACTATAGCCATGCTCAGCTGTTTCTCAAGCATAACAAACTGTTTACAGTCTTCGCGCATTGCACCCGGTAGAAACTATAGCCATGCTCAGCTGGTTCTCAAGCATAACAAACTGTTTACAGTCTTCGCGCATTGCACCCGGTAGAAACTATAGCCATGCTCAGCTGTTTCTCAAGCATAACAAACTGTTTACAGTCTTCGCGCATTGCACCCGGTGGAAACTATAGCCATGCTCAGCTGTTTCTCAAGCATAACAAACTGTTTACAGTCTTCTCGCATTGCACCCGGTGGAAACTATAGCCATGCTCAGCTGTTTCTCAAGCATAACAAACTGTTTACTGTCTTCGCGCATTGCACCCGGTAGAAACTATAGCCATGCTCAGCTGTTTCTCAAGTATAACAAACTGTTTACAGTCTTCTCGCATTGCACCCGGTGGAAACTATAGCCATGCTCAGCTGTTTCTCAAGCATAACAAACTGTTTACAGTCTTCTCGCATTGCATCAAGTAGTCTTGAAGCTCTGGAGCTGCCCTTCCCTTTCACAAGAATTTCACACATATCTAGTTGGTTACATAAGCAAAACTGAATTCCATGAACTAGTACATTTTTTTAATTGATTTAGACTATCATTATTTAGGTGGACCATTGTTCTATGCCAAAGAATGTCATCGTTAGCCTCCATTCAAATAGATACCCTAAAATTTAGTTTCATATCTAATTTGAATAAATTTCTTACTAGTGAAGATGTTCCAACTAGTCATGTTAGAAAAATCAAGTACAATTGTTTAATGTTTATCACGGTTTTGTTTTTTCCCCAGTGATTCAAAAGAGGACAGCCCGATCCTGCCAAATCAGGAGCTGGGAATGAAGAAGGAACCAGTTTGCGCAGAGTCAAGGTACCGGTCTGTCAGCGGTGTTTGCAACAATTTGCTCCATCCCACGTGGGGAGCAAGCGGACAACTTCTCAAGCGTCTGGTGTCACCGGATTATTGTGATGGAAAGTATTATTGTTTTTCATTTTTGGATTAGATAGGAGAGGAAGAAGGTTAATGCCAATAAAATATTTAAAGATATCGTTTGTTATTTTTGTTTTCGTCATTTAATATTAATTGTTGTTCAATCTGGTCGTATGGCGGCTTCTATGATAACACAGGTCTGCAACCAAAAAAAATACATGTGATTTTTTGTCGATTCCTTGTACATTTTTACTCGCTGAAACCGGGAAAAATACTTAAAAATTCCATCACTTCTTGTTTTCATGTAAAACTCATTTTTTGGTCTTCATTTAGTGTAATTCTCGTATATAACCCAAAATCCGCTGTTGTATTCCTTACTCTAGAAGTTCTATTATTGAATAATTTCTCATTTCGTTGTTTTTTAGAGAGATACTTGAAAATGACTTTTAGAGGAATTTAGGGCTTTGCTAAAGGGGAGGGGTGGGACTGGATTGGGATTGGAAAAGGTAGGAGCTAACTCGCAAAGCTAGATCCTTGAATAGGAAAGATACCCTTTCTGATCACGTCCCAACGCAACTACGAACATTAAGAATGAGTATAAGTAAGATTAATGCCATGTTTGATCAAGATTCAACATCGGTGAAGTTCAGGTGCTTTGTTTAATACTCTTATTCTGTAATCTGGATCCGAACGAAACTGTGCTCATTTTTATATTCTCCCATAATTATAGCTCCACAAGGTTTTATTTCTCCTGACTGATTTTGTTTTTATTTGTGCAGATTACAAAATTAAATATCAACAAAGAAACATAAGTGACCATGTGAAAAAAGTATACTTGCTTATTTCCAGTTAAACTTGGGGATCAAGAAAGGCTGCTTATATACTGTGCAAACGATGGGAATTGAGGCAGATCATTGTTTGGTGTTTAAGGTTATGAAACAGTTTTTTCGTTTTGGGATTCCAATGATGTGGTGAGAACAGTAGAACAGCGCTATTGATTCCAACTTATGTTCGATAGACGTAAATGTGCTCACTACAAAAAACAATAAGAAAATAACTAACCCAAATCTAAATTCATCTATTCATAGTGTTTCATAACCCTAAACTACCTAATGGTATCGAAACTTCTTCATTACGATAAAATTACAATCTGCCTTATTGGGCAATAAGTGTTCTCATTCATACCATATTTACAATTTTCATTCACTCGCCCATTCATACAGTATTTACAAACAGCCCAGAGATATCCCTCGCATGTGAAAGAGGAAGCGGAGTAGTGTCTCTATTAGATAAAGACACAATATCGTCGTCATTTTCCTACTTGTCTGGCTATCAAGTTTTCATTCAAATTCACCCAGTTGCCAGAAGTGTTTTTTTTTTTAATTCACTAAGAAAGATTTCCCCTATGAATCCGCTGCATGCTGCCTGTAACACTCTTGGGAGTCTCGATGTTGCATGCAGTGTTGGCCTGAAGGTTTACTTTATTCATGCCTTTGTGCAACTTGCATAGGATGTGTGTGGTGGTTGTTGGTCAAGCCCTACTCTCCAGAAGTAGAAGATCAAACACCGTCCTCATTGGCAGCTTCATTAGTACTTGAAGAAATAGCCCTATGAGCTGTTGAAAGCGCTAGTGGGTATGATAAAATACTGATTTGTGGTAGACAGTTGATTAATATAACCATACTGTTATGGATTTTATGGCTTATTGTAAACATGATCAAATGATAATAAGTACGGCATGTGAGATAGAGCACCTTGGGACGTTGAACTGCATACCCACCCTCATGTACTCAGTCAGATCTTTATTGTAATTAGCTGTTAATAGTAAGGACACTGCTCCTTGAAACTGAAAGTCATGTCATTGCTGATGTTTACAGAAATTATGTACTTATACAGTAAAAGTATTATCTCATACTATATACTTTATCTACAGTATGAAGTATTACTGGAATGCATCTATATTTTTTTGTTTAAAAAGCATGAAATATAAATACTCCTCCTAACTATTAAAATTTATGTTTTAATCTAATTGTTATTTTATAGGTGTTTCATCGTCTAGATGCTCCACTTCTAAATTTCAACTTCCATCGCCTTTCTATATAACTTCCAGAATAAGGCCACATAACGCGGGAAACCTGCAGCAGTATACAAATCAGGATAGTGTTATTACAAAGCTGCTATGGGGGGAATTCATCTATCATGACTTGGTGGACATGCCCGAATTTGGTAAGTTAGTAATCGTACTTATACCAGTAATCGTTTCTCTATAATAAAATTTCATTTATGTGTTTGGTTGAAGTGTAATACAAAAATAAATATTGTTCTAAGAATAAAATTGATTCAATATAAAATCCAATAAAGTGAAACAAACATAATTTTCACCCTTTAAAAATATTAATACCAATACACACAAGCAGTAATTGACTTCAAAAGAATAATCATGCTCGTTATGTTTGAGCTATTTTTTTTTATTGGGTTACCAGTTACTGTTTCTATTTTCCTACTTCTGTTTTTCTTCTAGTTCTATTTCCGCTCCCTTATTACATGTCGAGAAGCTTCTACCAGAGGATTTTTTTGGGGGAATTTTAGATAGGACGACCGGATTTTTAGTGCTGCCAGGTCCGGCCATAATTCTACTTTGTCTCGTTTGTGAAACAAACAATTGGAAGAATTCTTTACTGTGAGAGTTATATATAGCAAAATCTAGAAAAAAATATCCATACAAATCTGATACTCTCATAACTCCTCCATTAGTACTGGCAACAAAGGAAAAATAGAAAAAATAAATAATATAGTTCTGAATTTTGGTACTTTTGGGGGGTGGCGGGCTGTTTTAAGGTCTCGGTTTTTCTCAAATATCTTGGGAAATATCAAGTTTAGCAAAAGGTATTGCATGAACAAAATTTAAGTACACAAAATTTCCTATATAAGTTCTATTCAATTTTTTCATAATCAGTAGTATGCGAGCTAGTGGGGGGAATCACCCCTCTTGCATGTTAAATTTGCAAATGTGAGCGTGTTTCACCTGTAAAACTTCAGATTTATTATGATATTTCGAATTGTGTACTATGCTTTATCCAACTCTTATCTCCACTAGGGATATGGAGTGACACAAAAGTATTTCTTACCTGCGGATCCACAGACCAGGTGCATGATATCAAATTTGAGCGTGTATCCAAGTTTTAGAAATGAAAGAAGACTCTTTTTAGGTTGAAATATAATTTGTAAATATTGGCATATTTTATTAAAAAATGTTCTTTGTGGATAGATATCTCATTCATCAGGGCTTTAATCTCAAGTACAAAAAAATAAAATTACTTTTTAGGTTTGGTGTCTCCAAATGACCTACCTCCCTGTGAAACTCCAAACAATATTTTCAAGCCTACCAAATATTTCTCACCTAGGTAATATTGTTTGGAGTTAGTGACTGAACATACACAGCAATTTTATTTCGTTCTTTTTGAGATTGCAGTCCTGATGAACAAAATAATTTTTCAAGAGACTGATTGAAAATATCTTGAGTTTTTAGATCCTTAGCCTTACTCTGAACTTTTTAATTTTTTTTTTTTTAACAAAAATTAATTAAAAGTTTTTAAATTCTTCAAATCAATCAGGATCATTTCTTCTGCTTGCTCTCCACTCCCTAGCTGCTTTTCTTCTGACCCTTAGACCTTTTTCCTTAGTAAGTAGGCTACGGTGTTTACATTTATGGTTTAATGTTGAGTCAGTACTGCCAAAATCAGAGTTAAAGCATATCAAAGGATCTTGTCTTGTAGGGCCTGATACAATGATCTCAACGATATTTGTTTTAAATTTTTAAATTCAGGTACTCATAAAAAATTTAAGGTTCTGGTAATGACAACATAAAGTGTACTAACCTCAAAGTCAACCTTCCTCCTTGATGGATGCATCCACACTAAATAGAATAACACTGGATAATGTTGCCTTTTTAAAAAAAAACTTAGAGCACACAAAATTTTTCTCACGGATCATGGCAGGAAAAATCTTAGTTTAGACTATGGTCATGACTTAAAAACTTGGAACTACTTTTTTTCAGTAAATTTTTTATCAAATCGAGATTGAATTTGCATGATGACCGCGGTACTAGTAAAATTATATATTTTTTTACAATGTGAAAACTTTTTACAGAATTATATACATCATTTGTGTTGAAGTATAAACATTATTTCATTGTAAAATCGATATTTTTTCTGTTCACTCTATTATAACCTCGCGAACCTCTGTGTGTTAACAGTAGTAACCTCTGTGAGGGTAATAGAATTAAGTTTAACCTAGTTTTGCTGTACATTGTGATACCGCTAATTAATGTTGTGTTCATTAAAAGTATAAAATTGCATCAGTGGGTAATTCTTTTCAAATTACATAAACAGGTTATGGGCCCAGCATGAAGTTAAAAGGAAATACCCAAATGAAGATTTGAAAAGACGTTAGTGCTCTGAGGTACGTTCTTTTTTTTTCTCTTAATTATGGAGTCCAAATCAATCATGATTCCTCAGATTGCTCTGTTAGAAGGGAAGAGCAACTGGGAAAACTGGAAGGTGAAAATAAGAATGGGATTGAAAATGATATCGAGGGCAATAGAAATAATAGATGGAACGTACACCTGTCCTTTAGACCCTGATAAAACTGATAACAATGCTGTGAAGGCTTATGAAGCAGCTTTAGCTACATTTAATAAAATTGACAACCAGGCACTACTAGTTATGTCCAATAACATGACAGAGGAGATGTTTGAAAAAGTAAGACGTCATGAGTCTAGTAGAGATATGTGGTTGGGACTTTGTCAACTTTTTGATACATTTTCAGAAGACAGAATATTTGATTTGTATAATAAATTTTTTGAAAGTAAGTGGTTGCCAGATGATGACGCTGTTACATTCATTACTAGAATTTCCAATGCATGGAAACAGTTGCGAGGGGAAATTGATAAGCAACCTGCTGATAATAAAGATATTTTACTAATATGTAAAATTTTAAAATCCCTTCCTGACAAATTCAAATCCTTTACTGCTGGATGGAGAATCATAAATGAAGGGAACAGGAGTCTAAATAATCTTACCCAAAAATTATGTACTTTTGAGAGCAACCTGGGTGATAGTTGTTCAGAAGAAGTTTTGGTTGCTAAGGGGACCACTGCTCAATTTCATAAGCATGTTCGGAATAAAAATAATTTTCATAAAACCTCAATAATTTGCCACTACTGCGATAAAAGGGGTCACACAGTTCAGAGATGTCGGCTTTGGCTTGCCGATGGCAAACCGCCTAAGCCTGCTAAAGCTAAATTTCCTCGAAATAATTCAAGTGAAGCTGCAACTCTATTAACAGTTACCTCAGAAGTTTTTGCATCGGAGACTAATAGTGAGGCTTGGTATGTGGACAATGGAGCGACACATCACATGTGTAGCAGAAGGGAATGGTTCACAAGTTTTCAATCATTTACAGATGACCATGTAATTATTACGGCTGATGGCTCTCAAGTCAAGGCGCTGGGCAAGGGATCTATTTTAATTGAAGCTGCGTCCAACGGCCATTGGAAGAGATTCAATTAAAATAGATCCCTTGCCCAGCGCCTTGACTTGAGAGCCATCAGCAGTAATAATTACATGGTCATCTGTAAATGATTGAAAACTTGAACCATTCTGCTACACATGTGATGTGTCGCTCCATTGTCCACATACCAAGCCTCACTATTAGTCTCCGATGCAAAAACTTCTGAGGTAACTGTTAATAGAGTTGCAGCTTCACTTGAATTATTTTGAGGAAATTTAGAAAAGTTTATTTTATTAAAACCAAGGATGAAGTATTTCAAAAATTGAAGGAATTTTTAGCTGAAGTTACTCAATTAGGTCATAAAGTAATGTGCATTCAATGAGACAATGGCGGAGAGTTTAAAAATGAAAGAGTAGAAAACTTCCTCAAATCAAAAGGTATTGAAATTAGATATACTATGCCATACACGCCACAACAAAATGGCTGTGCTGAGAGAGAAAACCGCACCATTGTAGAAACTGCAAGAGCCCTCATGCACTCAGGAGAAGAATCTCTACCTAAGGAGCTATGGGCAGAAATGATTAACGCTTCAGCCTATATATATTGAATCGAACAGGTCCATCAAAAGAAAAAGGAAAATCCCCATTTGAACAGTGGATGGGTATAAAACCGGGAATCAAAAATCTTCGTGTTATAGGATCCAAATGTTGGGTCCATGTACCAAAAGAAAATAGAAGAAAATTTGATAAAAAGGCTACTCAAGGAGTACTTGTTGGATATGATGGGGACAATGGATACCGAGTCTTCTCAAATAATAAACTAATTAGATCAAGAGACGTCATATTCCAGGAGTCACTCAAAGCACCAATATGTGAAAAATCTTCATTTCATCCAATTGAAGGAAAATGTATTGACATATATTGTGAAGAGGATCCGGAAGAACATAAGGAAGAAGAAGAAGGAGAATCTCAAGATGAAGAAAATGAAGATCTAGAAATAGAAGATATAGTGTGGAAAAGAGGCGTAAACCTGAGTGGTCAGGATAAAATGAATAAACCTAAATTTATGGATGATTATGTCAACATCGTCGAAGGGAGTGAAGTTGTGCCATTGGACTTGTACAATGCGATGAACAGTGAGGAAGCTGAGGAGTGGCGAAAAGCCATGGAAGAAGAAATGACTTCTTTAAAAGAGAACAAGACGTGGACTATCTGTGATTTGCCTCATAATAAGAGAGTTATTCCTTCAAAATGGGTTTTCAGCAAGAAATGTAAACCTGATGGAAATTTACAAAGATATAAAGCGAGGCTAGTGGTAAAAGGATTTGCACAAAAGAAAGGTCAAGATTTTGGAGAAACCTTCAGTCCAGTTGCTCGTCAAACCACTGTCAGAACAGTAATCAGTATTGCTGCCAATGAAGATATGAGTCTTCATCAGTTTGATGTATCGACTGCATTTTTAAATGGAGAACTCAAGGAGGAGATCTATATTCAGCAACCAGAAGGCTTCAATGACAACTCAGGGAAGGTTTGCAGATTACATAAAAGCCTATACGGGCTCAAACAGGCTCCACGTTGTTGGAACGAGAAGATAAAGAATTTCCTAGTTAGCATTGGTTTTCAAATTAGCTCAGCAGATCCTTGCCTATTTATCAAAGATGTAAATGGTAAAAAGATTTTGTTTGTATGTTGACGATGGATTGATCACTGCTTCGGATGAAAGGGAAGCAATGGAGATCTTAGACAAATTAAAACAGGAGTTCAAAATCAAGACTAAACTAGCTGATTTCTACCTTGGACTAGAGATTAACAGGAGCAAGGAAGGTATCAAAATAAGCCAATCTTCTTATATTAGGAGACTTCTCAAAACATTCCACATGGAAGAGTGTCGACCTGTTAGTACTCCGGTTTTAAAGGATGACTTTGACAATGAAAAGGAACACGTAAACATCAAGACAATGAATTTTCAATATAGAGAAGCTGTGGGTTTACTTATGTATTTGATGATATGTACAAGACCAGATATTGCTTATTCCATCAACATAGCTTCAAGAATGCTTGATAATCCTTCCGATAGTGACATAACCAGGGTCAAACTAATATTTCGTTATTTAAAAGGGACTTCTGAACTTGGAGCCAGTGGAGGCTAACCTAGAACGCAAGAGCCACAGACGGTCAGGACATGATTGGAGAAACTGGCCATTGCCAGGACTCCCACTGTCACGCGTTTATAGCAGGTCACGAGGCCACTGCCGTTTCAGTCTCTGAGGAGCATTATAGGGATGAGTGGTGCAGTGCAATGACTGTGCTACAGGATTAGGGTGGTTAAAAAGGCTACTATGGAATTTCATAAACTTGGAAGGGATGAGTTCAAGAATGTAGGGTATGTTAAGATCGTTTTGAAGGGTTTTGTTGCTGACGTAATAAGGGGCATTTACTATTGTTCTCAGGACTTTTGATTGAAAGGATTGGGTACGCTTGATGTTCGACTTTTTTGCTGTCCCCCATAGGTATAACTTTGTAGATTAGTAATTTATTTTCTATTGAGAGATGGGATGTCCTTTGAAGTAGTCTGTACAGTTGCCCAAAGCATCTGTTTAGTTCTTGTCTTTTTAGTCTCGTATGTGGGTTCAAGGTCAGTCGTTTGTCAAGATGGAAGCCTAAGTACCGTACTGTCTCGGATACAGGGAGAGGAATAGAATTAAAATAAACTAGTGGACAAGACTTGCGACAAAGGGTGAAGGTAATGTGGGAACATTTTGCTTCATTAACTTTGATCCATTATTGGTTACATCAATACTCGATCTCGTCAAGGTGTTTTTGAAGGTTATGGGATGCTATGTCAGGGTCTGGGTGGGATGACAGGACTGCAGTGTCATCTTAAAATGTGGCCAGGAAGGTGTTGGGAGTAGAGGGGACATCAGCTGTGTATAGGTTATAGAGGATGGGACCCAGGACATTGCCCTGTGGAACTCCTGCATTTATGGGATAGTAGTTAGATTATTCTAAACCACAGCGGACTTGGAAGAAGTGGTTTGAAAGGTAGGACTGTAGGATTAGGAAAAGGGTCTGTGGTAAATATCTTTTGAGCTTGTAGAGCAAACCTGCATGCCAAACCCTGTCAAAAGCTTGAGCTATTTCAAGAAAGGTAGCAGTGTAATACTGTTTGGTTTCAAGGGCTGAGGAGATGTGGTCAACAACGCGAAGGCCTTGTTGAGCAGTGGAATGTCGTTGGTGGAAACCAAACTGGTGTGTGGGAAAAAGGTTTTTGGATTCAACAATTGGAAGTAGACGTTTTAGTAGGAGTTTCTCAAATATTTTTAAGAGGATAGGGAGTAGGCTAATTGCACGGTAAGATGAGGCGTCATTGGGTGGTTTACCGGGTTTGGTGAATAGGACAATAATGGAATGTTTCCAGAGGAGAGGAAAGTCCGTCGTTCGGATAATGCAATTATATACGTAGGTTAGGAAGATTAGGGCTTTAGGAGGAAGTTGTTTGAGAATTTTAGGAGTAAGGAGATCATATCCTGGGGAATTTCGGTTAGGTAAGTTTTTCAGAAGGTATTTGACCTCAGAGGGGTTAATGGCTTTTGGTGGAAGAGAGAGAGAGGAATAGGTGAAGTGAGGAAATCTTCAACAGTTGTGCTGTGAGTATGGTTTTGATGAGAAAGGTGAGGTGTGACAGTATGGGTAAGATGCAGACCAAATTCCTCCGACCTATCCCCATCCGAAGCCACCCATAACCCATCATCACGACGGAGTGGATGTGAAACAGGTTGATACTTTAGGATTTTTTTGGTTACATTCCACAAGGAGTTATCCCTGGTAGACAGAGAGGAGAGGTAGGAATTGAAAGAATCGGAACGGAAGGATGCCAATCGCCACTTTACCAATCGGCAGTACTGATTGTACGAGCGGCGATCAGCAGGATGCCGGGATCTTTGCCACACTGTTTTGGAGTGGCGTTTGGATTGGATTAAATCTTTGAGATGCTGTGGTAAACGATTATGATTGTGGATTTTTGGGTGACGATGGGGTGACGATGCCTCCCAAGCCGACCACTGGACCAGAGTAGTGAAAGAATGCACTGCACCGTCTAGGTCTCGGGATGTTTTCAGGGACAATTTAAGGTTTACGGACTCTGTGAAAGCTGGCGGAAATGGTCCCAGTCAACTGGGTCCCTAATAAATAAAGGAGGAGACAGTTTGTGAATTGGTCTTAGGGAAATGATTAATAATAAAGGACTATGATCAGAAGAGAGGTCATCGAGGCGCGTGAGTGAATAGTTTAGTGTTCCTTAACTATTGTAGAAAAAGAAGTCAAGGAGATCAGGATTTCGGTTGGGATCAGATGGCCAATAGGTGGCTGTGTCAGGAGTGATAGTAAAGCAATGTTTCCGTGTGAGTGCAGACAGCAAAGCACGTCCTCGTGCATTTGTGGATCTTGACCCCCAGTGTTGGTGCTTCGCATTAAAGTCCCCACCCACAAGGAAACGATGTCCGATGGAGTCTAGAAAGGAGATGAATTGGGAGTCGGAAATGGATTTATTGGGAGGGCAGTACACTGATGCTAGTGTAAGGGGAAAAGTGAAGGTGGTGATTGACACTGCAGTGGATTGAAGGAAATCATGTGCTACCAAAGGAACTATGTGGTGGGATATGGAGTACTTGTAAGTCTTGTCTCAGTAATAAGAGCTACGTTGATGTTTTTGTCGTGGAGTAGTGTTGTCAGTTCGTTAGTGTGGGTGCGAACACCATTCGCATTCCAAAGGAAAATGGATAAGGAGTCAGAAGGATCCACTTATGGGTTTTGTTTATTGGGGATAAGGTAGGAGACAAGATTTTGTAAGAAGGGAAATGAGAGGGGTAATTAGGGTTCTGAATTCTGTAAGGAATGATGTTAATAGGCTAGTGAGATCTGAAGAGCTTGAAGGTGGAGGAATATTGAAGTAGGGGGATTGGGTTTCCTGGTTGACGGGATGAGCGGAATGCTGGGGTAGAGAAACTTGCGGACGAGTAGTGGGCAGTGCCTGTGACTGCTCTCTGTTCCGAACGACATCAGCAAAAGAGACTAACGGCCTCAAATTTTTGGCGGGGGCGTTTCTTGAGCTACCTGTCACTGGCTTCTGTTCTTCTGGCTGACGACGTTGCTCGCTCCTTGAGAATTCTATAAGCCTTGCAGCCCTTGTAGTTGGCCGGATGGTCTTGCTGGCAGAGCACGCATACAGCAGGCGATTTTAGGGGGTTTTTGCACAATTCGCTTTTGTGCTGCCCACTACACTTTACACACCAGGGAGGGTGGTGGCAGTACGATTTTGTGTGCCCATATGCCTGGCAATCATGGCATTGGACGATGTCTCGTTTGGGGTGGGGTTTTTCGACCTGTATTCTTGTGTAATACAGGTGTGTTAAGTCCTATATTTTCTCCACGCCAAATGTCCGCTCGAGATCTACAAAGAATAACGGTAACGCCGTTTTGATGGATTCGTCTTTTTGCCTGTCCTCACGTAAAACATTCGTTATTTGGCGAACTTTGAATCCCAGAGCTGAGAGTTCGTCTTCAATTTCATCAGCTGGTGTAGTCGGGTGCAGATTTCTTATCATACTCATAGCGATCGTTCTTGTTTCAGCTGATATGTATGGAAGTCAGCATTGGTTACATCCAAATATTTAACAATCGCTCGATAAGTATCGGGAGTGTCTGGGTAAATTTTCGTATCCCGAGAGCGATTGAGGCACGTATATTTTCCGGTACCTACAATTTTGCTCATTTGTGAGCATAATAGTTTAGTATTGCTAATATTCCTTACGTATATAGCAGGCGGCTTGGGCTGTGTTGGTGTTTTAATAACTTCCATGTAGTCAGGGAGGCTATTTATTATTACCTCGAAGCTATTAGGCGTGAAGAATGGAGATTTAGCTACTGTTTCTTCTTTTGAACTGCTGGAAATTGGTGGTAGGTCTTCCATAGAGCTGGCGGCTGATGAATTTCCTGGGATGTTCCTATTTGATCTTCTAGGCTTTCGCTTAACAGGCGAGGGGATCGAAGTTGGCCCTAAAAGACCTTGTTCACTTTTTTTATTATCGGACATTAACTGTTGATAAAATATCATTGCATATATTTATATTTAAAATATTTATTATTTTGTAATTTTATTATTATTTCTATAAAAACTACGTATATGGTGGTGAGAATCGAACTCACAGAACTAACGTTGGAGTCGTTGACGATACCAGTCGGCTAATACCACTTCACTGGCGATGTTGTTTACTGCGTGTTCTTATCGATAATCCAGTCAGAGACTGGGCAAAATGGCCAACTTCTCTGTGTGTTATATTCTGAAACACACACTGAGGGAGTAAATGAAGTAATTACTCACTTATTGAGGGCTCCCTCGTGACCAGCTCACATAAGTTGCCTGTGAGACACTTTTGAACCGTAAAGAAACTCTATGAAGTGTAGTAATTGGTGTAAACATGAAGAGCTGTAATAGATGGGTGTTATCAACAATAGCGCATGAGGAAAAAACTAATAATAAATGTATGTTTTGTCAGCTCTATTTATTCTGACGTGATTGCAATCTAATATTATGTTATTTGTAACATCTGCCAACAGAATCAGTTATTGATATCCTCTTTTCTTTTTATATTTATGATTGATATTTTCTTTTTAGGTTCTGTCCAACAATTAAACATGGCAACAAGTTTTCTAGACGGTTCGAATATTTATGGCCATGGAAATGACGCCGAAAGAAAGTCAAGAACATTTTTTAACGGAGAATTGTTAATTGCTAATGAGAATGAGTACGTTGCCAACTCAACATCTTACAGGAGCAATGGTATGTATTTTTTGGAATAATGAATTTGTTTACTAATATTTTAATAAACTCTGCGTCTTTGCAAGAGGAAGACAAATGAGTATATTTATAAATATTGGGAAGTTTTTCAACCAGTAGAGCAGAGCTACACTGAGTATAGCTCAGTTGGTAGAGCCCGAGTAGGATATTGGGAAAGTCCCGGGTTTGAGTCCCTACCCTACAAGTATTTTTGTTCTTCAATTTTCTCCATGCCACGAATATTTGCTCAACAAACTATACTATTTAAAGAGTTTATAAATAAATTGTTATATATATATATATATGTATATATATATATATATATATAAGTTAAGGTTCGGACGTCGTAGGCACCTAATCCTTAAGTCATCGGGATGTAAACATCCCGAATGTATTTAGAGAGGCTTTAAAAGCTCAAATAAAAACAGTCTTGTGACAACTCTCGTTCAGTAACTACATTCAACCTCTTTCCTTTTTCTTCTCGTTTTTCGTTGACGATCGTTAACTGGTGCCGAAACCCGGGAGCGGAGTGGGTTCGAGTCATTAACGTGCGAGTTGGTTTTTGTTTTTTTTTTCCTTCTTATTCACTTTCGTGTGATTTAATTAAAGTAGGTAATGGTGGAATTGCGGCCGGCAGCGTTTGAAGTTCCACAGTTACCTAAAGAAACCATGGCTGAAGCCCATGCGAACACACTGGCGTGGATGAAGGTGCGGGCAGTGACGTCACAGGACATGAGGAAAATGATCTCAGACCTCGAAAAATTTTCTGGGGAAATAGGTGAGTTAAATCATTTTCTCAAAGGTGGAGATAGGATTATGGAGAGGATACAAGCCAAGATGGACGAAGGGTTACTCGACCCAGGTGACGCTAAGTCAATAAAGGCAGACCTGGTGTGCAGATGAAAAGGAAGGTGCTGAACCTGATACAGGCGGACGAGGAAACCCCGTGGGAGATAGTAAAGACGAGACTGAAAAAAGCATATGGGGGGGGACGATGGACCCCAGAGGAGGATATATTCCAAATGTTTCGAGAAATGAAATCTCCGAGACAGAATAGTGGACAGTATGCTGCAGTCCTGGTTGTCCGCTACAATAAAATAAATGAGAAAATGAGGGAGACAACTAGCGCCGAGGAAGTGGAGGGCAGGATGGGATTCCTGTCAACAATCTTAAAGGTACAATTAGCGAAGGAGACGGGAAGGAAGGAAGGGTTCCCTAATGAGCGATCGTTCCTCGAATGCGCCCAGGCGATGATAGATGCTAGCGCAAGGGAAGAAGAAGTAAAAATGAACGAAGATGACAACGATTGGAGCCAGATCCCATATAGGAGAAACAGGACCCCAAAAGCAGTGTGGAGGAGACAGGAAACGCCGTTTGCCGGTAGAGACAGGGGAGCGACAAGAGAGAGAAGATTGGGAGTGACGAGGCCTAGGTACGCACCTCGGAAAGAAGAAAGGAAATGTCATGGTTGTGGAAAGACGGGCCATCTGGTAGCTCAGTGCCCTCGCACTAAGTGCTTTGAGTGTGGGGAAGAAGGACACATAGCAAGACAATGTCCATACTTGTTTCGTAGAAGGGAATTTCACAAAGCAGAACCAATGGAGGTGAACAACCAGGAAATCCGGGAGAGGCGGAGCGCGACACCAAGAGAAATTGGATCATCGGGCGACGAGTCATCAGGGACGTCGGAGACAGACGGAGAGGAGTCGAAGCGCAGCGGGAGCAGACGACGAGAGTGGCAGAAGAATCACTCGCGCAGATGGGAGCGGCGTACGGAGGCCTGAGGAGAGTGGCAGCAGAGAGGCGACCGCATCCTAAGGTGCAATACAGTGCGGGAAAGGATGTGTGGTTTGCCAACTATCGAGTTCGGGAAGGGGGAGAGGTGCCTCATTGATACTGGCAGCACCAATACAATAATATCTCGTGGTGCGTTAGAGAGGTTGCGTAGAGGAGAGAGGGCACACCAGATCAAGGTATGTAAGTGTAAATTACTTACTCTTGGGGGACCCTGCGAAGTAATGGGAGAAGCGGTCGTGGGGCTGGAAGAATGGGCGAAAGTAATGGGTGACATAAAAGTACACGTCGTGGAAGACATACCACGGGAATACCAGATAATAGTGGGGTGTGATTTACTGGGAAAAGTAGGCGCGCGCATCGAAAACGAGGGGGAGAACTGGAGGATCAAAATAGGGAAGCGAACCTATCGAAGCCGGGGGGGCGTAAGGGGCGAAACGGAGCAAATAGGAGCGGTTAAGAGAGTGGAGGATTGGAGGGAGAGTCTGAGGAGCGAGTTTAGGGATATTTTTTTCGCTGAAGGGGACAAGCTAGGAGCAACGGGGAAAACGCTACATGAGATCCCGTTAAAAGTAGAGCGGGTGACGTATGTGAAGGAGAGGCGGTATCCGCAAGCGCTCAGAATACACATTAGAAAGGAGATCGAGGATCTCAAGCGCCAAGGTATTATCAGAGATAGCACGTCTCCGTATAATAGCCCTTTGTGGGCAGTGAAAAAGAAAAGTCGACCGGGAGAATGTGAGGAAAAATACCGAGTCGTGGTGGATTTTCGGAAACTTAACGATAATACCCTGGACGAAAAATATCCGATCCCGCGGTTCGAAGACATCCTAGACAGACTAAACGGTGCAAAAATTTTTAGCACATTGGACCTAAAAGCAGGGTACCATCAGATCAAACTAGCTGCGCATGACCAACATAAAACGGCGTTTTCGTTTGAAAGAGGGCATTTTGAGTTCACGAGAATGCCGTTCGGTCTCAAAAATGCTCCAATAACCTTTCAGCGTCTCATGGACGAACTTCTGAGAGGAATGGACGAAAATATGTGCCAAATTTACATGGATGACCTGCTGATCTTCAGCCGAACGGAATCGGAACATATTCAACACCTCCGGAACGTATTTGAGAGATTAAGGGATTTCGGGTTGAAACTGTCAATAGACAAATCGTCACTGGGGCAGGAGCAGATTAGTTTTTTAGGGCACACAATCTCACAGGAAGGGGTTCAACCAGACTCGACGAAAGTAGAAGCGATCCAGAGAATGGAGGTGCCAAAAGATGTAAAAGGGATTCGGAGATTACTGGGCACGCTCAATTACTACCGCCGTTTCGTGCCGGACATGGCAGAATCTATGGTACCCATTAACAATTTACTATGGAAAGGAGCACGGATAATGATCACGCCGCTGATAGAGCAGAATATCCGCAAATGCTTGGCACGTTTGCAGGAGGCGCCGATTTTGGCTTTCCCTAACTTTGAGAAGGATTTCACGATCACCACCGACGCAAGCGACTATGCCTTGGGGGCAGTATTGTCACAGGAAGGCGAAGACGGGGAAAGACCGGTGGCTTACGCGAGCAGACGCCTGACGGACACGGAGGCGCGGTACAGCGCTCTGGAACGAGAACTCCTCGGGATAGTGTGGGCCATTGGGCACTTCCGTCCGTATGTATTTGGCAGAAGGTTTCGAATACATACGGATCACCGACCTCTTCAATGGGTCGGAAAACTCAAAGAATCCTCCTCAAGGGTAACAAGGTGGAAGGAATTCTTAGCCCAATACAATCTGGATATTGTATATAAGCCAGGCAAAGACAACGTCGTGGCAGATTGGCTGTCGCGCGCTATTATGGTGAACGCCATAGAAGAAGGGGAAACATCGAGCGGTATGAGGCAGTTCATTGAGGAATGGACGCCTGGAGAAGCGGGCAGGAGCAGCACGCGGAAAGATAGTGACAGGAGTGGGGACACACCATCAGACGAGTCTATAGGAGAGAGACCGCGTGATATGGAGACGACGGACGAAATTATCAATGATAAGTGGAGACAGATCATTTGGAAAACTCAAACATCGGGTGCTCTGAAAATACTCCATAGTACGTACGGTAGGAGTCAGATCGCGACGATTTGGTCACCACCGGGAGTTCGAGGAGATCAAATTTGTAAGGCTCTCAAGGACGTGTCCAAACCCGGCAAAACACACCATTTATTCGTGGGCAACGAGACTGTGTGGGACAAAATTAAAAAGCTGTGGCAGAAAGAGCTGTTGGGGGTGGATCGCTCGTTCATTCGGTGTCTTTCCGTGGTCCAAACCCTGCGGGACGAGGAGCAGCAACGCGAGGTAACACTGGCGTATCACCAAGGAAAAACCAACCACCGCGGTGGGCAGGAGACGGCACAAGCACTACGAAGGCGCTATTTTTGGTGGGGGATGCAGCGGACTATTCAGGAGGTAATCGGAGCATGCGAAGTTTGTCAGAAGACGAAATATGATAGAAATCCCCCGCAGGGACTCCAGGAGGAATCACCCACGGCAGAAGCACCACTGACGAAGATTCAAGTGGACACCTTCACGTGGCGGGGTTTTAAGTGGGTCACTATCATCGACCCATTTAGCAAAGTGGCTATGGCCTACGCGGTGGGAGACAAGTCATCAGATTCCATATTACAAGCCCTCAACACATGGTTTCAGTTCTACGGCATACCAGAGAGGATCTCGTCGGACGGGGGACGGGAGTTTGACAATGCAACCGTGAGAGCCGAAATGCAAAAACGGGATGTGGTATGGCATTTTAATACCCCCGGGCATCCCAAGAGCAGGGGAACGATCGAAAGGTTACACAGCACCCTCAGCGACCACTTACGCGTGTACCAGGTGGATAAAGGCCTGTCGGCGAACGTAGCGATGCCAATGGCGGTGGCGGCATACAACCACTCGATACATGCCACGACGGGGTTAGCACCCTTCGAAATTTTGTTTGGATTACGAGTGAGACCGAGGAACTGGCCAGAGACGGTGGCGGATGAGAGAAGGGTGGCACAGCTCCATAACACCCACATACAGCTCGGAAAGATGTGGTACAAAGTACGCGATAAGATTATGCGCGAGAAATCCAAGCGCGTGGCACGGGCAAATTTGAAGGTGCGGGATCGCATAGGAGCAATATCGATTGGGACCGTTGTGTACAGAAAAGTCGTGTCAAATCGTAGTAAGGAACTTGTTCGGTATGAGGGGCCCTTTAAGGTCATCATAATTCGGGAACATAATCTCGTGACCATCGAGAGTATGACCACCCCAAAGAAGAGGCGAACCGTTCACATTGAACAGTTGAAACTCCCAACACAGGGGGGAGGGTGTTGAATGTGCGTAAGATGGTGTGCCCTCGATCCGATACGGAGCAACTGATCCAGAATCATATGTTTCACATGTTCACATTCACATGTGCTGCTCAGAGAGAGTTTTTGTTTTCATTATTTATATTGTGGATGTTCCATTTTTTTTTTACCTGGCAGCCACCGGGTCCAGGGCGAATGTATTATTTTTTGTTATTATTATTTTTGTTTTATTTCTGTATTATCTCTTTTCTTTGTTTTTTTGTGAGGACTATGAATATATTAGACCGTAAACGTGATGTAAGGGATTACAGGCTGTGTGCTGAGTGCGGCGGACCTTGGAGTTTACGAAGAGATATGCGTAAACTGGCAGGGGGGAGTTAAGGTTCGGACGTCGTAGGCAGCCAGCCTAATCCTTAAGTCATCGGGATGTAAACATCCCGAATGTATTTAGAGAGGCTTTAAAAGCTCAAATAAAAACAGTCTTGTGACAACTCTCGTTCAGTAACTACATTCAACCTCTTTCCTTTTTCTTCTCGTTTTTCGTTGACGATCGTTAACTTATATATATATATATATATATAAGTTAATCGCCGGCGGTTAAGTTTGATAAAAAGATATTAATAAAAGAGGAAAAAGCACCGACACACTCGACTCCAGTAAAAGACTGCTTTATTGTGGAGGATAATCAGACATACATAAAATTATGGTTGTTTACATTCCATGATCGTATTATTATTCGACATAGTCAGGCCTCTGGCTTTAACTCCCCCCTGCCAGTTCCTGACCATCCGTTGGGAATTGCAATTTACCACTTTTACACACTTAAAGCATATACAAATTAATGATAGGTCAGAAAATAATAATTCCGTGCTCATCCAGAACAGCGCAACAATGTCTTACAGTCATAAGAAATAAACCAGAAGCCTTATCAAATTTGGTACGAAACTTAAGATAATACAATAAAATAATACAAAGAATAACAATAAAATAAAAATATCCTGGTAGAACTATGTACAAAAAAAAAACAAATTATGGCCCCAATGAGATGTGTGGAGGTCGAGGATACTAGAGCCAGACTATATAACTTCGGTAGGCTTCCCCACCGGAAGCTTTAACTGCTCTACATGTACAGTCCTGCGCTTCCCGGGTTCACGGACACTTTGTATGGTAACTAAATTGTGTGCACGAATCGCGATCACCCTGAAGGGTCCCTCATAACGGGACAATTCTTTAGTCCGATTGGAGCCGATCCTTCGATACACGATGGTGCCTATCGTAACGCGTCCTTCTATAGGTTTGACGCCTGCATTCTCCCTGACCACCCTCCTAGTCTTTTTGGCTGTAATTCTCGCGTAGGCTTTTCCCCACAGTTTTCCCAACCCACGCGGTTGTTGGCGAGCTGTGCTGACGTCTCATCTCCCACCACCGTACTACTAATGTCTCGACGACGGCCGCGAAGACCGAAAACGATTTCAAAGGGTGAGAACCCTGTAGTCGTGTGAACGGAGTGATTATAGGCTATCACCGCCTTATGCATTGCCTCTGCCGGAGACGCTCAATTCCCCCTCTGCTCATTGGATGCCCTGGGGTATTGACATGCCATATTACGTCAATAGCTTTCATCTCCTCTCTCACGTTGGCGTTATCAAACTCCCTCCCCCCGTCCGACGCTATACGATCTGGGACTCCATGAAATTGGAACCACCTCCTCAGCGCTCCTAATACTGCCTCCGAAGACTTTTCCCGAGCAGGGTATGCCATGGCCATTTTGCTAAATAGGTCAACCACTGTGACCCACTTGTGTCCCTTCCACTCCTCTCTCAAAAGTGAAGGCTGTCTTATGTCGGTCCCTAGGATGCATCCGTATCTGGTGATACCCCGCTTTGAGATCCAGGGTGCTGAAGATCCTGGCCCCACTCAGCCTGTCCAGAATGTCATCGAACCTGAGAATTGGGTACTTCTCGTCCACCGTATTCTCATTGAGCTACTGGTAGTCTACTACCACTCTATACTTATCTGGGACCCCACCTTCCGCGCTCTTTTTTGTAACAGCCCATAAGGGGCTATTATATGGTGACGTGCTATCTTCGATGATCCCCTGTTTCTTCAAGTTGTCTAGCTCCTCCCTAATATGGTGTCTCAGAGCCTGTGGGTATCTGCGCTCCTTCACGTAGCTTACTCGGTCCTGCTTGAGCGGAATCTCATGTACTGTTTTTCCTGTGACCCCCAATCTCTCCCCTTCCTTAAAGGAAATGTCAGTATATTCTCCCTTGAGCTGTACTCTCCAATTCTCCGCTCACCAAATCGCCCCTACTCGCGCCCTACCGTCTCTCCCTACGTCCCTCCCTTGTCTCAGGCACCTATATGTTTTCATACCGAAGCGAATGTCTCATTTCCCTTCCCTGTTCCTAATCTTCGCTCCAACTTTCCCCAACAGATCACATCTTATGATCCCTCCGTATTCCCAGGGCATCTTTTCCACCACATGGACCCGTAATTTCTCCTCGCTACGATCCCATCTTTTTAACCCTATTATCGCTTTCCCTTCGACCCTGCAGGGGCCCCCCAGGGTGACCAAGATACAAGAACATACCTGCATTTGAGGCATCCTCCCTCCTCCACACATGTTCTCAAGTGTCTCCCGACACATTATTGTGTTGGTACTCCCCATCACTGCACTCCACTCGCGACTCTAATTATAGGCAGACCGCAATGTGTGCCTTTTACAATATTATTTATTAACGTGCGGTCGCCTCTCCGCTGCCACTCTTCTCAGATCTCGCGTTTTCCCCTCTCCTCCGTCGCCTGTCGTCGACCACTCCTCCGGGCACTGCCGCTTCCACAGCCCACTCCACTTCCTGGTTCTTCCCTTTCGTTGTCCGTTTCGGAGGTTTCCGAAGTTTCTGAAGCCTCCGGACGGTTCACGTTTCTGCGTGGGCTCATATATGGGCACTGTCTTGCTACGTGACCCTCTGTGCCACACTCGAAGCACCTAGTGCGTGGGCACTTTGCTACCAGGTGTCCTGTCTTCCCACACTCATAACACTTCCTGTCTTCCCTTCTCCTGGGGCGTCCCGCGTTTCCTCGGCTCCTTTCTCCCACTGCTGCCCTCTCTCTTCTACCTACTCCGCCCCCTTCTTCCTCCATGTGACCGGCGCGATTTTGGGCCTTTTATATACTACTTTCCTCCTCTCTGGCCCTGGTGTCCACCATTTCTTGAGCGCATTCTAGAAAGTGCGGTCTCTAGGTAACGCCTCCTTTCTTCCTGTCTCCTTCGCTAGCTGCACCTTCAGTATTGTAGACAAAAACGCCATCCTGCCCTCTACTTCTGCCGCGCTCAATGTCTCTCGCATCTTCTCCGTGATGCCATTGTATTGAGCCAGCAGTGTTCCGACGTACTGCCCGTTTGTTTGTCGGTACCTCTTCGTCTTCGGAACATTTTAAAAATATCCTCTTCCGGGGTCCATCTTCCCCCGCCGAATGCTTTCTTCAGCCGCTCCTTCACTATGGTCCATGCGGTCTCCTCGTCAGCCTGGATCATATTCAGAATACTCCGCTTAACTCTGCACACCAGAGCTGCTCTCAGTGAATCGGCATCTCCTTCAGTTATTAAGTCCTCTGTCCGTTTTCCTTCTATCCGCATCATCAGCCGGTCACCTCCCTTAAGGAAATGATTCAGTTCCCCGGTCTCACCTGCGAATCTCTCCAGATCGGAAATGGACTTCCTCATATCCTGAGCCGTGATCGCCTGAATCTTCATCCACGCTATTGTAGTCGCGTGAGCCGCTGCCATCGTCGTTTGAGGCAACTGCGGTATATCTGCAGCTCCACTCAGCACCACGGGTCGTAACACTCCCTCTGGCATGTTATTATATAAAAAACGTAAAAGAGAGGTAATCGAAAAAGAAATTAGAGAGAAAGAGAAAAAAAAACAATTACTTTCTACGCCGCCGTACGAGGATCCCGTAATTTCCCGGGTTTCGGCACCAGTTAATCGCCGGTGGTTAAGTTTGATAAAAAGATATTAATGAAAGAGGAATAAGCACCGACACACTCTGACTCCAGTAAAAGGCTGCTTTATTGTGGAAGATAATCAGACATACATAGGATCATGGTTGTTTACATTCCATGATCGTATTATTATTCGACATAGTCAGGTCTCTGGCTTTAACCTAAAGTCCAGGCGCCGCTAGTGCCCAGCCTTAATCCCCAAACATATGTTATCTGTATATATGTTTACATGTAATACCGATAGATAGAGGTATCTTGGAATAAATAAACAGACTTGTAACAACGTTCTACGTGTTCTGATTACCAACCTTTCTTAGATTGTAATTCAATAAACATTAACTTATATATATATATATATATATATATATATAAGTTAATTGTCGGAGGTTAAGCTGTAAGAAATAATAGGAAAGAGGGAAACAATCTACACTCTCGAACTTTAGAGACTACTTTATTGTCTTTAGCAATCCGACCTACATAGGATCATGGGTTGTTTACCTCCCATGATCGTATTAGTTTACAACATAAACTTACCTCTGGCTTTAACTCCCCCCTGCCAGTTCCTGACCATCCGTCGGGAACTGAAACTTAACACTTATGCTAATTATATACAGTTCTGACGTAATAATTTCCTGCTCGCCTAGAGCAGCACAACACTGTCTTATAATCATAAAAACAGAACATAACTTTATCCAATGTGGTACAAGGTTAAAACGATAAAATAAAAAAAACATGTATCTGGCAAATGCCACCAAAAATCAAAAGAGATGTGTGCAGGAGTGAGAAAATTAGAGCCAATTTCCTATTTGGATGGCTTCCCCACTGGAAGCTTTAACTGCTCGAGATGGACAGTTCTCCTCTTCGCGGGTTCATGAACACTTTGGATGGTCACCAAATTGTGTTCACGAATCGTGATCACCCGGAAGGGACCCTCATAACGGGACACCTCCTTACTCCTATTGGAACCGATCTTACGATAAACCGTAGTGCCTATCGCAACGCACCCTTCTAGTGGTTTGACGCCCGCATTCTCCCTCAAAACCCTCCTGGATTTTTCCGCGGTAATTTTCGCGTACACCTTCCCCCATAATTTCCCCAGTTCCACGCGGTTGGTGGTGAGTTGTGCGGACGTCTCGTCTCCCACCACCGTTCTACTCGTGTCTCGGCGACGCCCACGAAGTCCGAAAAGGATTTCAAAGGGTGGAAACCCGGTGGCAGTGTGAACAGAATGGTTATACGCAATGACCGCCCTAGGCATTGCCTCTGCCGGCTCCAACCCTTTGTCGGCATTGTAGACGCGGAGATGATCGCCCAAGGTACTGTGGAGACGCTCAATTCCTCCTCGGCTCTTTGGATGCCCTGGGGTATTGACGTGCCACATCACGTCCAGAGCGTTCATCTCTTTCCGCACGTCGGCGTTATCAAACTCCTTTCCACCGTCCGACGCTATCCGATCTGGGACGCCGTAAAATTGGAACCAACGCCTCAGCGTGCCTAGTACTGCTTCCGATGACTTTTCCCGAATAGGGTATGCCATAGCCATTTTACTAAAAAGGGCAACCATGGTGACCCACTTGTGTCCCCGCCAAGTGAAGGTATCAACTTGAAGGTCAGTGAGCGTTGTTTGCGCCGTGGGAGTCTCGATTTGTTGCCCGGTCGGTGGGTGCCTGTCATATTTGGTACGGTGACAAACTTCGCACGCAGCTAGTGTTTCCTGGATTGTCTTTCGCATCCCCCACCAGAAATACTTCCGCCTCAACGCCTGAGCCGTCTCTTGTTCTCCCCGGTGGTTTGTTTTGCCCTGATGGCAGGCTAGCGTGATCTCCTTCTGCGTTGGCTCATCCGGGATGGTCTCTACCATCATGGTACACCGTACAAATGTTCGGTCAACCCCAATCTGCTCCGCCCTTCAAAGTCGCTTAATTTTCTCCCATATGGTTGCGTTCCCGACGTAAAGAAAATGAGTCTTCCCTGGTGTGGAAGCATCATTAAGGGTACGACTAATTTGGTCATTGTTCACCCCTGGAGCGGACCATATGGTCGTGATGGTCGATCGTGGAGAACTATCATGTGCTATTTTCATGGGGCCGAAGGTCTTCGTCTTCCAGACTATCTGGCGGCGCTTATCATTGATGATTTCTTCCCGCTCTTCCATGTCCGCAGGCCTGTCGTCCGTTGAGCTCCCTCCTCCTGCCGACGGTACCAAATCCGTAGACCCTGGTTCCTGTTGGTCTTCTTCTCTCTCCGGCGTCCATTCTCGCAAGAACTGCTTTCCGCCCCGGGAGCATTCCCCCTGATCTTGGTCAAGTGCGTTGACCACCATCGCCCGGGACAGCCAGTCCGCCACGACGTTTTCCTTACCGGGCTTATATATAACCTCCAAGTTGTATTGGCTGAGGAACTCCTTCCAACGCATGACCCTCGCCGACGACTCTTTTAATTTACCGACCCACTGTAACGGTTTGTGGTCAGTGTGCACCCGGAACCTTCTCCCGAACACGTAGGGCCAGAAATGGTCTATCGCCCAGACTATCCCTAATAATTCCCGCTCTAGCGCGCTATACCTACTTTCCGCCTCGGTGAGACGCCTACTGGCGTACGCTACAGGACGGTCCCCTGTGCCCCCCGCCTGTGACAGAACCGCTCCCAAGGCGTATTCACTGGCATCCGTCGTGATTGTGAACTGCTTCGTGAAGTCGGGAAATGCCAGAACCGGGTGTTCCTGGAGACGATCCATGCACTTCCGAAAATTCGCCTCGATATCTGGGGTGATGACCACCTTCTGACCTTTCTTCAGGAGATTGTTTAGGGGTACCAAACAAGCCGCCATTTCGGGGACAAATCTCCTGTAATAGTTAAGCGTGCCCAGCAGGCGCCGGATCCCTTTAACGTCCGACGGAACCACCATCTTCTGAATCGCTGCCACCTTCCCGGCATCGGGTCTCACTCCCTCCTTAGAGATCGTATGCCCCAAAAAATTGATAACCTCTTGGCCTAGACGGGACTTTTCGTCTGACAATTTCAAGCCAAATTGCCTCACGCGATCGAATACCATCCGCAGGTGATCCGCATGTAGTGCCTCGGTCGCACTGAATATCAAGAGGTCATCCATATATATTTGGCATACGGACTCGTCTATCCCTCGTAGAAACTCATCCATGAGCCGCTGGAACGTAATGGGTGCATTCTTCAGGCCAAATGGCATCCTCGTAAACTCATAGTGGCCTCTCTCAAACGTGAATGCCGTCTTGTGTCGGTCTCTAGGGTGCATTTGAATCTGGTGATACCCCGCTTTAAGATCCAGAGTGCTAAATATCTTCGCCCCGCTCAGCCTGTCCAAAATGTCGTCGAACCTGGGGATTGGATATTTTCGTTCCACCGTATTTTCATTAAGTTTTCTGTAGTCCACTACGACTCTATATTTGTGTGGACTCCCACCTTCCTCATTCTTTTTCTTGACGGCCCACAGGGGGCTGTTATATGGCGATGTACTGTCCACTATAATCCCGTGCTTCTTCAGGTTGTCTAGCTCCTCGCGAATGTGGTGCCTCAGAGCCTGCGGATACCTGCGCTCCTTCACATAGCAAACACACCCTGTCTTGCTTGAGCGGAATCTCGTGTACAGTTCTACCTGTGAGCCCCAATCGCTCGCCTTCCTTGAAGAAAATATCTATGTATTTTCTCTTAAGCTCCCCTTTCCAATCTTCTGCTTGCTTTAGCACTCCTACTCGCGCCCCCCCCCCCCCATCTCGCCCTACTTCTCTCCCTAGTCCCAGGCACCTATACCTCACCTTACCTATTCGAATGTCCCATCGCCCCTTTTCGTTCCTAACCTTTGCTCCTACTTTACCTAGCAAATCGCACCCTATTATCCCTCCATATTCCCGGGGCATCTTTTCTACCACGCGAACTGTTAAACTCTCCTTATCGCGTTCCCATCTATTTAGCCCTATTACTGCCTCCCCTTCGACCTTACAGGGGCCCCCCAGGGTGATCAAGTTACAAGAGCATACCTGTATTTGGGGCATCCTCTCTCCTTCACACATCCTCTCTAGTGTCTCCCGACACATTATAGTGTTGGTACTCCCAGTATCCACTAGACACTTCACTCCCCTCACGACTCTGATTATAGGCAGACCGCTATCCCCGACTTTCACACTATTGTTTACTATCGTGCGGTCGCCTCTCCGCCACCACTGTGCTCAGATATCACGTTCTCCCCTCTCCTCTGATGTTTGTCGTCGAGTGGTCCTCCGAGCACTGCCGCTTCTCCAGCCCATTCGGTTTCCTGGTTCTTCCTTCTCTTCTTCTGTCTTGGAAGTTTCCGAGGTCTCTGACGCTTCTGGCTGCGGCCTCTCTTTCCTCCGCATCTTCTGAGCGTTTATTTCATCGGTTCAGGTCTGTTCCCGTCTCTGCGTCGGCTCATATACGGGCACTGCCTGGCTACATGCCCTTCCGTACCACATTGAAAGCACCTAGTGTGTGGGCACTGTGCTACCAAATGTCCTGCTTTCCCACACTCATAGCACTTTCTGTCGTCTCGCCTTCTGGAGCGCTCCACATTTCCACGGCTCCTTTCCCCCGCCATTAATCTTCCTCTTCCACTGTACTCCGCCTCCTTCTTCTTCCATGCGATGGGCGTGGTTTTGGGCCTTCTATATGGCACTGTTCTCCAGCCCGTTTCTTCCTCGCCAACTGTGGTGTCTTCCTCTCTGGCACTGGTGTCCACCATTTCTTGGGCACATTCTAGAAATGTGCGTTCTCTCGGTAACCCCTCCTTTCTTCCAGTTTCACTCGCTAGCTGTACTTTCAGGATAGTTGATAAGAACGCCATCCTGGCTTCTACTTCCGCAGCGCTTACTGTCTCCCGCATCTTCTCCGTGATATTGTTGTATCTTGCCAACATCGTTCCGGCGTACTGCCCGTTCGTCTGCTGGTGTCTCTTCGTTTCCCTGAAGAGTTTAAAAATGTCCTCTTCCGGGGTCCATCTTCCCCCACCGAACGCCTTCTTCAGCCGCTCCTTCACTACGTTCCACGAGGTCTCCTCGTCGGCCTGGATCATGTTCAGGACACTCCGCTTCACTCTGCACACCAGAGCTGCCCTCAGCGATTCTGCGTCCCCTTCCGTTATCAGGTCCTCCGACCGTTTCCCCTCTATCCGCGTAATCAGCCGGTCACCCTCTTTAAGGAAATGATTTAGTTCCCCGGTCTCGCCTGTGAATCTTTCCAGATCCGAAATCGACTTCCTCATGTCCTGAGCTGTAATCGCCTGGATCTTCATCCACGCCAAAGTATTCGCGTGAGCCGCTGCCATGGTGGTTTGAGGTAACTGCGGTAACTGCCGCACTAAGCACTGGGGGTCGTAACACTCCCTCTGGCATTTTATTGAGAGAGAAAAAGACGTGAAGCGAAAGAACGAAAAAAAAATAAAGAAAAGAAAATTATTACTTTTCGCTTCGCCGTACTAGGTTCCCGGGTTTCGGCACCAGTTAATTGTCGGAGGTTAAGCTGTAAGAAATAATAGGAAAGAGGGAAACAATCTACACTCTCGAACTTCTGTAAAGAGACTACTTTATTGTCTTTAGCAATCCGACCTACATAGGATCATGGGTTGTTTACTTCCCATGATCGTATTAGTTTACAACATAAACTTACCTCTGGCTTTCACTAATATATATATATATATATATATATATATATATATATATATATAAGTTAACTCCAGGCGCCGCTAGTGCCCAGCCTTAATCCCCAAACATATGTTATCTGTATATGTTTACAGGTAATACCTATAGATAGAGGTATCTTGGTCTAAATAAAGTAGTCTTGTTATAACGTTCTACGTGTTCTTATTGCCAACCTTTCTTAGCTTGTAATTCAATAAACATTAACTGGTGCCGAAACCCGGGAACCGTGGAGAAAGAGAGTTATCGAGTGCGAGCCTAATTTTTTTTTGTTTTTTTTTTCTTCTATACGCGAAAGAGAGAAGATGACTGAAGGAGGAGTTTTGAGACAGCCCGTCTTGAATCTCGTAGAGGGAGCAGATATTAGAAGAGTGGGAACTATGCCAGAAGTTCATGCCACGGCGCTCGCGCTGATGAGGGTAAAAGCGATGAATACCCAGGATCTGAGGAAGGCTGTTGCGGAGCTGGAGAGATTCACTGGGGAACTGGGTGAGCTGAACCATTTCCTAAAAGGAGGAGACCGTCTCACAGCTTTAATTGGAGCTAAAGCAGAAGAAAATTTAATAGATCCCAGAGACGCGGAATCGTTGAAGGCGGCCCTGATATGTCGGGTCAAGAGAAGTATACTGAATCAAAATCAGGCAGATGAAGAAACCCCGTGGGAATTAATTAAGATGAGATTGAAGAAGGCGTACGGAGGAGGACGATGGACTCCCGAGGAGGACATATTCCAAATGTTTAGGGAGACAAAGTCCCCAAGACAAAGTAACGGGCAATATGCTGCGGGGTTAGTAGTCCGTTTCAATAAGATAACGGAGAAGATGAGAGAGTCGATTAGCGTAGAAGAGGTGGAGGGTAGAATGGGATTCTTATCCACAATTCTAAAAGTGCAACTGGCCAAGGAGACAGGAAGAAAGGAAGGATTCTCTGATGAGCGCTCGTTCTCGGAGTGTGCACAATCAATGATCGACACTAGTGCCAAGGAGGAAGAAGTGAGGGTGCAAGACGTCGACAATGAGTGGAGCCGAGTTGCATACAAAAGAACCCGGACCCTGAAACCAACCTGGAGGAGACCAGAAACGTCCGTTATTGGCAGAGACAAGGGAACGACAGGAGAAAGAAGATTTAGAGGAACGAGACCGAGGTATGCCCCGCCCAGGGAAGAAAGAAAATGCCACGGATGTAGGAAGGCAGGACATTTAGTGGCACAGTGTCCTCGAACAAAATGTTTTGAGTGTGGCGAGGAAGGACACATCGCGAGGCATTGCCCGTATATCTTCCGGAGGAGAGAATACCAACGACCAGAACCAATGGAGGTAAACACTCAAGAAGTAAGAGAGAGACGGAGCATGACACATGGGGAGAGTGGATCATCAGAAGATGAGTCATCAGGGACTTCGGGAACTGAAGGAGAAGAAGCGAGGCGCAGCAGAAACAGGAGACAGACAGGGCAGAAGGTCGAGTCACGTAGATGGGAGCAACGTGATGAAGCCTGAGGAGCGTGTCGGCAGAGAGGCGACCGCATCCTGAGATGTAATGCAATTCGGGAGAGGATGTGTGCGTTGCCAATAATTAGGGTCAAAGGAGGAGAGATGTGTCTGGTGGACACGGGAAGCACCAACACCATCATGTCCCGCGGAGCGCTGGAGAGGCTGTATGGTGGAGAGAGGGCACTCCAGATTCAGGTATGTAATTGTAGTTTAATCACCCTGGGAGGCCCTTGCGAGGTAGTGGGAGAGTTAGTCATAGGGCTAAATAGGTGGGCGAAGAAAGGGGGAGATCTAAAGATACATATCGTAGGAAACATGCCGCGGGAGTACCAGGTGAAGTTGGGTGCGACATGTTGGGGAAGGTAGGTGCGCGCGTGGAGAATATCGGGGAAAAATGGAACATTAAGTTGGGGAAAGTGGAATATAAATGTCAAGGGACTATATGGGACGGAAGAGCGCGGATAGGGGCGGTTAATAAAATAGAGAGCTGGAGGGAAGGCCTACAGAGGGAGTTTGAGGATATTTTTTACGTAGAGGGAGACACGCTAGGAGCGACTGGGAAGACGGTCCACGAGATCCAGTTAAAGAAAGAACGCGTCACATACGTGAAAGAGAGACGATATCCGCAGGCACTACGTAGGCATATTAGAGAGGAACTAGAGAGTCTCAAACGGCAAGGGATTATAATTGATAGCACTTCACCATATAACAGTCCTCTATGGGCAGTGAGGAAGAAAAATAGACCTGGGGACGAGACGGAGAAATACAGGGTAGTTATCGATTATCGGAAGTTAAACGAGAACACGACGGACGAGAAGTATCCTATTCCCCGATTTGAGGACATATTAGACAGATTGAACGGGGCGACAATATTTAGTACCCTAGACCTAAAGGCAGGCTATCACCAGATCAAGATGAGTGCGAACGACCAAGACAAAACGGCCTTTACATTTGAGAGGGGGCATTATCAATTTACCAGGATGCCATTTGGACTGAAAAACGCCCCGATTACCTTTCAACGCCTAATGGATGAATTTTTGAGGGGAATAGACGAAGCGGTATGCCAGGTCTACATGGACGATCTGTTAGTTTTCAGCAGAACGGAGGCAGAGCACGTTGAGCACCTAAGAAGTGTATTTCAAAGAGTCCGCGAATTCGGATTAAAATTGTCCATGGAGAAGTCTCTGTTGGGGAAGAAAAAAATCAATTTTTTGGGCCACACCATCTCACAGGAGGGGGTTAAGCCAGACTCTACGAAGGTCGAGGCGATTAGAAGGATGGTGGTGCCCACAGATGTAAAGGGGATCCGTCGACTTCTGGGGACGCTTAATTATTACAGAAGATTTGTGCCGGACATGGCGGCATACCTGGTGCCTATTAATAATTTACTGCGAAAGGGAGCGAGGGTGGTAATTACCCCAATCATGGAGCAGAACATTCGGAAATGTATGTCTAGCTTACAAGAGGAACCAATATTAGCATTTCCCGATTTCCAACATCCCTTCACAATCACCACTGATGCCAGCGAATACGCACTGGGGGCAGTGTTGTCGCAGGAGAGAGACGGTGGGGAGCGCCCGGTGGCGTACGCTAGTCGACGGCTCACAGAAACGGAAGCGCGGTATAGTGCTCTAGAGAGAGAGCTCCTAGGTATCGTCTGGGCTATAGACCATTTCCGCCCATATGTCTTCGGCAGAAAATTCCGTGTTCACACCGACCACAGACCCCTACAATGGGTAGGAAAGTTAAAGGAGTCCTCGGCGTGGGTCACGAGGTGGAAAGAGTTTTTGTCCCAGTACAATATGGAGATCATATATAAACCCGGGAAAGAGAACGTAGTGGCAGACTGGCTGTCCAGAGCCATTACTGTGAATGCATTGGAAGAAGGGGAACCATCCGGGGAAATCCAACAGTTTCTCCGGGAATGGACACCCGGGGAGGATGGAAGCCTTGGTACGCGAGGAGATAGCGAAGGTGAGGAAACCCTTGAAGAGGAAGGTTCCGCCGCCGAAAGACCTGTTGAAATGGAAGTAACAGAAGGGATCGTGAACGACAAAAGACGGCAGATCATTTGGAAATCCAAGACCTCAGGGCGGCTGCAGATCGCATATGACAGTTATGGGAGAAGTAAAATCGCGACGATTTGGTCGCCACCAGTGGTTAGGAGCGACGAAATTTGCCGTGCATTGAAAGATGTCTCGGAACCCGGAAAGACCCATCATGTATTTGTAGGGAATGCCACTATTTGGGAGAAAATTCGTAGACTCTGGCGAACGGAACAACTTGGAGTGGATAGGATATTTATTCGGTGCACGTCGATGGTGGAGACACTCAAAGACAGAGAACAGCAGCTGGAAGTGACGCTGGCCTATCACCAAGGAAAAACGAACCACCGTGGAGTTCAGGAAACGTTGCAAGCGTTGCGGCGGAGGTACTTTTGGTGGGGTATGAAAAAGAGCATACAAGAAATGATAGGGGCATGTGCAGTTTGTCTCACTACGAAGTATGACAGACATCCGCCACGGGGGCGACAAGAAGAATCGCCCACCGCCGAGACACCGTTGAGTGACTTACAAGTGGATACCTTCACTTGGAGGGGGTATAAGTGGGTTACCACAATCGACAGCTTTAGCAAAGTGGCCATGGCGCACCCGGTGCAAGATCGGTCATCAGACGCGGTAATGCTGGCATTAAATACCTGGTTCAAGTTTTACGGAGTACCAGACCGGATCTCGTCGGATGGGGGCAGAGAATTTGACAATGCCAACATCCGAAAAGAAATGAAGACTCTCGATGTCTCTTGGCATCTTAATACCCCAGGGCACCCTAAGAGTAGAGGAGGGATAGAAAGATTGCACAGCACCCTGAGTGACCACCTGCGGGTATATCACGCGGAAAAGGGTCTGCCGGCGAATGAGGCAATGCCGAAGGCGGTGGCCGCTTACAATCATTCGATCCACAACGCGACGGGGTTCTCCCCGTTCGAGATCCTCTTTGGGCTGCGCGAAAGACGGAGAAATGGGGCAGAGACGGTAGCAGACAAGGGAATGGCGGAGAAAATGGCGAGTAATACTGTCGGTTTGAGGAAAATATGCGACAAAGTCAGAGAAAGGATAACGAGGGACAAAGCGAGACGAGTGGAACGGGAAAACCTCAAAGTCCGGGATCGAATGGGGGAACTTAAAATCGGGACTATCGTCTATAAAAAACTAGGGTCAAATAGGAGCAAAGAGCTGGTGCGATATGAGGGCCCATTTAAAGTGGTCGTGATTAGGGAACACAACGTCGTGACAATTGAGAGTATACGACCCCCTAAGAAGCGGCGAAATGTCCACATAGAACAGTTAAAGCTTCCACCAGGGGGGGAGGTTGTAGATCAGGAATGAGCTGGAGTGTCCTCGCAGCATACACGCAAGGAACATTGTAAATAGTTATAGTTATGTGATTTTTCCCACAGAAGTATTGTTTTTTTTTAAAAAGTCAAAGTTTTCTTTTATGTTTTTTGTTTACAAGTGACAGTTTGTTTTTACGTTTTATAGGATTAGAGCTTAATGTGAGGGATTACAGGCTGTGTACGGGCGGGGCTGGCCTTTGCTCCTTTGTAACATTAGCGGAGCATTATTTGAATGGACTAAGACGTCCGAGTGTTGGACTTCAAAGTTTGCGAATGGGTGTTCGTAAACTGGTGGGGGGGAGTTAAGTCCAGGCGCCGCTAGTGCCCAGCCTTAATCCCCAAACATATGTTATCTGTATATGTTTACAGGTAATACCTATATATAGAGGTATCTTGGTCTAAATAAAGCAGTCTTGTTATAACGTTCTACGTGTTCTTATTGCCAACCTTTCTTAGCTTGTAATTCAATAAACATTAACTTATATACATATATATAAGTTAAGTCCAGGCGCCACTAGTGCCCAGCCTTAATCCCCAAACATATGTTATCTGTATATGTTTACAGGTAATACCTATAGATAGAGGTATCTTGGTCTAAATAAAGTAGTCTTGTTATAACGTTCTACGTGTTCTTATTACCAACCTTTCTTAGCTTGTAATTCAATAAACATTAACTGGTGCCGAAACCCGTGAACCGTGGAGAAAGAGAGTTATCGAGTGCGAGCGTAATTTTTTTTTGTTTTTTTTTCTTCTATACGCGAAAGAGAGAAGATGACTGAAGGAGGAATTTTGAGACAGCCCGTCTTGAATCTCGTAGAGGGAGCAGATATTAGAAGAGTGGGAACTATGCCAGAAGTTCATGCCACGGCGCTCGCGCTGATGAGGGTAAAAGCGATGAATACCCAGGATCTGAGGAAGGCTGTTGCGGAGCTGGAGAGATTCACTGGGGAACTGGGTGAGCTGAACCATTTCCTAAAAGGAGGAGACCGTCTCACAGCTTTAATTGGAGCTAAAGCAGAAGAAAATTTAATAGATCCCAGAGACGCGGAATCGTTGAAGGCGGCCCTGATATGTCGGGTCAAGAGAAGTATACTGAATCAAATTCAGGCAGATGAAGAAACCCCGTGGGAATTAATTAAGATGAGATTGAAGAAGGCGTACGGAGGAGGACGATGGACTCCCGAGGAGGACATATTCCAAATGTTTAGGGAGACAAAGTCCCCAAGACAAAGTAACGGGCAATATGCTGCGGGGTTAGTAGTCCGTTTCAATAAGATAACGGAGAAGATGAGAGAGTCGATTAGCGTAGAAGAGGTGGAGGGTAGAATGGGATTCTTATCCACAATTCTAAAAGTGCAACTGGCCAAGGAGACAGGAAGAAAGGAAGGATTCTCTGATGAGCGCTCGTTCTCGGAGTGTGCACAATCAATGATCGACACTAGTGCCAAGGAGGAAGAAGTGAGGGTGCAAGACGTCGACAATGAGTGGAGCCGAGTTGCATACAAAAGAACCCGGACCCTGAAACCAACCTGGAGGAGACCAGAAACGTCCGTTATTGGCAGAGACAAGGGAACGACAGGAGAAAGAAGATTTAGAGGAACGAGACCGAGGTATGCCCCGCCCAGGGAAGAAAGAAAATGCCACGGATGTAGGAAGGCAGGACATTTAGTGGCACAGTGTCCTCGAACAAAATGTTTTGAGTGTGGCGAGGAAGGACACATCGCGAGGCATTGCCCGTATATCTTCCGGAGGAGAGAATACCAACGACCAGAACCAATGGAGGTAAACACTCAAGAAGTAAGAGAGAGACGGAGCATGACACTTGGGGAGAGTGGATCATCAGAAGATGAGTCATCAGGGACTTCGGGAACTGAAGGAGAAGAAGCGAGGCGCAGCAGAAACAGGAGACAGACAGGGCAGAAGGTCGAGTCACGTAGATGGGAGCAACGTGATGAAGCCTGAGGAGCGTGTCGGCAGAGAGGCGACCGCATCCTGAGATGTAATGCAATTCGGGAGAGGATGTGTGCGTTGCCAATAATTAGGGTCAAAGGAGGAGAGATGTGTCTGGTGGACACGGGAAGCACCAACACCATCATGTCCCGCGGAGCGCTGGAGAGGCTGTATGGTGGAGAGAGGGCACTCCAGATTCAGGTATGTAATTGTAGTTTAATCACCCTGGGAGGCCCTTGCGAGGTAGTGGGAGAGTTAGTCATAGGGCTAAATAGGTGGGCGAAGAAAGGGGGAGATCTAAAGATACATATCGTAGGAAACATGCCGCGGGAGTACCAGGTGAAGTTGGGTGCGACATGTTGGGGAAGGTAGGTGCGCGCGTGGAGAATATCGGGGAAAAATGGAACATTAAGTTGGGGAAAGTGGAATATAAATGTCAAGGGACTATATGGGACGGAAGAGCGCGGATAGGGGCGGTTAATAAAATAGAGAGCTGGAGGGAAGGCCTACAGAGGGAGTTTGAGGATATTTTTTACGTAGAGGGAGACACGCTAGGAGCGACTGGGAAGACGGTCCACGAGATCCAGTTAAAGAAAGAACGCGTCACATACGTGAAAGAGAGACGATATCCGCAGGCACTACGTAGGCATATTAGAGAGGAGCTAGAGAGTCTCAAACGGCAAGGGATTATAATTGATAGCACTTCACCATATAACAGTCCTCTATGGGCAGTGAGGAAGAAAAATAGACCTGGGGACGAGACGGAGAAATACAGGGTAGTTATCGATTATCGGAAGTTAAACGAGAACACGACGGACGAGAAGTATCCTATTCCCCGATTTGAGGACATATTAGACAGATTGAACGGGGCGACAATATTTAGTACCCTAGACCTAAAGGCAGGCTATCACCAGATCAAGATGAGTGCGAACGACCAAGACAAAACGGCCTTTACATTTGAGAGGGGGCATTATCAATTTACCAGGATGCCATTTGGACTGAAAAACGCCCCGATTACCTTTCAACGCCTAATGGATGAATTTTTGAGGGGAATAGACGAAGCGGTATGCCAGGTCTACATGGACGATCTGTTAGTTTTCAGCAGAACGGAGGCAGAGCACGTTGAGCACCTAAGAAGTGTATTTCAAAGAGTCCGCGAATTCGGATTAAAATTGTCTATGGAGAAGTCTCTGTTGGGGAAGAAAAAAATCAATTTTTTGGGCCACACTATCTCACAGGAGTGGGTTAAGCCAGACTCTACGAAGGTCGAGGCCATTAGAAGGATGGTGGTGCCCACAGATGTAAAGGGGATCCGTCGACTTCTGGGGACGCTTAATTATTACAGAAGATTTGTGCCGGACATGGCGGCATACCTGGTGCCTATTAATAATTTACTGCGAAAGGGAGCGAGGGTGGTAATTACCCCAATCATGGAGCAGAACATCCGGAAATGTATGTCTAGCTTACAAGAGGAACCGATATTAGCATTTCCCGATTTCCAACATCCCTTCACAATCACCACTGATGCCAGCGAATACGCACTGGGGGCAGTGTTGTCGCAGGAGAGAGACGGTGGGGAGCGCCCGGTGGCGTACGCTAGTCGACGGCTCACAGAAACGGAAGCGCGGTATAGTGCTCTAGAGAGAGAGCTCCTAGGTATCGTCTGGGCTATAGACCATTTCCGCCCATATGTCTTCGGCAGAAAATTCCGTGTTCACACCGACCACAGACCCCTACAATGGGTAGGAAAGTTAAAGGAGTCCTCGGCGCGGGTCACGAGGTGGAAAGAGTTTTTGTCCCAGTACAATATGGAGATCATATATAAACCCGGGAAAGAGAACGTAGTGGCAGACTGGCTGTCCAGAGCCATTACTGTGAATGCATTGGAAGAAGGGGAACCATCCGGGGAAATCCAACAGTTTCTCCGGGAATGGACACCCGGGGAGGATGGAAGCCTCGGTACGCGAGGAGATAGCGAAGGTGAGGAAACCCTTGAAGAGGAAGGTTCCACCGCCGAAAGACCTGTTGAAATGGAAGTAACAGAAGGGATCGTGAACGACAAAAGACGGCAGATCATTTTGAAATCCAAGACCTCAGGGCGGCTGCAGATCGCATATGACAGTTATGGGAGAAGTAAAATCGCGACGATTTGGTCGCCACCAGGGGTTAGGAACCACCAAATTTGCCGTGCATTGAAAGATGCCTCGGAACCCGGAAAGACCCATCATGTATTTGTAGGGAATGCCACTATTTGGGAGAAAATTCGTAGACTCTGGCGAACGGAACAACTTGGAGTGGATAGGATATTTATTCGGTGCACGTCGATGGTGGAGACACTCAAAGACAGAGAACAGCAGCTGGAAGTGACGCTGGCCTATCACCAAGGAAAAACGAACCACCGTGGAGTTCAGGAAACGTTGCAAGCGTTGCGGCGGAGGTACTTTTGGTGGGGAATGAAAAAGAGCATACAAGAAATGATAGGGGCATGTGCAGTTTGTCTCACTACGAAGTATGACAGACATCCGCCACGGGGGCGACAAGAAGAATCGCCCACCGCCGAGACACCGTTGAGTGACTTACAAGTGGATACCTTCACTTGGAGGGGGTATAAGTGGGTTACCACAATCGACAGCTTTAGCAAAGTGGCCATGGCGCACCCGGTGCAAGATCGGTCATCAGACGCGGTAATGCTGGCATTAAATACCTGGTTCCAGTTTTACGGAGTACCAGACCGGATCGCGTCGGATGGGGGCAGAGAATTTGACAATGCCAACATCCGAAAAGAAATGAAGACTCTCGATGTCTCTTGGCATCTTAATACCCCAGGGCACCCTAAGAGTAGAGGAGGGATAGAAAGATTGCACAGCACCCTGAGTGACCACCTGCGGGTATATCACGCGGAAAAGGGTCTGCCGGCGAATGAGGCAAGTTGTAACATTAGCGGAGCATTATTTGAATGGACTAAGACGTCCGAGTGTTGGACTTCAAAGTTTGCGAATGGGTGTTCGTAAACTGGTGGGGGGGAGTTAAGTCCAGGCGCCGCTAGTGCCCAGCCTTAATCCCCAAACATATGTTATCTGTATATGTTTACAGGTAATACCTATAGATAGAGGTATCTTGGTCTAAATAAAGTAGTCTTGTTATAACGTTCTACGTGTTCTTATTACCAACCTTTCTTAGCTTGTAATTCAATAAACATTAACTTATATATATATATATATATATATATATATATAACTTATGATAGACTGAAATCAGAGACTAAAAAGGGGAAGAGGTAATGACTGACACGAGAGCTAAGTTGAGAATGGCTTTATTTATATTCTGACATCTATATATACCTTAGCTAATACTCTGAGGGGATTAGCTGGGGAGTCTTACCTATGTTGTCTTCTCACAGTAGGCTCCCCAGTTAACTTATATATATATATATATATATATAAGTTAAGGTTCGGACGTCGTAGGCAGCCAGCCTAATCCTTAAGTCATCGGGATGTAAACATCCCGGATGTATTTAGAGAGGCTTTAAAAGGCTCAAATAAAAACAGTCTTGTAACAACTCTCGTTCAGTAACTACATTCAACCTCTTTCCTTTTTCTTCTCGTTTTTCGTTGACGATCGTTAACTTATACATATATATTGAAACCTACCTCATTTTTTACCATTTCTTTTTCTAATTTATTTGATCAATTTACCTTAACTAATTTGGCAGGTCCGTCATGAGATCTTTAATTCAAATTGTTTCATGTCTTTGACATAGGAATTTATCCCGATTGAATCGCCCGATCTCAAGGCTAATGTTGTAGTTATTAATAAATTGAGAAACTAGGAATTGTGAAATATATTCCAAATAAAATGGTTATAACAAATAATTATAATTATATAGAGTGCTGACAAAAAGTATATAAAAAACTATTCAATTCCTTTTTAAATTAGGATATTTACTACTAATTACAAAAAACATGAAATTTGAGCTCAATTTCTTTTAATGGATCCATAATAAAAACAATATTAATATCACCCAATCGATGATCTCCGTATAATCCAATCAACATTACTGTCTGCTGTTGGTTCTTCTCCTCTCTTTCTGTATGGTACCGCCAGTTCGGGACCTTGCTAAGAGTCCGCTCTTCTCGGCGGTCGTGCTAAGACTGACCGTTTATCTTATCCCCACTCCTAAGAGCATAAGGGAAGATGCTTACCATCTGGTCACATTTGTGAAGGTTCCTGGCCACGATATGCTCAAATATCATGAATGTTACAATTGCCTTTCCTTATAAATAAAAAAATTTGATGACATTTTTTTTATGTGGATCCACAAATATTTTGTTGCTGCGTTCGATTTGTTGAATTGGTTGTTTATAATGGGTGTTGAAATTTTACAAAGTTTATACTAATAATTGTTCAAATTTGGCAAGGTTTTAAATTGCTTGAAGAGCGTACAAGTCGTTTGTAAAAATTTTTTACTTAACTAAATTATTATGGTAATTAGTATGGATTAGTTCGAAGGTACATTGTTTTATGGAACATAACGCGATTTGGAAAAAATTTGTTGAAAAGACGGTTGAGTGTGATTAGTAATACATATTGGTTTTTAATTAAAATACTAGACAATACTACTGGTAATTAGTAACAATAGAGAAAAATTGTTGTGTGTGTGTGGGTGATTTGAATATTTTACCTGAGTGAAAATATAGGGACGTCGTTGTCGCGTATAAAAGAATATTAAATCAATCAATTAAATGGACTTAAGCATTCAAGGAGTATTTACGATCTGTGAATAGATTAAGTGATAATGAAGTCAGAAAGCTTCACTTGCCGATAATCCCATAGACTTTACTTGGTGGTTCAATATTTCTAATAATAGTTTTGTTTTTGTTTGTATAAACTTCTAAAGTTTATGTGCCATCCGATCAGTATTATTTTCATTTAATAATGAAAATAATAAAAGAAAACTATAATTTTTTTTATTTTTTTGAAGTCATATTGTATCGAACAAAAAGCATCCCTGTAATTATTTTTAAATTTAAAATTTAAAATTTATTTAAATTCCTTGCTAAGAGTCCGCTCTTCTCGGCGTGCTAAGACTGACCATTTATCTCATCCCCACTCCTAAGAGCATAAGGGAAGATGCTTAACATCTGGTCACATCTGTGAAGGTTCCTGGCCATGATATGCAAGTCTCAGGTGCCAACGCCTACTCCATCGCCAATTAGGCGAAAACCATCCCGTTCAAACAGACAAATCAATTTTTCTACACCTAGCTTGATGGATAATTAACCACCGAAGCCAAGCACATATAGAAACCGTCGACGAGTCTCCATTTTTGACGCCTAACAGATTCGAGGTGCTGAAGCATTATGAAGTCGAGGACATTGATGATGTACAGACACCAAAACAACCTAAACCACCATCAATATTTGTCCGAAATATTAGCAATTTTAAATTGCTATGCTTAAAATTCACAAAAAATGTGGGTATGAGCAAATACTCGTCCCTCAATCGATCACTAGACAACATTCATTACTCAACAAACATTACTTCAGATAAGTATAGAGCTGTCATCAATATTTCGAAGATACAAAAGCTGGTTTCCATACGTATCAACTAAAGCATGAAATATAGCTACGGAGGGTAATAGGAAACCTGCATCCCACCACACCAGCTGATGAAATTGAGGATTAGCTCTCAACTCTTGGGTACAAAATTTGAAAAATTACCTACGTATTGCGTGAGGATAAGAAACAAGGCGATTTAAACGATATTGTATATCTTAAGCAAACACCTGGAGTAGAATAAATCTACGAGTTAGCCAACCTGTATTATACTACAGAATACAGGTTGAAAACCGCAGCCCAGACGCGACATCGTTCAATGCCATTATTGCCTGGCTTATGCGCCCGCCAAAACCTCCTGCAACCCCCCCCCCCCCCCGCAGTAGTGCAGTAGAGAACAAAGGTTGGAATTATGCAAGAAGCCCTTGGAAAGTATTAGGGAACCGGGTAATTGGTACCACTTCCACTAGATTATTACAGAATCCGTAAACGTTATAGTGCCCCTGAAAACATCCCAAGAGTCCTGGGTGGCTTCGGATGGGGATAGGTTGGAGAGGTTTCCTCTGCATCTTACCCATACTTTCACACCTCACCTTTCTCATCAAAACCATACTCACAGCACAACTGTTGAAGATTTCCTCACTTCACCTATACCTCTCTCACTTCCACCAAAAGCCGTTAACTCCTCTGAGGTAAAATACCTTCTGAAAAACTTACCTTACCGAAAATCCCCTGGATATGATCTTCTTACTCCTCAAATTCTCAAACAGCTTCCTCCTAAAGCCATAATCTTCCTAACCTACATTTACAGTTGCATTATCCGAACGGTGCACTTTCCTCTCCTCTGGAAAAATTCCATTATTGTCCTATTCGCCAAACCCGGTGAACCAGCCAATGACACCTCATCTTACCGTCCAATTAGCGTACTCTATCCTCTCAAAAATATCTGAAGAACTCCTATTAAAACATTTACTTCCAATTGTTGAATCCAATAACCTTTTTCCTATTCACCAGTTTGGTTTTCATCTACAACATTACACTGCTCAACAAGACCTTCGCGTTGTTGATCACATATCATCAGCCCTTGAATCCAAAAAGTATTGCACTGGGACGTTTTTGGACATAGTTTGTCACGAAGTTTTGTTTTTCAAGTTTAAAAGATATTTGTCACAGACTCTTGTTTTCTATTCCTACAGTACTACCTTTCAAACCTTTTTTTTGAGCATCCAACGGTGAATCGAAGGCAACGAAGCAAAATGTTCTCACATTACCTTTACCCTCTGCCGCAAGTACTGTTCTCTAGTTTTTTTAATTCCATTCCTCATCCTGTATCCCAGACAGTACGGTATTTCGGCTTCCATCTCAACAAAAGGCTAACATGGAACACACACACACACACGAGGCTAAAAATACAAGAACTAAACAAATGCTTTGGATAATTTTACAAACTACTTAAAAGGACATCTCATTTCTCAATACAAAATAAATAACTGATCTATAAAGTTATACTTAAGCCAATCTGGACATACGGAATAGAGCTATGGGGGAAAGCAAAAAAAAGTCAAACATCAAGCGTATCCAATCCTTTCAATAAAAAATCCTGAGAACAATAATGCCCCTTATTACGGCGGCAACAAAACCCTTCATAACGACCTTAATATACCCTAGATTCTCGAACACATCCCTTCCAAGTTCATAAAATTCCATAGTAACCTATCCAATCACCCTAATCCCCTAGCAGTCATTACACTTACCACACATCCCTATAATCCTCCGAGGAGATTAAAGGGACATTAGTAGCACAAATCTACCTCGTGACCTGCTATAAATACGTGGCAGTGGTAGTCCTGCAATGAACATTTTCTTTAATCATGTCCTGAGCGTCTGTGGTTCTTGCGCTCTTGGTCAGCTTCCACTGGCTCGTATTCGGTGACGCGGCTGATGGAGGAGCGTGGTGGACTTCTCTAGACTGCTTCCCATTTCGCATGTGAAAGGTGTGACAACCAACCATGTGTATTTGGGACGTCTCTGGGCTGTAAATAATGTATGAATGAGCGAGTGAATGAAAAATTGTAAATATGCTACTAATAAGAACATTGGACACCACTGCTTATTTCCCAATAAGGTAGATCGTAGTGTAAACCCCCGACTTTCTCTCTCTTCCTCCTCCCCCTAAATGTTTACAGGAATCTGGGGAAAATATTAATGCCAGGAGAGGGCATTACCCAAGGACAGGGGAACCTGAAATATTACAGGGAATTGACATTTAGATTACCGACATTTTATTAAATGATAATGAACAAATAGCATTTGATTAAAAACAAAAAAAAATCCTTAAGCTATTTGATAAAAAAAATACTTAAACTAGTTGATAAAAAAAATAATTAAACTATTTGATAAAAAAAACTAAGTAAACTATTTGAGAGAAAAATTACTTAAACTATTGGACAGAAAAAAATACTTAAACTTTACTAAACTTGAAACTGGTAAACCAGAGTTTTATTAACTTAAAGTTTGCTGATCGAAGAATGAGAACAAAATAAATACATCACTGTCCGTGTTTATCTATACGTATGCATAGTTTGGTGTTATTTGGTGTAAACTGATGAACGACGTAAACAAACAACATAAACCCTCGGTACGTGGAAGCTACGTCCAACGAGGTTACCTGTCGTAGCTAGATAGTGGATTAGTCAATCAGCTGTGAGGTTCCCGGTGGATGGAATCGGTGAGTCGATGATCGATATGCTCATATCCATACTAGTTCCAAGTCAAATCTCCAACCAGAGGTGCTCCCCATAAACCATAGGCCGATAAGGTGGTGAGATGAGGGGGGGGGGGGCGCTCCGGCGGGTGTTGGCCAACCCAGCTCTGGATACACACACTGACTGCAAGCGACTGATCTCGGTGCTCCGTCCTTTTAATCCTCTATAAAGGATGTAGGGTCTTACGGGGCCTCGGAGGCGTCCCGCACCGTTATTTGTTTTGTTTACTTTCCAGCATATTTCACATAAAACAAAATCAATACACTCACATTTGAAACACAAAGATATTCTTAGAACATTTATAATATTATCAATAATTATTAATTCTTTACATAAAACTAACCAAATACAAAAAAAAATATTTATCTCTAATTTACACTTTTTTTTTTTTTTTTTATAATAAATTTTACGAGGGTACTTTGTTAGATAATTACTTGTCAGCACAAGACCCCTTATTCGGCTTAAACAATGAATGATAATTTTTTCCTTCAATAACTAAAATAAACGAATTACCAGCGTAAACAATCGCTAATTTACATTGGCTATAAAAGTCTATCGGTCACAGTAGTTTTATCACAATAAAGATTTTATTTATAAAAAAGGATGTGTGTGTATGTGTGCGCGCGCCTGATATATGTTTAATAATATTTACCTAAGTGCACAAAATTATTTTGAATTTATTGTTACAGATATAAAATGCCATCAAAGATCCTTAGATTTTCAATTATTCTATAGAGTTATGAGGAAACAGCATAATCTGGTAGCTTCTAAACTGAAACTTATAAATCCCCATTGGAGAGAGGAAACGTTGTACCATGAAACCAAGAGAATTATAATAGCGCAGATACAACACGTAACATACAATGAATTCTTGAATGTTATAGGTATGTAATTGCTATGGTTAATTTGTTATTGGATTTTACTTTCAAACAGGTTTATGTTGAGATAACAATTTAACATGAATGTTTTTGAAACATGAACTTTAATTTCAATATTTCAAATAAATAAAAGTCAAAATTATCGATATTTAGATGCTTCTTTTGGTGGCCAAAAGAAGATATTTTGACTGTCAAAACCCTTGTTATATCTTTATTAATTTTTTAAAGTTAAAAAATCACACTAAGTACACATGCCAAGCAGTTTGCACAGGTGAAATACTTGAAGTAAATAGTATCAAATAAGCATATAAGAGTCAAAACTGGTTCATGTTTAAAAAAACAAAAAAACGCTAGTGTTATAGCTTAATTTGACAAAATAATTATGGTTAGTACCAAAGAAGTTGAAAGAAAACCTATTTGAACAGGGTTTTCAATATCATTTTTTTACTTAGTGTGCTTCACTTGCAGCCCCACAATATAGGGTTGTTCATCTCGTAAAACCTTTCTATTGTCGGTAGTAGAAGTAGTAAATCCTTCTTATCAGAGTCTGGGCCTTATTCGTATTTTCTCTTTTCACTACTCTCCTCACTCAAGCCGCTCCCGGTCACATGTTGACTTCTAACAGTGGAGACCCGGGTTTAATCTGTGGAAACTCAATCTTGGGCTACAGACTACATACAACATGGTTGTCAGTCTGTTTGCCACAGACTGAACAGTGAAGTCGGCAACCTTAACTTAGAAAATTTTATCGTGAAAAAATGTTAATTGGTAAATGGAACTTGTGTACGATTAAGTCTAGGAATACTATAAGGAGCAAGAATCAAATTTAATATACATTTCCCTTTTATTTTGGCAAAAGGGAACGCATCCTTTTCTTAGCAATCTGATGAAACCTTATAGAGGTGAAAAGCTCCTTAAAAATAAATCGCATTTAACTAAGGATTACTCAAGCCTAGACGAATTGCTAAAAATGCTGTTGGCGTATTTACTTCATAATTTCGTGTACTCTTAAATACAATAAATATTAACCCAAAAAGGCAGGCGTGATTACCTTAGCCACTTGTTAGAAAGATAGTTCAGTGCTAATGCAGAAGATTATTTATGTGTGAGTGTGAACAAGCGGCCCAATACGATCCAAAAGGCAATTAAGGTTAAGATTAAAATTGTGGAGTGTATATAAGGGGGGGTTCATAAATTAGATGCATTACTCTGCCAGTAACCCAGAGTGAAATATATTTACTCATCAAATAAATAATAATACAAGAAAAAGTTGCCACCTGGTGTGAACAATTAATTTTAATACTAATAAAAATAACATATTAGGAACTAACTAAAATAATAACAACTAACAAATAAAATGAATTCCTCAAAGTTTAATGTCTATTAATAGGCTAATTAAAATGATTTAAATATATTATATATTTGTTCCAATAATGCCGTCGTGAGTTGCATGTTCAATTTTGTCTCCATCTTGAGGTACTTGTCCCACACCTTGCTTCGTCTTCTTTCGGATATAGTAATCCAACCTCTTACTTAATATCCCAACTGGAGTTACATTGACTTATTTCATTGGTCCACAGACCAAGGAGAGTCATAAATGCTAATGCACTTCATGGCTGTCTAGCATTGGGAGTCACCTATGCTGAGGCGCTCTCTTCATGACTGTCTAGCATTGACTCACTAAAGAAGACCAAGCAGTCACCAGTGCTGAGATACTCTCTCCGTGGTTGTCTCGGCTGGACAAACTAATGAAGACCAAAGGGAGTCATCTATGCTGAGGCGATCTCTTCATGTATGTCTAGCATTGGGAGTCACCTATGCTGAGGCGCTCTCTTCATGACTGTCTAGCATTGACTCACTAAAGAAGACCAGTCACCAGTGCTGAGATACTCTCTCCGTGGTTGTCTCGGCTGGACAAACTAATGAAGACCAAAGGGAGTCATCTATGCTGAGGCGATCTCTTCATGACTGTCTAGCATTGGGAGTCATCTATGCTGAGGCGCTCTCTTCATGGCAGTCCAGCATTGGGAGTCACCTATGCGGAGGCGCTCTCTTCGTGACTGTCTAGCATTGGGAGTCACCTATGCTGAGGCGCTCTCTTCATGACTGTCTAGCATTGACTCACTAAAGAAGACCAAGCAGTCACCAGTGCTGAGATACTCTCTCCGTGGTTGTCTCGGCTAGACAAACTAATGAAGACCAAAGAAAGTCATCTATGCTGAGGCGATCTCTTCATGACTGTCTAGCATTGGGAGTCACCTATGCTGAGGCGCTCTCTTCATGACTGTCTAGCATTGACTCACTAAAGAAGACCAAGCAGTCACCAGTGCTGAGATACTCTCTCCGTGGTTGTCTCGGCTGGACAAACTAATGAAGACCAAAGGGAGTCATCTATGCTGAGGCGATCTCTTCATGACTGTCTAGCATTGGGAGTCACCTATGCTGAGGCGCTCTCTTCATGACTGTCTAGCATTGACTCACTAAAGAAGACCAGTCACCAGTGCTGAGATACTCTCTCCGTGGTTGTCTCGGCTGGACAAACTAATGAAGACCAAAGGGAGTCATCTATGCTGAGGCGATCTCTTCATGACTGTCTAGCATTGGGAGTCACCTATGCTGAGGCGCTCTCTTCATGACCGTCTAGCATTGACTTACTAAAGAAGACCAAGCAGTCACCAGTGCTGAGATACTCTCTCCGTGGTTGTCTCAGCTGGACAAACTAATGAAGACCAAAGGGAGTCATCTATGCTGAGGCGCTCTCTTCATGGCAGTCCAGCATTGGGAGTCACCTATGCGGAGGCGCTCTCTTCGTGACTGTCTAGCATTGGGAGTCACCTATGCTGAGGCGCTCTCTTCATGACTGTCTAGCATTGACTCACTAAAGAAGACCAAGCAGTCACCAGTGCTGAGATACTCTCTCCGTGGTTGTCTCGGCTAGACAAACTAATGAAGACCAAAGGGAGTCATCTATGCTGAGGCGATCTCTTCATGACTGTCTAGCATTGGGAGTCACCTATGCTGAGGCGCTCTCTTCATGACTGTCTAGCATTGACTCACTAAAGAAGACCAAGCAGTCACCAGTGCTGAGATACTCTCTCCATGGTTGTCTCAGCTGGACAAACTAATGAACACCAAAGGGAGTCATCTATGCTGAGGCGATCTCTTCATGACTGTCTAGCATTGGGAGTCACCTATGCGGAGGCGCTCTCTTCGTGACTGTCTAGCATTGGGAGTCACCCATTCTGAGGCGCTCTCTTCATGACTGTCTAGCATTGACTCACTAAAGAAGACCAAACAGTCACCAGTGCTGAGATACTCTCTCCGTGGTTGTCTCGGCTGGACAAACTAATGAAGACCAAAGGGAGTCATCTATGCTGAGGCGATCTCTTCATGACTGTCTAGCATTGGGAGTCACCTATGCGGAGGCGCTCTCTTCGTGACTGTCTAGCATTGGGAGTAACCTATTCTGAGGCGCTCTCTTCATGACTGTCTAGCATTGACTCACTAAAGAAGACCAAACAGTCACCAGTGCTGAGATACTCTCTCCGTGGTTGTCTCGGCTGGACAAACTAAAGAAGACCAAAGGGAGTCATCTATGCTGAGGCGATCTCTTCATGACTGTCTAGCATTGGGAGTCACCTATGCGGAGGCGCTCTCTTCGTGACTGTCTAGCATTGGGAGTCACCTATTCTGAGGCGCTCTCTTCATGACTGTCTAGCATTGACTCACTAAAGAAGACCAAACAGTCACCAGTGCTGAGATACTCTCTCCGTGGTTGTCTCGGCTGGACAAACTAATGAAGACCAAAGGGAGTCATCTATGCTGAGGCGATCTCTTCATGACTGTCTAGCATTGGGAGTCATCTATGCTGAGGCGCTCTCTTCATGGCAGTCCAGCATTGGGAGTCACCTATGCGGAGGCGCTCTCTTCGTGACTGTCTAGCATTGGGAGTCACCTATGCTGAGGCGCTCTCTTCATGACTGTCTAGCATTGACTCACTAAAGAAGACCAAGCAGTCACCAGTGCTGAGATACTCTCTCCGTGGTTGTCTCGGCTAGACAAACTAATGAAGACCAAAGAAAGTCATCTATGCTGAGGCGATCTCTTCATGACTGTCTAGCATTGGGAGTCACCTATGCTGAGGCGCTCTCTTCATGACTGTCTAGCATTGACTCACTAAAGAAGACCAAGCAGTCACCAGTGCTGAGATACTCTCTCCGTGGTTGTCTCGGCTGGACAAACTAATGAAGACCAAAGGGAGTCATCTATGCTGAGGCGATCTCTTCATGACTGTCTAGCATTGGGAGTCACCTATGCTGAGGCGCTCTCTTCATGACTGTCTAGCATTGACTCACTAAAGAAGACCAGTCACCAGTGCTGAGATACTCTCTCCGTGGTTGTCTCGGCTGGACAAACTAATGAAGACCAAAGGGAGTCATCTATGCTGAGGCGATCTCTTCATGACTGTCTAGCATTGGGAGTCACCTATGCTGAGGCGCTCTCTTCATGACCGTCTAGCATTGACTTACTAAAGAAGACCAAGCAGTCACCAGTGCTGAGATACTCTCTCCGTGGTTGTCTCAGCTGGACAAACTAATGAAGACCAAAGGGAGTCATCTATGCTGAGGCGCTCTCTTCATGGCAGTCCAGCATTGGGAGTCACCTATGCGGAGGCGCTCTCTTCGTGACTGTCTAGCATTGGGAGTCACCTATGCTGAGGCGCTCTCTTCATGACTGTCTAGCATTGACTCACTAAAGAAGACCAAGCAGTCACCAGTGCTGAGATACTCTCTCCGTGGTTGTCTCGGCTAGACAAACTAATGAAGACCAAAGGGAGTCATCTATGCTGAGGCGATCTCTTCATGACTGTCTAGCATTGGGAGTCACCTATGCTGAGGCGCTCTCTTCATGACTGTCTAGCATTGACTCACTAAAGAAGACCAAGCAGTCACCAGTGCTGAGATACTCTCTCCATGGTTGTCTCAGCTGGACAAACTAATGAACACCAAAGGGAGTCATCTATGCTGAGGCGATCTCTTCATGACTGTCTAGCATTGGGAGTCACCTATGCGGAGGCGCTCTCTTCGTGACTGTCTAGCATTGGGAGTCACCCATTCTGAGGCGCTCTCTTCATGACTGTCTAGCATTGACTCACTAAAGAAGACCAAACAGTCACCAGTGCTGAGATACTCTCTCCGTGGTTGTCTCGGCTGGACAAACTAATGAAGACCAAAGGGAGTCATCTATGCTGAGGCGATCTCTTCATGACTGTCTAGCATTGGGAGTCACCTATGCGGAGGCGCTCTCTTCGTGACTGTCTAGCATTGGGAGTAACCTATTCTGAGGCGCTCTCTTCATGACTGTCTAGCATTGACTCACTAAAGAAGACCAAACAGTCACCAGTGCTGAGATACTCTCTCCGTGGTTGTCTCGGCTGGACAAACTAAAGAAGACCAAAGGGAGTCATCTATGCTGAGGCGATCTCTTCATGACTGTCTAGCATTGGGAGTCACCTATGCAGAGGCGCTCTCTTCGTGACTGTCTAGCATTGGGAGTCACCTATTCTGAGGCGCTCTCTTCATGACTGTCTAGCATTGACTCACTAAAGAAGACCAAACAGTCACCAGTGCTGAGATACTCTCTCCGTGGTTGTCTCGGCTGGACAAACTAATGAAGACCAAAGGGAGTCATCTATGCTGAGGCGATCTCTTCATGACTGTCTAGCATTGGGAGTCACCTATGCGGAGGCGCTCTCTTCGTGACTGTCTAGCATTGGGAGTCACCTATTCTGAGGCGCTCTCTTCATGACTGTCTAGCATTGACTCACTAAAGAAGACCAAACTGTCACCAGTGCTGAGATACTCTCTCCGTGGTTGTCTCGGCTGGACAAACTAATGAACACCAAAGGGAGTCATCTATGCTGAGGCGATCTCTTCATGACTGTCCAGCATTGGGAGTCACCTATGCGGAGGCGCTCTCTTCGTGACTGTCTAGCATTGGGAGTCACCTATTCTGAGGCGCTCTCTTCATGACTGTCTAGCATTGACTCACTAAAGAAGACCAAACAGTCACCAGTGCTGAGATACTCTCTCCGTGGTTGTCTCGGCTAGACAAACTAATGAAGACCAAAGGGAGTCATCTATGCTGAGGCGATCTCTTCATGACTGTCTAGCATTGATAGTCACCTATGCTAAGGCGCTCTCTTCATGACTGTCTAGCATTGACTCACTAAAGAAGACCAAGCAGTCACCAGTGCTGAGATACTCTCTCCGTGGTTGTCTCAGCTGGACAAACTAATGAACACCAAAGGGAGTCATCTATGCTGAGGTGATCTCTTCATGACTGTCTAGCATTGGGAGTCACCTATGCCGAGGCGCTCTCTTCGTGACTGTCTAGCATTGGGAGTCACCTATTCTGAGGCGCTCTCTTCATGACTGTCTAGCATTGACTCACTAAAGAAGACCAAACAGTCACCAGTGCTGAGATACTCTCTCCGTGGTTGTCTCGGCTGGACAAACTAATGAAGACCAAAGGGAGTCATCTATGCTGAGGCGCTCTCTTCATGACTGTCTAGCATTGGGAGTCACCTATGCGGAGGCGCTCTCTTCGTGACTGTCTAGCATTGGGAGTCACCTATTGTGAGGCCCTCTCTTCATGACTGTCTAGCATTGACTCACTAAAGAAGACCAAACAGTCACCAGTGCTGAGATACTCTCTCCGTGGTTGTCTCGGCTGGACAAACTAATGAAGACCAAAGGGAGTCATCTATGCTGAGGCGATCTCTTCATGACTGTCTAGCATTGGGAGTCACCTATGCGGAGGCGCTCTCTTCGTGACTGTCTAGCATTGGGAGTCACCTATTCTGAGGCGCTCTCTTCATGACTGTCTAGCATTGACTCACTAAAGAAGACCAAACAGTCACCAGTGCTGAGATACTCTCTCCGTGGTTGTCTCGGCTAGACAAACTAATGAAGACCAAAGGGAGTCATCTATGCTGAGGCGATCTCTTCATGACTGTCTAGCATTGATAGTCACCTATGCTAAGGCGCTCTCTTCATGACTGTCTAGCATTGACTCACTAAAGAAGACCAAGCAGTCACCAGTGCTGAGATACTCTCTCCGTGGTTGTCTCAGCTGGACAAACTAATGAACACCAAAGGGAGTCATCTATGCTGAGGTGATCTCTTCATGACTGTCTAGCATTGGGAGTCACCTATGCCGAGGCGCTCTCTTCGTGACTGTCTAGCATTGGGAGTCACCTATTCTGAGGCGCTCTCTTCATGACTGTCTAGCATTGACTCACTAAAGAAGACCAAACAGTCACCAGTGCTGAGATACTCTCTCCGTGGTTGTCTCGGCTGGACAAACTAATGAAGACCAAAGGGAGTCATCTATGCTGAGGCGCTCTCTTCATGACTGTCTAGCATTGGGAGTCACCTATGCGGAGGCGCTCTCTTCGTGACTGTCTAGCATTGGGAGTCACCTATTCTGAGGCCCTCTCTTCATGACTGTCTAGCATTGACTCACTAAAGAAGACCAAACAGTCACCAGTGCTGAGATACTCTCTCCGTGGTTGTCTCGGCTGGACAAACTAATGAAGACCAAAGGGAGTCATCTATGCTGAGGCGATCTCTTCATGACTGTCTAGCATTGGGAGTCACCTATGCTGAGGCACTCTCTTCATGACTGTCTAGCATTGACTCACTAAAGAAGACCAGTCACCAGTGCTGAGATACTCTCTCCGTGGTTGTCTCGGCTGGACAAACTAATGAAGACCAAAGGGAGTCATCTATGCTGAGGCGATCTCTTCATGACTGTCTAGCATTGGGAGTCACCTATGCTGAGGCGCTCTCTTCATGACTGTCTAGCATTGACTCACTAAAGAAGACCAAGCAGTCATCAGTGCTGAGATACTCTCTCCGTGGTTGTCTCAGCTGGACAAACTAATGAAGACCAAAGGGAGTCATCTATGCTGAGGCGCTCTCTTCATGGCAGTCCAGCATTGGGAGTCACCTATGCGGAGGCGCTCTCTTCGTGACTGTCTAGCATTGGGAGTCACCTATGCTGAGGCGCTCTCTTCATGACTGTCTAGCATTGACTCACTAAAGAAGACGAAGCAGTCACCAGTGCTGAGATACTCTCTCCGTGGTTGTCTCGGCTAGACAAACTAATGAAGACCAAAGGGAGTCATCTATGCTGAGGCGATCTCTTCATGACTGTCTAGCATTGGGAGTCACCTATGCTGAGGCGCTCTCTTCATGACTGTCTAGCATTGACTCACTAAAGAAGACCAAGCAGTCACCAGTGCTGAGATACTCTCTCCGTGGTTGTCTCAGCTGGACAAACTAATGAACACCAAAGGGAGTCATCTATGCTGAGGCGATCTCTTCATGACTGTCTAGCATTGGGAGTCACCTATGCGGAGGCGCTCTCTTCGTGACTGTCTAGCATTGGGAGTCACCTATTCTGAGGCGGTCTCTTCATGACTGTCTAGCATTGACTCACTAAAGAAGACCAGTCACCAGTGCTGAGATACTCTCTCCGTGGTTGTCTCGGCTGGACAAACTAATGAAGACCAAAGGGAGTCATCTATGCTGAGGCGATCTCTTCATGACTGTCTAGCATTGGGAGTCACCTATGCTGAGGCGCTCTCTTCATGACTGTCTAGCATTGACTCACTAAAGAAGACCAAGCAGTCATCAGTGCTGAGATACTCTCTCCGTGGTTGTCTCAGCTGGACAAACTAATGAAGACCAAAGGGAGTCATCTATGCTGAGGCGCTCTCTTCATGGCAGTCCAGCATTGGGAGTCACCTATGCGGAGGCGCTCTCTTCGTGACTGTCTAGCATTGGGAGTCACCTATGCTGAGGCGCTCTCTTCATGACTGTCTAGCATTGACTCACTAAAGAAGACGAAGCAGTCACCAGTGCTGAGATACTCTCTCCGTGGTTGTCTCGGCTAGACAAACTAATGAAGACCAAAGGGAGTCATCTATGCTGAGGCGATCTCTTCATGACTGTCTAGCATTGGGAGTCACCTATGCTGAGGCGCTCTCTTCATGACTGTCTAGCATTGACTCACTAAAGAAGACCAAGCAGTCACCAGTGCTGAGATACTCTCTCCGTGGTTGTCTCAGCTGGACAAACTAATGAACACCAAAGGGAGTCATCTATGCTGAGGCGATCTCTTCATGACTGTCTAGCATTGGGAGTCACCTATGCGGAGGCGCTCTCTTCGTGACTGTCTAGCATTGGGAGTCACCTATTCTGAGGCGGTCTCTTCATGACTGTCTAGCATTGACTCACTAAAGAAGACCAAACAGTCACCAGTGCTGAGATACTCTCTCCGTGGTTGTCTCGGCTGGACAAACTAATGAAGACCAAAGGGAGTCATCTATGCTGAGGCGATCTCTTCATGACTGTCTAGCATTGGAAGTCACCTATACGGAGGCGCTCTCTTCGTGACTGTCTAGCATTGGGAGTCACCTATTCTGAGGCGCTCTCTTCATGACTGTCTAGCATTGACTCACTAAAGAAGACCAAACAGTCACCAGTGCTGAGATACTCTCTCCGTGGTTGTCTCAGCTGGACAAACTAATGAACACCAAAGGGAGTCATCTATGCTGAGGCGATCTCTTCATGACTGTCTAGCATTGGGAGTCACCTATGCGGAGGCGCTCTCTTCGTGACTGTCTAGCATTGGGAGTCACCTATTCTGAGGCGCTCTCTTCACGACTGTCTATCATTGACTCACTAAAGAAGACCAAACAGTCACCAGTGCTGAGATACTCTCTCCGTGGTTGTCTCGGCTGGACAAACTAATGAAGACCAAAGGGAGTCATCTATGCTGAGGCGATCTCTTCATGACTGTCTAGCATTGGGAGTCACCTATGCGGAGGCGCTCTCTTCGTGACTGTCTAGCATTGGGAGTCACCTATTCTGAGGCGCTCTCTTCATGACTGTCTAGCATTGACTCACTAAAGAAGACCAAACAGTCACCAGTGCTGAGATACTCTCTCCGTGGTTGTCTCGGCTGGACAAACTAATGAAGACCAAAGGGAGTCATCTATGCTGAGGCGATCTCTTCATGACTGTCTAGCATTGGGAGTCACCTATGCGGAGGCGCTCTCTTCGTGACTGTCTAGCATTGGGAGTCACCTATTCTGAGGCGCTCTCTTCATGACTGTCTAGCATTGACTCACTAAAGAAGACCAAACAGTCACCAGTGCTGAGATACTCTCTCCGTGGTTGTCTCGGCTGGACAAACTAAAGAAGACCAAAGGGAATCATCTATGCTGAGGCGATCTCTTCATGACTGTCTAGCATTGGGAGTCACCTATGCGGAGGCGCTCTCTTCGTGACTGTCTAGCATTGGGAGTCACCTATTCTGAGGCGCTCTCTTCATGACTGTCTAGCATTGACTCACTAAAGAAGACCAAACAGTCACCAGTGCTGAGATACTCTCTCCGTGGTTGTCTCGGCTAGACAAACTAATGAAGACCAAAGGGAGTCATCTATGCTGAGGCGATCTCTTCATGACTGTCTAGCATTGGGAGTCACCTATGCTGAGGCGCTCTCTTCATGACTGTCTAGCATTGACTTACTAAAGAAGACCAAGCAGTCACCAGTGCTGAGATACTCTCTCCGTGGTTGTCTCAGCTGGACAAACTAATGAACACCAAAGGGAGTCATCTATGCTGAGGCGATCTCTTCATGACTGTCTAGCATTGGGAGTCACATATGCGGAGGCGCTCTCTTCGTGACTGTCTAGCATTGGGAGTCACCTATTCTGAGGCGCTCTCTTCATGACTGTCTAGCATTGACTCACTAAAGAAGACCAAGCAGTCACCAGTGCTGAGATACTCTCTCCGTGGTTGTCTCAGCTGGACAAACTAATGAACACCAAAGGGAGTCATCTATGCTGAGGCGATCTCTTCATGACTGTCTAGCATTGGGAGTCACCTATGCTGAGGCGCTCTCTTCATGACTGTCTAGCATTGACTCACTAAAGAAGACCAAACAGTCACCAGTGCTGAGATACTCTCTCCGTGGTTGTCTCGGCTGGACAAACTAATGAAGACCAAAGGGAGTCATCTATGCTGAGGCGCTCTCTTCATGACTGTCTAGCATTGACTCACTAAAGAAGACCAAGCAGTCACCAGTGCTGAGATACTCTCTCCGTGGTTGTCTCGGCTGGACAAACTAATGAAGACCAAAGGGAGTCATCTATGCTGAGGCGCTCTCTTCATGGCAGTCCAGCATTGGGAGTCACCTATGCGGAGGCGCTCTCTTCGTGACTGTCTAGCATTGGGAGTCACCTATTCTGAGGCGCTCTCTTCATGACTGTCTAGCATTGACTCACTAAAGAAGACCAAACAGTCACCAGTGCTGAGATACTCTCTCCGTGGTTGTCTCGGCTGGACAAACTAATGAAGACCAAAGGGAGTCATCTATGCTGAGGCGCTCTCTTCATGACTGTCTAGCATTGGGAGTCACCTATGCGGAGGCGCTTTCTTCGTGACTGTCTAGCATTGGGAGTCACCTATTCTGAGGCGCTCTCTTCATGACGGTCTAGCATTGACTCACTAAAGAAGACCAAACAGTCACCAGTGCTGAGATACTCTCTCCGTGGTTGTCTCGGCTGGACAAACTAATAAAGACCAAAGGGAGTTATCTATGCTGAGGCGATCTCTTCATGACTGTCTAGCATTGACTCACTAAAGAAGACCAAGCAGTCACCAGTGCTGAGATACTCTCTCCGTGGTTGTCTCGGCTGGACAAACTAATGAAGACCAAAGGGAGTCATCTATGCTGAGGCGATCTCTTCATGACTGTCTAGCATTGGGAGTCACCTATGCTGAGGCGCTCTCTTCATGACTGTCTAGCATTGACTCACTAAAGAAGACCAAGCAGTCACCAGTGCTGAGATACTCTCTCCGTGGTTGTCTCGGCTGGACAAACTAATGAACACCAAAGGGAGTCATCTATGCTGAGGCGATCTCTTCATGACTGTCTAGCATTGGGAGTCACCTATACTGAGGCGCTTTCTTCATGACTGTCTAGCATTGACTCACTAAAGAAGACCAAGCAGTCACCAGTGCTGAGATACTCTCTCCGTGGTTGTCTCGGCTGGACAAACTAATGAAGACCAAAGGGAGTCATCTATGCTGAGGCGCTCTCTTCATGGCAGTCCAGCATTGGGAGTCACCTATGTGGAGGCGCTCTCTTCGTGACTGTCTAGCATTGGGAGTCACCTATTCTGAGGCGCTCTCTTCATGACTGTCTAGCATTGACTCACTAAAGAAGACCAAACAGTCACCAGTGCTGAGATACTCTCTCCGTGGTTGTCTCGGCTGGACCAACTAATGAAGACCAAAGGGAGTCATCTATGCTGAGGCGATCTCTTCATGACTGTCTAGCATTGGGAGTCACCTATGCGGAGGCGCTCTCTTCGTGACTGTCTAGCATTGGGAGTCACCTATTCTGAGGCGCTCTCTTCATGACTGTCTAGCATTGACTCACTAAAGAAGACCAAACAGTCACTAGTGCTGAGATACTCTCTGCGTGGTTGTCTCGGCTGGACCAACTAATGAAGACCAAAGGGAGTCATCTATGCTGAGGCGATCTCTTCATGACTGTCTAGCATTGGGAGTCACCTATGCGGAGGCGCTCTCTTCGTGACTGTCTAGCATTGGGAGTCACCTATTCTGAGGCGCTCTCTTCACGACTGTCTATCATTGACTCACTAAAGAAGACCAAACAGTCACCAGTGCTGAGATACTCTCTCCGTGGTTGTCTCGGCTGGACAAACTAATGAAGACCAAAGGGAGTCATCTATGCTGAGGCGATCTCTTCATGACTGTCTAGCATTGGGAGTCACCTATGCGGAGGCGCTCTCTTCGTGACTGTCTAGCATTGGGAGTCACCTATTCTGAGGCGCTCTCTTCATGACTGTCTAGCATTGACTCACTAAAGAAGACCAAACAGTCACCAGTGCTGAGATACTCTCTCCGTGGTTGTCTCGGCTGGACAAACTAATGAAGACCAAAGGGAGTCATCTATGCTGAGGCGATCTCTTCATGACTGTCTAGCATTGGGAGTCACCTATGCGGAGGCGCTCTCTTCGTGACTGTCTAGCATTGGGAGTCACCTATTCTGAGGCGCTCTCTTCATGACTGTCTAGCATTGACTCACTAAAGAAGACCAAACAGTCACCAGTGCTGAGATACTCTCTCCGTGGTTGTCTCGGCTGGACAAACTAAAGAAGACCAAAGGGAATCATCTATGCTGAGGCGATCTCTTCATGACTGTCTAGCATTGGGAGTCACCTATGCGGAGGCGCTCTCTTCGTGACTGTCTAGCATTGGGAGTCACCTATTCTGAGGCGCTCTCTTCATGACTGTCTAGCATTGACTCACTAAAGAAGACCAAACAGTCACCAGTGCTGAGATACTCTCTCCGTGGTTGTCTCGGCTAGACAAACTAATGAAGACCAAAGGGAGTCATCTATGCTGAGGCGATCTCTTCATGACTGTCTAGCATTGGGAGTCACCTATGCTGAGGCGCTCTCTTCATGACTGTCTAGCATTGACTTACTAAAGAAGACCAAGCAGTCACCAGTGCTGAGATACTCTCTCCGTGGTTGTCTCAGCTGGACAAACTAATGAACACCAAAGGGAGTCATCTATGCTGAGGCGATCTCTTCATGACTGTCTAGCATTGGGAGTCACATATGCGGAGGCGCTCTCTTCGTGACTGTCTAGCATTGGGAGTCACCTATTCTGAGGCGCTCTCTTCATGACTGTCTAGCATTGACTCACTAAAGAAGACCAAGCAGTCACCAGTGCTGAGATACTCTCTCCGTGGTTGTCTCAGCTGGACAAACTAATGAACACCAAAGGGAGTCATCTATGCTGAGGCGATCTCTTCATGACTGTCTAGCATTGGGAGTCACCTATGCTGAGGCGCTCTCTTCATGACTGTCTAGCATTGACTCACTAAAGAAGACCAAACAGTCACCAGTGCTGAGATACTCTCTCCGTGGTTGTCTCGGCTGGACAAACTAATGAAGACCAAAGGGAGTCATCTATGCTGAGGCGCTCTCTTCATGACTGTCTAGCATTGACTCACTAAAGAAGACCAAGCAGTCACCAGTGCTGAGATACTCTCTCCGTGGTTGTCTCGGCTGGACAAACTAATGAAGACCAAAGGGAGTCATCTATGCTGAGGCGCTCTCTTCATGGCAGTCCAGCATTGGGAGTCACCTATGCGGAGGCGCTCTCTTCGTGACTGTCTAGCATTGGGAGTCACCTATTCTGAGGCGCTCTCTTCATGACTGTCTAGCATTGACTCACTAAAGAAGACCAAACAGTCACCAGTGCTGAGATACTCTCTCCGTGGTTGTCTCGGCTGGACAAACTAATGAAGACCAAAGGGAGTCATCTATGCTGAGGCGCTCTCTTCATGACTGTCTAGCATTGGGAGTCACCTATGCGGAGGCGCTTTCTTCGTGACTGTCTAGCATTGGGAGTCACCTATTCTGAGGCGCTCTCTTCATGACGGTCTAGCATTGACTCACTAAAGAAGACCAAACAGTCACCAGTGCTGAGATACTCTCTCCGTGGTTGTCTCGGCTGGACAAACTAATAAAGACCAAAGGGAGTTATCTATGCTGAGGCGATCTCTTCATGACTGTCTAGCATTGACTCACTAAAGAAGACCAAGCAGTCACCAGTGCTGAGATACTCTCTCCGTGGTTGTCTCGGCTGGACAAACTAATGAAGACCAAAGGGAGTCATCTATGCTGAGGCGATCTCTTCATGACTGTCTAGCATTGGGAGTCACCAATGCTGAGGCGCTCTCTTCATGACTGTCTAGCATTGACTCACTAAAGAAGACCAAGCAGTCACCAGTGCTGAGATACTCTCTCCGTGGTTGTCTCGGCTGGACAAACTAATGAACACCAAAGGGAGTCATCTATGCTGAGGCGATCTCTTCATGACTGTCTAGCATTGGGAGTCACCTATACTGAGGCGCTTTCTTCATGACTGTCTAGCATTGACTCACTAAAGAAGACCAAGCAGTCACCAGTGCTGAGATACTCTCTCCGTGGTTGTCTCGGCTGGACAAACTAATGAAGACCAAAGGGAGTCATCTATGCTGAGGCGCTCTCTTCATGGCAGTCCAGCATTGGGAGTCACCTATGTGGAGGCGCTCTCTTCGTGACTGTCTAGCATTGGGAGTCACCTATTCTGAGGCGCTCTCTTCATGACTGTCTAGCATTGACTCACTAAAGAAGACCAAACAGTCACCAGTGCTGAGATACTCTCTCCGTGGTTGTCTCGGCTGGACAAACTAATGAAGACCAAAGGGAGTCATCTATGCTGAGGCGCTCTCTTCATGACTGTCTAGCATTGGGAGTCACCTATGCTGAGGCGCTCTCTTCATGACTGTCTAGCATTGGGAGTCACCTATGCTGAGGCGCTCTCTTCATGACTGTCTAGCATTGACTCATTAAAGAAGACCAAGCAGTCACCAGTGCTGAGATACTCTCTCCGTGGTTGTCTCGGCTGGACAAACTAATGAAGACCAAAGGGAGTCATCTATGCTGAGGCGCTCTCTTCATGACTGTCTAGCATTGGGAGTCACCTATACTGAGGCGCTTTCTTCATGACTGTCTAGCATTGACTCACTAAAGAAGACCAAGCAGTCACCAGTGCTGAGATACTCTCTCCGTGGTTGTCTCGGCTGGACAAACTAATGAAGACCAAAGGGAGTCATCTATGCTGAGGCGCTCTCTTCATGGCAGTCCAGCATTGGGAGTCACCTATGTGGAGGCGCTCTCTTCGTGACTGTCTAGCATTGGGAGTCACCTATGCTGAGGCGCTCTCTTCATGACTGTCTAGCATTGACTCATTAAAGAAGACCAAGCAGTCACCAGTGCTGAGATACTCTCTCCGTGGTTGTCTCGGCTGGACAAACTAATGAAGACCAAAGGGAGTCATCTATGCTGAGGCGCTCTCTTCATGACTGTCTAGCATTGACTCATTAAAGAAGACCAAGCAGTCACCAGTGCTGAGATACTCTCTCCGTGGTTGTCTCGGCCGGACAAACTAATGAAGACCAAAGGGAGTCATCTATGCTGAGGCAATCTCTTCATGACTGTCTAGCATTGGGAGTCACCTATACTGAGGCGCTTTCTTCATGACTGTCTAGCATTGACTCACTAAAGAAGACCAAGCAGTCACCAGTGCTGAGATACTCTCTCCGTGGTTGTCTCGGCTGGACAAACTAATGAAGACCAAAGGGAGTCATCTATGCTGAGGCGCTCTCTTCATGGCAGTCCAGCATTGGGAGTCACCTATGTGGAGGCGCTCTCTTCGTGACTGTCTAGCATTGGGAGTCACCTATTCTGAGGCGCTCTCTTCATGACTGTCTAGCATTGACTCACTAAAGAAGACCAAACAGTCACCAGTGCTGAGATACTCTCTCCGTGGTTGTCTCGGCTGGACAAACTAATGAAGACCAAAGGGAGTCATCTATGCTGAGGCGCTCTCTTCATGACTGTCTAGCATTGGGAGTCACCTATGCTGAGGCGCTCTCTTCATGACTGTCTAGCATTGGGAGTCACCTATGCTGAGGCGCTCTCTTCATGACTGTCTAGCATTGACTCATTAAAGAAGACCAAGCAGTCACCAGTGCTGAGATACTCTCTCCGTGGTTGTCTCGGCTGGACAAACTAATGAAGACCAAAGGGAGTCATCTATGCTGAGGCGCTCTCTTCATGACTGTCTAGCATTGACTCACTAAAGAAGACCAAGCAGTCACCAGTGCTGAGATACTCTCTCCGTGGTTGTCTCGGCTGGACAAACTAATGAAGACCAAAGGGAGTCATCTATGCTGAGGCGCTCTCTTCATGACTGTCTAGCATTGACTCACTAAAGAAGACCAAACAGTCACCAGTGCTGAGATACTCTTTTCGTGGTTGTCTCGGCTGGACAAACTAATAAAGACCAAAGGGAGTCATCTATGCTGAGGCGATCTCTTCATGACTGTCTAGCATTGACTCATTAAAGAAGACCAAGCAGTCACCAGTGCTGAGATACTCTCTACGTGGTTGTCTCGGCTGGACAAACTAATGAAGACCAAAGGGAGTCATCTATGCTGAGGCGCTCTCTTCATGACTGTCTAGCATTGGGAGTCACCTATGCTGAGGCGCTCTCTTCATGACTGTCTAGCATTGACTCATTAAAGAAGACCAAGCAGTCACCAGTGCTGAGATACTCTCTCCGTGGTTGGCTCGGCTGGAAAAACTAATGAAGACCAAAGGGAGTCATCTATGCTGAGGCGCTCTCTTCATGGCAGTCCAGCATTGGGAGTCACCTATGCGGAGGCGCTCTCTTCGTGACTGTCTAGCATTGGGAGTCACCTATTCTGAGGCGCTCTCTTCATGACTGTCTAGCATTGACTCACTAAAGAAGACCAAACAGTCACCAGTGCTGAGATACTCTCTCCGTGGTTGTCTCGGCTGGACAAACTAATGAACACCAAACGGAGTCATCTATGCTGAGGCGCTCTCTTCATGACTGTCTAGCATTGGGAGTCACCTATGCTGAGGCGCTCTCTTCATGACTGTCTAGCATTGACTCATTAAAGAAGACCAAGCAGTCACCAGTGCTGAGATACTCTCTCCGTGGTTGTCTCGGCTGGACAAACTAATGAAGACCAAATGGAGTCATCTATGCTGAGGCGCTCTCTTCATGACTGTCCAGCATTGACTCATTAAAGAAGACCAAGCAGTCACCAGTGCTGAGATACTCTCTTCGTACTTGTCTCGGCTGGACAAACTAATGAAGACCAAAGGGAGTCATCTATGCTGAGGCGCTCTCTTCATGACTGTCTAGCATTAACTCATTAAAGAAGACCAAGCAGTCACCAGTGCTGAGATACTCTCTCCGTGGTTGTCTTGGCTGGACAAACTAATGAAGACCAAAGGGAGTCATCTATGCTGAGGCGCTCTCTTCATGACTGTCTAGCATTGGGAGTCACCTATGCTGAGGCGCTCTCTTCATGACTGTCTAGCATTGACTCATTAAAGAAGACCAAGCAGTCACCAGTGCTGAGATACTCTCTCCGTGGTTGTCTTGGCTGGACAAACTAATGAAGACCAAAGGGAGTCATCTATGCTGAGGCGCTCTCTTCATGACTGTCTAGCATTGGGAGTCACCTATGCTGAGGCGCTCTCTTCATGACTGTCTAGCATTGACTCATTAAAGAAGACCAAGCAGTCACCAGTGCTGAGATACTCTCTCCATGGTTGTCTCGGCTGGACAAACTAATGAAGACCAAAGGGAGTCATCTATGCTGAGGCGCTCTCTCCATGACTGTCTAGCATTGACTCATTAAAGAAGACCAAGCAGTCACCAGTGCTGAGATACTCTCTCCGTGGTTGTCTCGGCTAGACAAACTAATGAAGACCAAAGGGAGTCACCTATGCTGAGGCGCTCTCTTCATGACTGTCTAGCATTGACTCATTAAAGAAGACCAAGCAGTCACCAGTGCTGAGATACTCTCTCCGTGGTTGTCTCGGCTGGACAAACTAATGAAGACCAAAGGGAGTCATCTATGCTGAGGCGCTCTCTTCATGACTGTCTAGCATTGGGAGTCACCTATGCTGAGGTGCTCTCTTCATGACTGTCTAGCATTGACTCATTAAAGAAGACCAAGCAGTCACCAGTGCTGAGATACTCTCTCCGTGGTTGTCTCGGCTGGACAAACTAATGAAGACCAAAGGGAGTCATCTATGCTGAGGCGCTCTCTTCATGACTGTCTAGCATTGGGAGTCACCTATGCTGAGGCGCTCTCTTCATGGCAGTCCAGCAGTGGGAGTCACCTATTCTGAGGCGCTCTCTTCATGACTGTCTAGCATTGACTCACTAAAGAAGACCAAACAGTCACCAGTGCTGAGATACTCTCTCCGTGGTTGTCTCGGCTGGACAAACTAATAAAGACCAAAGGGAGTTATCTATGCTGAGGCGATCTCTTCATGACTGTCTAGCATTGACTCATTAAAGAAGACCAAGCAGTCACCAGTGCTGAGAAACTCTCTACGTGGTTGTCTCGGCTGGACAAACTAATGAAGACCAAAGGGAGTCATCTATGCTGAGGCGATCTCTTCATGACTGTCTAGCATTGGGAGTCACCTATGCTGAGGCGCTCTCTTCATGACTGTCTAGCATTGACTCACTAAAGAAGACCAAGCAGTCACCAGTGCTGAGATACTCTCTCCGTGGTTGTCTCGGCTGGACAAACTAATGAACACCAAAGGGAGTCATCTATGCTGAGGCGCTCTCTTCATGGCAGTCCAGCATTGGGAGTCACCTATGCGGAGGCGCTCTCTTCGTGACTGTCTAGCATTGGGAGTCACCTATTCTGAGGCGCTCTCTTCATGACTGTCTAGCATTGACTCACTAAAGAAGACCAAACAGTCACCAGTGCTGAGATACTCTCTCCGTGGTTGTCTCGGCTGGACAAACTAATGAACACCAAACGGAGTCATCTATGCTGAGGCGCTCTCTTCATGACTGTCTAGCATTGGGAGTCACCTATGCTGAGGCGCTCTCTTCATGACTGTCTAGCATTGACTCATTAAAGAAGACCAAGCAGTCACCAGTGCTGAGATACTCTCTCCGTGGTTGTCTCGGCTGGACAAACTAATGAAGACCAAATGGAGTCATCTATGCTGAGGCGCTCTCTTCATGACTGTCCAGCATTGACTCATTAAAGAAGACCAAGCAGTCACCAGTGCTGAGATACTCTCTCCGTGGTTGTCTCGGCTGGACAAACTAATGAAGACCAAAGGGAGTCATCTATGCTGAGGCGATCTCTTCATGACTGTCTAGCATTGGGAGTCACCTATGCGGAGGCGCTCTCTTCATGACTGTCTAGCATTGACTCACTAAAGAAGACCAAACAGTCACCAGTGCTGAGATACTCTCTCCGTGGTTGTCTCGGCTGGACAAACTAATGAACACCAAAGGGAGTCATCTATGCTGAGGCGATCTCTTCATGACTGTCTAGCATTGGGAGTCACCTATGCGGAGGCGCTCTCTTCGTGACTGTCTAGCATTGGGAGTCACCTATTCTGAGGCGCTCTCTTCATGACTGTCTAGCATTGACTCACTAAAGAAGACCAAACAGTCACCAGTGCTGAGATACTCTCTCCGTGGTTGTCTTTGCTGGACAAACTAATGAAGACCAAAGGGAGTCATCTATGCTGAGGCGATCTCTTCATGACTGTCTAGCATTGGGAGTCACCTATGCGGAGGCGCTCTCTTCGTGACTGTCTAGCATTGGGAGTCACCTATTCTGAGGCGCTCTCTTCATGACTGTCTAGCATTGACTCACTAAAGAAGACCAAACAGTCACCAGTGCTGAGAAACTCTCTGCGTGGTTGTCTCGGCTGGACCAACTAATGAAGACCAAAGGGAGTCATCTATGCTGAGGCGATCTCTTCATGACTGTCTAGCATTGGGAGTCACCTATGCGGAGGCGCTCTCTTCGTGACTGTCTAGCATTGGGAGTCACCTATTCTGAGGCGCTCTCTTCATGACTGTCTAGCATTGACTCACTAAAGAAGACCAAACAGTCACTAGTGCTGAGATACTCTCTGCGTGGTTGTCTCGGCTGGACCAACTAATGAAGACCAAAGGGAGTCATCTATGCTGAGGCGATCTCTTCATGACTGTCTAGCATTGGGAGTCACCTATGCGGAGGCGCTCTCTTCGTGACTGTCTAGCATTGGGAGTCACCTATTCTGAGGCGCTCTCTTCATGACTGTCTAGCATTGACTCACTAAAGAAGACCAAACAGTCACCAGTGCTGAGATACTCTCTCCGTGGTTGTCTCGGCTAGACAAACTAATGAAGACCAAAGGGAGTCATCTATGCTGAGGCGATCTCTTCATGACTGTCTAGCATTGGGAGTCACCTATGCTGAGGCGCTCTCTTCATGACTGTCTAGCATTGACTCACTAAAGAAGACCAAGCAGTCACCAGTGCTGAGATACTCTCTCCGTGGTTGTCTCAGCTGGACAAACTAATGAACACCAAAGGGAGTCATCTATGCTGAGGTGATCTCTTCATGACTGTCTAGCATTGGGAGTCACCTATGCGGAGGCGCTCTCTTCGTGACTGTCTAGCATTGGGAGTCACCTATTCTGAGGCGCTCTCTTCATGACTGTCTAGCATTGACTCACTAAAGAAGACCAAACAGTCACCAGTGCTGAGATACTCTCTCCGTGGTTGTCTCGGCTGGACAAACTAATAAAGACCAAAGGGAGTTATCTATGCTGAGGCGATCTCTTCATGACTGTCTAGCATTGACTCATTAAAGAAGACCAAGTAGTCACCAGTGCTGAGATACTCTCTACGTGGTTGTCTCGGCTGGACAAACTAATGAAGACCAAAGGGAGTCATCTATGCTGAGGCGCTCTCTTCGTGACTGTCTAGCATTGGGAGTCACCTATTCTGAGGCGCTCTCTTCATGACTGTCTAGCATTGACTCACTAAAGAAGACCAAACAGTCACCAGTGCTGAGATACTCTCTCCGTGGTTGTCTCGGCTGGACAAACTAATGAAGACCAAAGGGAGTCATCTATGCTGAGGCGCTCTCTTCATGACTGTCTAGCATTGGGAGTCACCTATGCTGAGGCGCTCTCTTCATGACTGTCTAGCATTGACTCATTAAAGAAGACCAAGCAGTCACCAGTGCTGAGATACTCTCTCCGTGGTTGTCTCGGCTGGACAAACTAATGAAGACCAAAGGGAGTCATCTATGCTGAGGCGCTCTCTTCATGACTGTCTAGCATTGACTCATTAAAGAAGACCAAGCAGTCACCAGTGCTGAGATACTCTCTTCGTTGTTGTCTCGGCTGGACAAACTAATGAAGACCAAAGGGAGTCATCTATGCTGAGGCGCTCTCTTCATGACTGTCTAGCATTGACTCATTAAAGAAGACCAAGCTGTCACCAGTGCTGAGATACTCTCTCCGTGGTTGTTTTGGCTGGACAAACTAATGAAGACCAAAGGGAGTCATCTATGCTGAGGCGCTCTCTTCATGACTGTCTAGCATTGGGAGTCACCTATGCTGAGGCGCTCTCTTCATGACTGTCTAGCATTGACTCATTAAAGAAGACCAAGCAGTCACCAGTGCTGAGATACTCTCTCCGTGGTTGTCTCGGCTGGACAAACTAATGAAGACCAAAGGGAGTCATCTATGCTGAGGCGATCTCTTCATGACTGTCTAGCATTGGGAGTCACCTATGCTGAGGCGCTCTCTTCATGACTGTGTAGCATTGACTCACTAAAGAAGACCAAGCAGTCACCAGTGCTGAGAAACTCTCTCTGTGGTTGTCTCGGCTGGACAAACTAATGAAGACCAAAGGGAGTCATCTATGCTGAGGCGCTCTCTTCATGACTGTCTAGCATTGACTCATTAAAGAAGACCAAGCAGTCACCAGTGCTGAGATACTCTCTCCGTGGTTGTCTCGGCTGGACAAACTAATGAAGACCAAAGGGAGTCATCTATGCTGAGGCGCTATCTCCATGACTGTCTAGCATTGACTCATTAAAGAAGACCAAGCAGTCACCAGTGCTGAGATACTCTCTCCGTGGTTGTCTCGGCTGGACAAACTAATGAAGACCAAAGGGAGTCATCTATGCTGAGGCGCTCTCTTCATGACTGTCTAGCATTGGGAGTCACCTATGCTGAGGCGCTCTCTTCATGACTGTCTAGCATTGACTCATTAAAGAAGACCAAGCAGTCACCAGTGCTGAGATACTCTCTCCGTGGTTGTCTCGGCTGGACAAACTAATGAAGACCAAAGGGAGTCATCTATGCTGAGGCGATCTCTTCATGACTGTCTAGCATTGGGAGTCACCTATGCGGAGGCGCTCTCTTCATGACTGTCTAGCATTGACTCACTAAAGAAGACCAAACAGTCACCAGTGCTGAGATACTCTCTCCGTGGTTGTCTCGGCTGGACAAACTAATGAAGACCAAAGGGAGTCATCTATGCTGAGGCGATCTCTTCATGACTGTCTAGCATTGGGAGTCACCTATGCGGAGGCGCTCTCTTCGTGACTGTCTAGCATTGGGAGTCACCTATTCTGAGGCGCTCTCTTCATGACTGTCTAGCATTGACTCACTAAAGAAGACCAAACAGTCACCAGTGCTGAGATACTCTCTCTGTGGTTGTCTCGGCTGGACAAACTAATGAAGACCAAAGGGAGTCATCTATGCTGAGGCGATCTCTTCATGACGGTCTAGCATTGGGAGTCACCTATGCGGAGGCGCTCTCTTCGTGACTGTCTAGCATTGGGAGTCACCTATTCTGAGGCGCTCTCTTCATGACTGTCTAGCATTGACTCACTAAAGAAGACCAAACAGTCACCAGTGCTGAGAAACTCTCTGCGTGGTTGTCTCGGCTGGACCAACTAATGAAGACCAAAGGGAGTCATCTATGCTGAGGCGATCTCTTCATGACTGTCTAGCATTGGGAGTCACCTATGCGGAGGCGCTCTCTTCGTGACTGTCTAGCATTGGGAGTCACCTATTCTGAGGCGCTCTCTTCATGACTGTCTAGCATTGACTCACTAAAGAAGACCAAACAGTCACTAGTGCTGAGATACTCTCTCCGTGGTTGTCTCGGCTGGACAAACTAATGAACACCAAAGGGAGTCATCTATGCTGAGGCGATCTCTTCATGACTGTCTAGCATTGGGAGTCACCTATGCGGAGGCGCTCTCTTCGTGACTGTCTAGCATTAGGAGTCACCTATTCTGAGGCGCTCTCTTCATGACTGTCTAGCATTGACTCACTAAAGAAGACCAAACAGTCACCAGTGCTGAGATACTCTCTCCGTGGTTGTCTCGGCTAGACAAACTAATGAAGACCAAAGGGAGTCATCTATGCTGAGGCGATCTCTTCATGACTGTCTAGCATTGGGAGTCACCTATGCTGAGGCGCTCTCTTCATGACTGTCTAGCATTGACTCACTAAAGAAGACCAAGCAGTCACCAGTGCTGAGATACTCTCTCCGTGGTTGTCTCAGCTGGACAAACTAATGAACACCAAAGGGAGTCATCTATGCTGAGGTGATCTCTTCATGACTGTCTAGCATTGGGAGTCACCTATGCGGAGGCGCTCTCTTCGTGACTGTCTAGCATTGGGAGTCACCTATTCTGAGGCGCTCTCTTCATGACTGTCTAGCATTGACTTACTAAAGAAGACCAAACAGTCACCAGTGCTGAGATACTCTCTCCGTTGTTGTCTCGGCTGGACAAACTAATAAAGACCAAAGGGAGTTATCTATGCTGAGGCGATCTCTTCATGACTGTCTAGCATTGACTCATTAAAGAAGACCAAGTAGTCACCAGTGCTGAGATACTCTCTACGTGGTTGTTTCGGCTGGACAAACTAATGAAGACCAAAGGGAGTCATCTATGCTGAGGCGCTCTCTTCGTGACTGTCTAGCATTGGGAGTCACCTATTCTGAGGCGCTCTCTTCATGACTGTCTAGCATTGACTCACTAAAGAAGACCAAACAGTCACCAGTGCTGAGATACTCTCTCCGTGGTTGTCTCGGCTGGACAAACTAATGAAGACCAAAGGGAGTCATCTATGCTGAGGCGCTCTCTTCATGACTGTCTAGCATTGGGAGTCACATATGCTGAGGCGCTCTCTTCATGACTGTCTAGCATTGACTCATTAAAGAAGACCAAGCAGTCACCAGCGCTGAGATACTCTCTCCGTGGTTGTCTCGGCTGGACAAACTAATGAAGACCAAAGGGAGTCATCTATGCTGAGGCGCTCTCTTCATGACTGTCTAGCATTGGGAGTCACCTATGCTGAGGCGCTCTCTTCATGGCAGTCCAGCATTGGGAGTCACCTATTCTGAGGCGCTCTCTTCATAACTGTCTAGCATTGACTCACTAAAGAAGACCAAACAGTCACCAGTGCTGAGATACTCTCTCCGTGGTTGTCTCGGCTGGACAAACTAATAAAGACCAAAGGGAGTTATCTATGCTGAGGCGATCTCTTCATGACTGTCTAGCATTGACTCATTAAAGAAGACCAAGCAGTCACCAGGGCTGAGATACTCTCTACGTGGTTGTCTCGGCTGGACAAACTAATGAAGACCAAAGGGAGTCATCTATGCTGAGGCGATCTCTTCATGACTGTCTAGCATTGGGAGTCACCTATGCTGAGGCGCTCTCTTCATGACTGTCTAGCATTGACTCACTAAAGAAGACCAAGCAGTCACCAGTGCTGAGATACTCTCTCCGTGGTTGTCTCGGCTGGACAAACTAATGAACACCAAAGGGAGTCATCTATGCTGAGGCGATCTCTTCATGACTGTCTAGCATTGACTCATTAAAGAAGACCAAGCAGTCACCAGGGCTGAGATACTCTCTACGTGGTTGTCTCGGCTGGACAAACTAATGAAGACCAAAGGGAGTCATCTATGCTGAGGCGATCTCTTCATGACTGTCTAGCATTGGGAGTCACCTATGCTGAGGCGCTCTCTTCATGACTGTCTAGCATTGACTCACTAAAGAAGACCAAGCAGTCACCAGTGCTGAGATACTCTCTCCGTGGTTGTCTCGGCTGGACAAACTAATGAACACCAAAGGGAGTCATCTATGCTGAGGCGATCTCTTCATGACTGTCTAGCATTGGGAGTCACCTATACTGAGGCGCTCTCTTCATGACTGTCTAGCATTGACTCACTAAAGAAGACCAAGCAGTCACCAGTGCTGAGATACTCTCTCCGTGGTTGTCTCGGCTGGACAAACTAATGAAGACCAAAGGGAGTCATCTATGCTGAGGCGCTCTCTTCATGGCAGTCCAGCATTGGGAGTCACCTATGCGGAGGCGCTCTCTTCGTGACTGTCTAGCATTGGGAGTCACCTATTCTGAGGCGCTCTCTTAATGACTGTCTAGCATTGACTCACTAAAGAAGACCAAACAGTCACCAGTGCTGAGATACTCTCTCCGTGGTTGTCTCGGCTGGACAAACTAATGAAGACCAAAGGGAGTCATCTATGCTGAGGCGCTCTCTTCATGACTGTCTAGCATTGGGAGTCACCTATTCTGAGGCGCTCTCTTCATGACTGTCTAGCATTGACTCATTAAAGAAGACCAAGCAGTCACCAGTGCTGAGATACTCTCTCCGTGGTTGTCTCGGCTGGACAAACTAATGAAGACCAAAGGGAGTCATCTATGCTGAGGCGCTCTCTTCATGACTGTCTAGCATTGACTCATTAAAGAAGACCAAGCAGTCACCAGTGCTGAGTTACTCTCTTCGTGGTTGTCTCGGCTGGACAAACTAATGAAGACCAAAGGGAGTCATCTATGCTGAGGCGCTCTCATCATGACTGTCTAGCATTGACTCATTAAAGAAGACCAAGCAGTCACCAGTGCTGAGATACTCTCTCCGTGGTTGTCTTGGCTGGACAAACTAATGAAGACCAAAGGAAGTCATCTATGCTGAGGCGCTCTCTTCATGACTGTCTAGCATTGGGAGTCACCTATGCTGAGGCGCTCTCTTCATGACTGTCTAGCATTGACTCATTAAAGAAGACCAAGCAGTCACCAGTGCTGAGATACTCTCTCCGTGGTTGTCTCGGCTGGACAAACTAATGAAGACCAAAGGGAGTCATCTATGCTGAGGCGCTCTCTTTATGACTGTCTAGCATTGACTCATTAAAGAAGACCAAGCAGTCACCAGTGCTGAGATACTCTCTCCGTGGTTGTCTCGGCTGGACAAACTAATGAAGACCAAAGGGAGTCATCTATGCTGAGGCGCTCTCTTCATGACTGTCTAGCATTGACTCATTAAAGAAGACCAAGCAGTCACCAGTGCTGAGATACTCTCTCCGTGGTTGTCTCGGCTGGACAAACTAATGAAGACCAAAGGGAGTCATCTATGCTGAGGCGCTCTCTCCATGACTGTCTAGCATTGACTCATTAAAGAAGACCAAGCAGTCACCAGTGCTGAGATACTCTCTCCGTGGTTGTCTCGGCTAGACAAACTAATGAAGACCAAAGGGAGTCACCTATGCTGAGGCGCTCTCTTCATGACTGTCTAGCATTGACTCATTAAAGAAGACCATGCAGTCACCAGTGCTGAGATACTCTCTCCGTGGTTGTCTCGGCTGGACAAACTAATGAAGACCAAAGGGAGTTATCTATGCTGAGGCGCTCTCTTCATGACTGTCTAGCATTAGGAGTCACCTATGCTGAGGCGCTCTCTTCATGGCAGTCCAGCATTGGGAGTCACCTATGCTTAGGCGCTCTCTTCGTGACTGTCTAGCATTGGGAGACACCTATTCTGAGGCGCTCTCTTCATGACTGTCTAGCATTGGGAGTCACCTATTCTGAGGCGCTCTCTTCTTGACTGTCTAGCATTGACTCATTAAAGAAGACCAAGCAGTCACCAGTGCTGAGATACTCTCTTCGTGGTTGTCTCGGCTGGACAAACTAATGAAGACCAAAGGGAATCATCTATGCTGAGGCGCTCTCTTTATGACTGTCTAGCATTGACTCATTAAAGAAGACCAAGCAGTCACCAGTGCTGAGATACTCTCTCCGTGGTTGTCTCGGCTGGACAAACTAATGAAGACCAAAGGGAGTCATCTATGCTGAGGCGCTCTCTTCATGACTGTCTAGCATTGGGAGTCACCTATGCTGAGGCGCTCTCTTCATTACTGTCTAGCATTGACTCATTAAAGAAGACCAAGCAGTCACCAGTGCTGAGATACTCTCTCCGTGGTTGTCTTGGCTGGACAAACTAATGAAGACCAAAGGAAGTCATCTATGCTGAGGCGCTCTCTTCATGACTGTCTAGCATTGGGAGTCACCTATGCTGAGGCGCTCTCTTCATGACTGTCTAGCATTGACTCATTAAAGAAGACCAAGCAGTCACCAGTGCTGAGATACTCTCTCCGTGGTTGTCTCGGCTGGAAAAACTAATGAAGACCAAAGGGAGTCATCTATGCTGAGGCGCTCTCTTCATGACTGTCTAGCATTGACACATTAAAGAAGACCAAGCAGTCACCAGTGCTGAGATACTCTCTCCGTGGTTGTCTCGGCTGGACAAACTAATGAAGACCAAAGGGAGTCATCTATGCTGAGGCGCTCTCTTCATGACTGTCTAGCATTGACTCATTAAAGAAGACCAAGCAGTCACCAGTGCTGAGATACTCTCTCCGTGGTTGTCTTGGCTGGACAAACTAATGAAGACCAAAGGAAGTCATCTATGCTGAGGCGCTCTCTTCATGACTGTCTAGCATTGGGAGTCACCTATGCTGAGGCGCTCTCTTCATGACTGTCTAGCATTGACTCATTAAAGAAGACCAAGCAGTCACCAGTGCTGTGATACTCTCTCCGTGGTTGTCTCGGCTGGACAAACTAATGAAGACCAAAGGGAGTCATCTATGCTGAGGCGCTCTCTTCATGACTGTCTAGCATTGACACATTAAAGAAGACCAAGCAGTCACCAGTGCTGAGAAACTCTCTCTGTGGTTGTCTCGGCTGGACAAACTAATGAAGACCAAAGGGAGTCATCTATGCTGAGGCGCTCTCTTCATGACTGTCTAGCATTGACTCATTAAAGAAGACCAAGCAGTCACCAGTGCTGAGATACTCTCTCCGTGGTTGTCTCGGCTGGACAAACTAATGAAGACCAAAGGGAGTCATCTATGCTGAGGCGCTATCTCCATGACTGTCTAGCATTGACTCATTAAAGAAGACCAAGCAGTCACCAGTGCTGAGATACTCTCTCCGTGGTTGTCTCGGCTAGACAAACTAATGAAGACCAAAGGGAGTCACCTATGCTGAGGCGCTCTCTTCCTGACTGTCTAGCATTGACTCATTAAAGAAGACCAAGCAGTCACCAGTGCTGAGATACTCTCTCCGTGGTTGTCTCGGCTGGACAAACTAATGAAGACCAAAGGGAGTCATCTATGCTGAGGCGCTCTCTTCATGACTGTCTAGCATTGGGAGTCACCTATGCTGAGGCGCTCTCTTCATGACTGTCTAGCATTGACTTATTAAAGAAGACCAAGCAGTCACCAGTGCTGAGATACTCTCTCCGTGGTTGTCTCGGCTGGACAAACTAATGAAGACCAAAGGGAGTCATCTATGCTGAGGCGATCTCTTCATGACTGTCTAGCATTGGGAGTCACCTATGCGGAGGCGCTCTCTTCATGACTGTCTAGCATTGACTCACTAAAGAAGACCAAACAGTCACCAGTGCTGAGATACTCTCTCCGTGGTTGTCTCGGCTGGACAAACTAATGAAGACCAAAGGGAGTCATCTATGCTGAGGCGATCTCTTCATGACTGTCTAGCATTGGGAGTCACATATGCGGAGGCGCTCTCTTCGTGACTGTCTAGCATTGGGAGTCACCTATTCTGAGGCGCTCTCTTCATGACTGTCTAGCATTGACTCACTAAAGAAGACCAAACAGTCACCAGTGCTGAGATACTCTCTCCGTGGTTGTCTCGGCTGGACAAACTAATGAAGACCAAAGGGAGTCATCTATGCTGAGGCGATCTCCTCATGACTGTCTAGCATTGGGAGTCACCTATGCGGAGGCGCTCTCTTCGTGACTGTCTAGCATTGGGAGTCACCTATTCTGAGGCGCTCTCTTCATGACTGTCTAGCATTGACTCACTAAAGAAGACCAAACAGTCACCAGTGCTGAGAAACTCTCTGCGTGGTTGTCTCGGCTGGACCAACTTATGAAGACCAAAGGGAGTCATCTATGCTGAGGCGATCTCTTAATGACTGTCTAGCATTGGGAGTCACCTATGCGGAGGCGCTCTCTTCGTGACTGTCTAGCATTAGGAGTCACCTATTCTGAGGCGCTCTCTTCATGACTGTCTAGCATTGACTCACTAAAGAAGACCAAACAGTCACTAGTGCTGAGATACTCTCTCCGTGGTTGTCTCGGCTGGACAAACTAATGAACACCAAAGGGAGTCATCTATGCTGAGGCGATCTCTTCATGACTGTCTAGCATTGGGAGTCACCTATGCTGAGGCGCTCTCTTCATGACTGTCTAGCATTGACTCACTAAAGAAGACCAAGCAGTCACCAGTGCTGAGATACTCTCTCCGTGGTTGTCTCAGCTGGACAAACTAATGAACACCAAAGGGAGTCATCTATGCTGAGGTGATCTCTTCATGACTGTCTAGCATTGGGAGTCACCTATGCGGAGGCGCTCTCTTCGTGACTGTCTAGCATTGGGAGTCACCTATTCTGAGGCGCTCTCTTCATGACTGTCTAGCATTGACTCACTAAAGAAGACCAAACAGTCACCAGTGCTGAGATACTCTCTCCGTGGTTGTCTCGGCTGGACAAACTAATAAAGACCAAAGGGAGTTATCTATGCTGAGGCGATCTCTTCATGACTGTCTAGCATTGACTCATTAAAGAAGACCAAGCAGTCACCAGTGCTGAGATACTCTCTACGTGGTTGTCTCGGCTGGACAAACTAATGAAGACCAAAGGGAGTCATCTATGCTGAGGCGCTCTCTTCGTGACTGTCTAGCATTGGGAGTCACCTATTCTGAGGCGCTCTCTTCATGACTGTCTAGCATTGACTCACTAAAGAAGACCAAACAGTCACCAGTGCTGAGATACTCTCTCCGTGGTTGTCTCGGCTGGACAAACTAATGAAGACCAAAGGGAGTCATCTATGCTGAGGCGCTCTCTTCATGACTGTCTAGCATTGGGAGTCACCTATGCTGAGGCGCTCTCTTCATGACTGTCTAGCATTGACTCATTAAAGAAGACCAAGCAGTCACCAGTGCTGAGATACTCTCTCCGTGGTTGTCTCGGCTGGACAAACTAATGAAGACCAAAGGGAGTCATCTATGCTGAGGCGCTCTCTTCATGACTGTCTAGCATTGACTCATTAAAGAAGACCAAGCAGTCACCAGTGCTGAGATACTCTCTTCGTGGTTGTCTCGGCTGGACAAATTAATGAAGACCAAAAGGGAGTCATCTATGCTGAGGCGCTCTCTTCATGACTGTCTAGCATTGGGAGTCACCTATTCTGAGGCGCTCTCTTCATGACTGTCTAGCATTGACTCACTAAAGAAGACCAAACAGTCACCAGTGCTGAGATACTCTCTCCGTGGTTGTCTCGGCTGGACAAACTAATGAAGACCAAAGGGAGTCATCTATGCTGAGGCGCTCTCTTCATGACTGTCTAGCATTGGGAGTCACCTATTCTGAGGCGCTCTCTTCATGACTGTCTAGCATTGACTCATTAAAGAAGACCAAGCAGTCACCAGTGCTAAGATACTCTCTCCGTGGTTGTCTCGGCTGGACAAACTAATGAAGACCAAAGGGAGTCATCTATGCTGAGGCGCTCTCTTCATGACTGTCTAGCATTGACTCATTAAAGAAGACCAAGCAGTCACCAGTGCTGAGATACTCTCTCCGTGGTTGTCTCGGCTGGACAAACTAATGAAGACCAAAGGGAGTCATCTATGCTGAGGCGATCTCTTCATGACTGTCTAGCATTGGGAGTCACCTATGCTGAGGCGCTCTCTTCATGACTGTCTAGCATTGACTCATTAAAGAAGACCAAGCAGTCACCAGTGCTGAGATACTCTCTCCGTGGTTGTCTCGGCTGGACAAACTAATGAAGACCAAAGGGAGTCATCTATGCTGAGGCGCTCTCTTCATGACTGTCTAGCATTGACTCATTAAAGAAGACCAAGCAGTCACCAGTGCTGAGATACTCTCTTCGTGGTTGTCTCGGCTGGACAAACTAATGAAGACCAAAGGGAGTCATCTATGCTGAGGCGCTCTCTTCATGACTGTCTAGCATTGACTCATTAAAGAAGACCAAGCAGTCACCAGTGCTGAGATACTCTCTCCGTGGTTGTCTCGGCTGGACAAACTAATGAAGACCAAAGGGAGTCATCTATGCTGAGGCGCTCTCTTCATGACTGTCTAGCATTGACTCATTAAAGAAGACCAAGCAGTCACCAGTGCTGAGATACTCTCTTCGTGGTTGTCTCGGCTGGACAAATTAATGAAGACCAAAAGGGAGTCATCTATGCTGAGGCGCTCTCTTCATGACTGTCTAGCATTGGGAGTCACCTATTCTGAGGCGCTCTCTTCATGACTGTCTAGCATTGACTCACTAAAGAAGACCAAACAGTCACCAGTGCTGAGATACTCTCTCCGTGGTTGTCTCGGCTGGACAAACTAATGAAGACCAAAGGGAGTCATCTATGCTGAGGCGCTCTCTTCATGACTGTCTAGCATTGACTCATTAAAGAAGACCAAGCAGTCACCAGTGCTGAGATACTCTCTTCGTGGTTGTCTCGGCTGGACAAACTAATGAAGACCAAAGGGAGTCATCTATGCTGAGGCGCTCTCTTCATGACTGTCTAGCATTGACTCATTAAAGAAGACCAAGCAGTCACCAGTGCTGAGATACTCTCTCCGTGGTTGTCTCGGCTGGACAAACTAATGAAGACCAAAGGGAGTCATCTATGCTGAGGCGCTCTCTTCATGACTGTCTAGCATTGGGAGTCACCTATGCTTAGGCGCTCTCTTTATGACTGTCTAGCATTGACTCATTAAAGAAGACCAAGCAGTCACCAGTGCTGAGATACTCTCTCCGTGGTTGTCTTGGCTGGACAAACTAATGAAGACCAAAGGAAGTCATCTATGCTGAGGCGCTCTCTTCATGACTGTCTAGCATTGGGAGTCACCTATGCTGAGGCGCTCTCTTCATGACTGTCTAGCATTGACTCATTAAAGAAGACCAAGCAGTCACCAGTGCTGTGATACTCTCTCCGTGGTTGTCTCGGCTGGAGAAACTAATGAAGACCAAAGGGAGTCATCTATGCTGAGGCGCTCTCTTTATGACTGTCTAGCATTGACACATTAAAGAAGACCAAGCAGTCACAAGTGCTGAGATACTCTCTCCGTGGTTGTCTCGGCTGGACAAACTAATGAAGACCAAAGGGAGTCATCTATGCTGAGGCGATCTCTTCATGACTGTCTAGCATTGGGAGTCACCTATACTGAGGCGCTCTCTTCATGACTGTCTAGCATTGACTCACTAAAGAAGACAAAGCAGTCACCAGTGTTGAGATACTCTCTCCGTGGTTGTCTCGGCTGGACAAACTAATGAAGACCAAAGGGAGTCATCTATGCTGAGGCGCTCTCTTCATGGCAGTCCAGCATTGGGAGTCACCTATGCGGAGGCGCTCTCTTCGTGACTGTCTAGCATTGGGAGTCACCTATTCTGAGGCGCTCTCTTCATGACTGTCTAGCATTGACTCACTAAAGAAGACCAAACAGTCACCAGTGCTGAGATACTCTCTCCGTGGTTGTCTCGGCTGGACAAACTAATGAAGACCAAAGGGAGTCATCTATGCTGAGGCGCTCTCTTCATGACTGTCTAGCATTGGGAGTCACCTATGCTGAGGCGCTCTCTTCATGACTGTCTAGCATTGACTCATTAAAGAAGACCAAGCAGTCACCAGTGCTGAGATACTCTCTCCGTGGTTGTCTCGGCTGGACAAACTAATGAAGACCAAAGGGAGTCATCTATGCTGAGGCGCTCTCTTCATGACTGTCTAGCATTGACTCATTAAAGAAGACCAAGCAGTCACCAGTGCTGAGTTACTCTCTTCGTGGTTGTCTCGGCTGGACAAACTAATGAAGACCAAAGGGAGTCATCTATGCTGAGGCGCTCTCTTCATGACTGTCTAGCATTGACTCATTAAAGAAGACCAAGCAGTCACCAGTGCTGAGATACTCTCTCCGTGGTTGTCTCGGCTGGACAAACTAATGAAGACCAAAGGGAGTCATCTATGCTGAGGCGCTCTCTTCATGACTGTCTAGCATTGGGAGTCACCTATGCTGAGGCGCTCTCTTCATGACTGTCTAGCATTGACTCATTAAAGAAGACCAAGCAGTCACCAGTGCTGAGATACTCTCTCCGTGGTTGTCTTGGCTGGACAAACTAATGAAGACCAAAGGAAGTCATCTATGCTGAGGCGCTCTCTTCATGACTGTCTAGCATTGACTCATTAAAGAAGACCAAGCAGTCACCAGTGCTGAGATACTCTCTCCGTGGTTGTCTCGGCTGGACAAACTAATGAAGACCAAAGGGAGTCATCTATGCTGAGGCGCTCTCTTCATGACTGTCTAGCATTGACTCATTAAAGAAGACCAAGCAGTCACCAGTGCTGAGATACTCTCTCCGTGGTTGTCTCGGCTGGACAAACTAATGAAGACCAAAGGGAGTCATCTATGCTGAGGCGCTCTCTTCATGACTGTCTAGCATTGACTCATTAAAGAAGACCAAGCAGTCACTAGTGCTGAGATACTCTCTCCGTGGTTGTCTCGGCTGGACAAACTAATGAAGACCAAAGGGAGTCATCTATGCTGAGGCGCTCTCTCCATGACTGTCTAGCATTGACTCATTAAAGAAGACCAAGCAGTCACCAGTGCTGAGATACTCTCTTTGTGGTTGTCTCGGCTGGACTAACTAATGAAGACCAAAGGGAGTCATCTATGCTGAGGCGCTCTCTCCATGACTGTCTAGCATTGACTCATTAAAGAAGACCAAGCAGTCACCAGTGCTGAGATACTCTCTCCGTGGTTGTCTCGGCTAGACAAACTAATGAAGACCAAAGGGAGTCACCTATGCTGAGGCGCTCTCTTCATGACTGTCTAGCATTGACTCATTAAAGAAGACCAAGCAGTCACCAGTGCTGAGATACTCTCTCCGTGGTTGTCTCGGCTGGACAAACTAATGAAGACCAAAGGGAGTCATCTATGCTGAGGCGCTCTCTTCATGACTGTCTAGCATTGACTCATTAAAGAAGACCAAGCAGTCACCAGTGCTGAGATACTCTCTCCGTGGTTGTCTCGGCTGGACAAACTAATGAAGACCAAAGGGAGTCATCTATGCTGAGGCGCTCTCTTCATGACTTTCTAGCATTGGGAGTCACCTATGCTGAGGCGCTCTCTTCATGACTGTCTAGCATTGACTCTTTAAAGAAGACCAAGCAGTCACCAGTGCTGAGATACTCTCTTCGTGGTTGTCTCGGCTGGACAAACTAATGAAGACCAAAGGGAGTCATCTATGCTGAGGCGCTCTCTTCATGACTGACTAGCATTGGGAGTCACCTATGCTGAGGCGCTCTCTTCATGGCAGTCCAGCATTGGGAGTCACCTATGCTTAGGCGCTCTCTTCGTGACTGTCTAGCATTGGGAGTCACCTATTCTGAGGCGCTCTCTTCATGACTGTCTAGCATTGGGAGTCACCTATTCTGAGGCGCTCTCTTCATGACTGTCTAGCATTGACTCATCAAAGAAGACCAAGCAGTCACCAGTGCTGAGATACTCTCTCCGTGGTTGTCTCGGCTGGACAAACTAATGAAGACCAAAGGGAGTCATCTATGCTGAGGCGCTCTCTTCATGACTGTCTAGCATTGGGAGTCACCTATTCTGAGGCGCTCTCTTCATGACTGTCTAGCATTGGGAGTCACCTATTCTGAGGCGCTCTCTTCATGACTGTCTAGCATTGGGAGTCACCTATTCTGAGGCGCTCTCTTCATGACTGTCTAGCATTGGGAGTCACCTATTCTGAGGCGCTCTCTTCATGACTGTCTAGCATTGGGAGTCACCTATTCTTAGGCGCTCTCTTCATGACTGTCTAGCATTGGGAGTCACCTATTCTGAGGCGCTCTCTTCATGACTGTCTAGCATTGGGAGTCACCTATTCTGAGGCGCTCTCTTCATGACTGTCTAGCATTGACTTATTAAAGAAGACCAAGCAGTCACCAGTGCTAAGATACTCTCTCCGTGGTTGTGTCGGCTGGACAAACTAATGAATACCAAAGGGAGTCATCTATGCTGAGGCGCTCTCTTCATGACTGTCTAGCATTGACTCATTAAAGAAGACCAAGCAGTCACCAGTGCTGAGATACTCTCTCCGTGGTTGTCTCGGCTGGACAAACTAATGAAGACCAAAGGGAGTCATCTATGCTGAGGCGCTCTCTCCATGACTGTCTAGCATTGACTCATTAAAGAAGACCAAGCAGTCACCAGTGCTGAGATACTTTCTCCGTGGTTGTCTCGGCTAGACAAACTAATGAAGACCAAAGGGAGTCACCTATGCTGAGGCGCTCTCTTCATGACTGTCTAGCATTGACTCATTAAAGAAGACCAAGCAGTCACCAGTGCTGAGATACTCTCTCCGTGGTTGTCTCGGCTGGACAAACTAATGAAGACCAAAGGGAGTCATCTATGCTGAGGCGCTCTCTTCATGACTGTCTAGCATTGACTCATTAAAGAAGACCAAGCAGTCACCAGTGCTGAGATACTCTCTCCGTGGTTGTCTCGGCTGGACAAACTAATGAAGACCAAAGGGAGTCATCTATGCTGAGGCGCTCTCTCCATGACTGTCTAGCATTGACTCATTAAAGAAGACCAAGCAGTCACCAGTGCTGAGATACTCTCTCCGTGGTTGTCTCGGCTAGACAAACTAATGAAGACCAAAGGGAGTCACCTATGCTGAGGCGCTCTCTTCATGACTGTCTAGCATTGACTCATTAAAGAAGACCAAGCAGTCACCAGTGCTGAGATACTCTCTCCGTGGTTGTCTCGGCTGGACAAACTAATGAAGACCAAAGGGAGTCATCTATGCTGAGGCGCTCTCTTCATGACTGTCTAGCATTGGGAGTCACCTATGCTGAGGCGCTCTCTTCATGACTGTCTAGCATTGGGAGTCACCTATGCTGAGGCGCTCTCTTCATGACTGTCTAGCATTGACTCATTAAAGAAGACCAAGCAGTCACCAGTGCTGAGATACTCTCTCCGTGGTTGTCTCGGCTGGACAAACTAATGAAGACCAAAGGGAGTCATCTATGCTGAGGCGCTCTCTTCATGACTTTCTAGCATTGGGAGTCACCTATGCTGAGGCGCTCTCTTCATGACTGTCTAGCATTGACTCATTAAAGAAGACCAAGCAGTCACCAGTGCTGAGATACTCTCTCCGTGGTTGTCTCGGCTTGACAAACTAATGAGAACCAAAGGGAGTCATCTATGCTGAGGCGCTCTCTTCATGACTGTCTAGCATTGGGAGTCACCTATGCTTAGGTGCTCTCTTCGTGACTGTCTAGCATTGACTTATTAAAGAAGACCAAGCAGTCACCAGTGCTAAGAAACTCTCTCCGTGGTTGTGTCGGCTGGACAAACTAATGAATACCAAAGGGAGTCATCTATGCTGAGGCGCTCTCTTCATGACTGTCTAGCATTGACTCATTAAAGAAGACCAAGCAGTCACCAGTGCTGAGATACTCTCTCCGTGGTTGTCTCGGCTGGACAAACTAATGAAGACCAAAGGGAGTCATCTACGCTGAGGCGCTCTCTCCATGACTGTCTAGCATTGACTCATTAAAGAAGACCAAGCAGTCACCAGTGCTGAGATACTTTCTCCGTGGTTGTCTCGGCTAGACAAACTAATGAAGACCAAAGGGAGTCACCTATGCTGAGGCGCTCTCTTCATGACTGTCTAGCATTGACTCATTAAAGAAGACCAAGCTGTCACCAGTGCTGAGATACTCTCTCCGTGGTTGTCTCGGCTGGACAAACTAATGAAGACCAAAGGGAGTCATCTATGCTGAGGCGCTCTCTTCATGACTGTCTAGCATTGACTCATTAAAGAAGACCAAGCAGTCACCAGTGCTGAGATACTCTCTCCGTGGTTGTCTCGGCTGGACAAACTAATGAAGACCAAAGGGAGTCATCTACGCTGAGGCGCTCTCTCCATGACTGTCTAGCATTGACTCATTAAAGAAGACCAAGCAGTCACCAGTGCTGAGATACTTTCTCCGTGGTTGTCTCGGCTAGACAAACTAATGAAGACCAAAGGGAGTCACCTATGCTGAGGCGCTCTCTTCATGACTGTCTAGCATTGACTCATTAAAGAAGACCAAGCTGTCACCAGTGCTGAGATACTCTCTCCGTGGTTGTCTCGGCTGGACAAACTAATGAAGACCAAAGGGAGTCATCTATGCTGAGGCGCTCTCTTCATGACTGTCTAGCATTGACTCATTAAAGAAGACCAAGCAGTCACCAGTGCTGAGATACTCTCTCCGTGGTTGTCTCGGCTAGACAAACTAATGAAGACCAAAGGGAGTCACCTATGCTGAGGCGCTCTCTTCATGACTGTCTAGCATTGACTCATTAAAGAAGACCAAGCAGTCACCAGTGCTGAGATACTCTCTCCGTGGTTGTCTCGGCTGGACAAACTAATGAAGACCAAAGGGAGTCATCTATGCTGAGGCGCTCTCTTCATGACTGTCTAGCATTGGGAGTCACCTATGCTGAGGCGCTCTCTTCATGACTGTCTAGCATTGACTCATTAAAGAAGACCAAGCAGTCACCAGTGCTGAGATACTCTCTCCGTGGTTGTCTCGGCTGGACAAATTAATGAAGACCAAAGGGAGTCATCTATGCTGAGGCGCTCTCTTCATGACTTTCTAGCATTGGGAGTCACCTATGCTGAGGCGCTCTCTTCATGACTGTCTAGCATTGACTCATTAAAGAAGACCAAGCAGTCACCAGTGCTGAGATACTCTCTCCGTGGTTGTCTCGGCTGGACAAACTAATGAGAACCAAAGGGAGTCATCTATGCTGAGGCGCTCTCTCCATGACTGTCTAGCATTGGGAGTCACCTATGCTGAGGCGCTCTCTTCATGGCAGTCCAGCATTGGGAGTCACCTATGCTTAGGTGCTCTCTTCGTGACTGTCTAGCATTGGGAGTCACCTATTCTGAGGCGCTCTCTTCATGACTGTCTAGCATTGGGAGTCACCTATTCTGAGGCGCTCTCTTCATGACTGTCTAGCATTGACTCATTAAAGAAGACCAAGCAGTCACCAGTGCTGAGATACTCTCTCCGTGGTTGTCTCGGCTGGACAAACTAATGAAGACCAAAGGGAGTCATCTATGCTGAGGCGCTCTCTTCATGACTGTCTAGCATTGGGAGTCACCTATTCTGAGGCGCTCTCTTCATGACTGTCTAGCATTGACTCATTAAAGAAGACCAAGCAGTCACCAGTGCTGAGATACTCTCTCCGTGGTTGTCTCGGCTGGACAAACTAATGAAGACCAAAGGGAGTCATCTATGCTGAGGCGCTCTCTTCATGACTGTCTAGCATTGGGAGTCACCTATGCTGAGGCGCTCTCTTCATGGCAGTCCAGCATTGGGAGTCACCTATTCTGAGGCGCTCTCTTCATGACTGTCTAGCATTGGGAGTCACCTATTCTGAGGCGCTCTCTTCATGACTGTCTAGCATTGGGAGTCACCTATTCTGAGGCGCTCTCTTCATGACTGTCTAGCATTGGGAGTCACCTATTCTGAGGCGCTCTCTTCATGACTGTCTAGCATTGGGAGTCACCTATTCTGAGGCGCTCTCTTCATGACTGTCTAGCATTGGGAGTCACCTTTTCTGAGGCGCTCTCTTCATGACTGTCTAGCATTGACTCATTAAAGAAGACCAAGCAGTCACCAGTGCTGAGATACTCTCTCCGTGGTTGTCTCGGCTGGACAAACTAATGAAGACCAAAGGGAGTCATCTATGCTGAGGCGCTCTCTTCATGACTGTCTAGCATTGGGAGTCACCTATTCTGAGGCGCTCTCTTCATGACTGTCTAGCATTGGGAGTCACCTATTCTGAGGCGCTCTCTTCATGACTGTCTAGCATTGGGAGTCACCTATTCTGAGGCGCTCTCTTCATGACTGTCTAGCATTGGGAGTCACCTATTCTGAGGCGCTCTCTTCATGACTGTCTAGCATTGGGAGTCACCTATTCTTAGGCGCTCTCTTCATGACTGTCTAGCATTGGGAGTCACCTATTCTGAGGCGCTCTCTTCATGACTGTCTAGCATTGGGAGTCACCTATTCTGAGGCGCTCTCTTCATGACTGTCTAGCATTGACTTATTAAAGAAGACCAAGCAGTCACCAGTGCTAAGATACTCTCTCCGTGGTTGTGTCGGCTGGACAAACTAATGAATACCAAAGGGAGTCATCTATGCTGAGGCGCTCTCTTCATGACTGTCTAGCATTGACTCATTAAAGAAGACCAAGCAGTCACCAGTGCTGAGATACTCTCTCCGTGGTTGTCTCGGCTGGACAAACTAATGAAGACCAAAGGGAGTCATCTATGCTGAGGCGCTCTCTCCATGACTGTCTAGCATTGACTCATTAAAGAAGACCAAGCAGTCACCAGTGCTGAGATACTTTCTCCGTGGTTGTCTCGGCTAGACAAACTAATGAAGACCAAAGGGAGTCACCTATGCTGAGGCGCTCTCTTCATGACTGTCTAGCATTGACTCATTAAAGAAGACCAAGCAGTCACCAGTGCTGAGATACTCTCTCCGTGGTTGTCTCGGCTGGACAAACTAATGAAGACCAAAGGGAGTCATCTATGCTGAGGCGCTCTCTTCATGACTGTCTAGCATTGACTCATTAAAGAAGACCAAGCAGTCACCAGTGCTGAGATACTCTCTCCGTGGTTGTCTCGGCTGGACAAACTAATGAAGACCAAAGGGAGTCATCTATGCTGAGGCGCTCTCTCCATGACTGTCTAGCATTGACTCATTAAAGAAGACCAAGCAGTCACCAGTGCTGAGATACTCTCTCCGTGGTTGTCTCGGCTAGACAAACTAATGAAGACCAAAGGGAGTCACCTATGCTGAGGCGCTCTCTTCATGACTGTCTAGCATTGACTCATTAAAGAAGACCAAGCAGTCACCAGTGCTGAGATACTCTCTCCGTGGTTGTCTCGGCTGGACAAACTAATGAAGACCAAAGGGAGTCATCTATGCTGAGGCGCTCTCTTCATGACTGTCTAGCATTGGGAGTCACCTATGCTGAGGCGCTCTCTTCATGACTGTCTAGCATTGGGAGTCACCTATGCTGAGGCGCTCTCTTCATGACTGTCTAGCATTGACTCATTAAAGAAGACCAAGCAGTCACCAGTGCTGAGATACTCTCTCCGTGGTTGTCTCGGCTGGACAAACTAATGAAGACCAAAGGGAGTCATCTATGCTGAGGCGCTCTCTTCATGACTTTCTAGCATTGGGAGTCACCTATGCTGAGGCGCTCTCTTCATGACTGTCTAGCATTGACTCATTAAAGAAGACCAAGCAGTCACCAGTGCTGAGATACTCTCTCCGTGGTTGTCTCGGCTTGACAAACTAATGAGAACCAAAGGGAGTCATCTATGCTGAGGCGCTCTCTTCATGACTGTCTAGCATTGGGAGTCACCTATGCTTAGGTGCTCTCTTCGTGACTGTCTAGCATTGACTTATTAAAGAAGACCAAGCAGTCACCAGTGCTAAGAAACTCTCTCCGTGGTTGTGTCGGCTGGACAAACTAATGAATACCAAAGGGAGTCATCTATGCTGAGGCGCTCTCTTCATGACTGTCTAGCATTGACTCATTAAAGAAGACCAAGCAGTCACCAGTGCTGAGATACTCTCTCCGTGGTTGTCTCGGCTGGACAAACTAATGAAGACCAAAGGGAGTCATCTACGCTGAGGCGCTCTCTCCATGACTGTCTAGCATTGACTCATTAAAGAAGACCAAGCAGTCACCAGTGCTGAGATACTTTCTCCGTGGTTGTCTCGGCTAGACAAACTAATGAAGACCAAAGGGAGTCACCTATGCTGAGGCGCTCTCTTCATGACTGTCTAGCATTGACTCATTAAAGAAGACCAAGCTGTCACCAGTGCTGAGATACTCTCTCCGTGGTTGTCTCGGCTGGACAAACTAATGAAGACCAAAGGGAGTCATCTATGCTGAGGCGCTCTCTTCATGACTGTCTAGCATTGACTCATTAAAGAAGACCAAGCAGTCACCAGTGCTGAGATACTCTCTCCGTGGTTGTCTCGGCTGGACAAACTAATGAAGACCAAAGGGAGTCATCTACGCTGAGGCGCTCTCTCCATGACTGTCTAGCATTGACTCATTAAAGAAGACCAAGCAGTCACCAGTGCTGAGATACTTTCTCCGTGGTTGTCTCGGCTAGACAAACTAATGAAGACCAAAGGGAGTCACCTATGCTGAGGCGCTCTCTTCATGACTGTCTAGCATTGACTCATTAAAGAAGACCAAGCTGTCACCAGTGCTGAGATACTCTCTCCGTGGTTGTCTCGGCTGGACAAACTAATGAAGACCAAAGGGAGTCATCTATGCTGAGGCGCTCTCTTCATGACTGTCTAGCATTGACTCATTAAAGAAGACCAAGCAGTCACCAGTGCTGAGATACTCTCTCCGTGGTTGTCTCGGCTAGACAAACTAATGAAGACCAAAGGGAGTCACCTATGCTGAGGCGCTCTCTTCATGACTGTCTAGCATTGACTCATTAAAGAAGACCAAGCAGTCACCAGTGCTGAGATACTCTCTCCGTGGTTGTCTCGGCTGGACAAACTAATGAAGACCAAAGGGAGTCATCTATGCTGAGGCGCTCTCTTCATGACTGTCTAGCATTGGGAGTCACCTATGCTGAGGCGCTCTCTTCATGACTGTCTAGCATTGACTCATTAAAGAAGACCAAGCAGTCACCAGTGCTGAGATACTCTCTCCGTGGTTGTCTCGGCTGGACAAATTAATGAAGACCAAAGGGAGTCATCTATGCTGAGGCGCTCTCTTCATGACTTTCTAGCATTGGGAGTCACCTATGCTGAGGCGCTCTCTTCATGACTGTCTAGCATTGACTCATTAAAGAAGACCAAGCAGTCACCAGTGCTGAGATACTCTCTCCGTGGTTGTCTCGGCTGGACAAACTAATGAGAACCAAAGGGAGTCATCTATGCTGAGGCGCTCTCTCCATGACTGTCTAGCATTGGGAGTCACCTATGCTGAGGCGCTCTCTTCATGGCAGTCCAGCATTGGGAGTCACCTATGCTTAGGTGCTCTCTTCGTGACTGTCTAGCATTGGGAGTCACCTATTCTGAGGCGCTCTCTTCATGACTGTCTAGCATTGGGAGTCACCTATTCTGAGGCGCTCTCTTCATGACTGTCTAGCATTGACTCATTAAAGAAGACCAAGCAGTCACCAGTGCTGAGATACTCTCTCCGTGGTTGTCTCGGCTGGACAAACTAATGAAGACCAAAGGGAGTCATCTATGCTGAGGCGCTCTCTTCATGACTGTCTAGCATTGGGAGTCACCTATTCTGAGGCGCTCTCTTCATGACTGTCTAGCATTGACTCATTAAAGAAGACCAAGCAGTCACCAGTGCTGAGATACTCTCTCCGTGGTTGTCTCGGCTGGACAAACTAATGAAGACCAAAGGGAGTCATCTATGCTGAGGCGCTCTCTTCATGACTGTCTAGCATTGGGAGTCACCTATGCTGAGGCGCTCTCTTCATGGCAGTCCAGCATTGGGAGTCACCTATTCTGAGGCGCTCTCTTCATGACTGTCTAGCATTGGGAGTCACCTATTCTGAGGCGCTCTCTTCATGACTGTCTAGCATTGGGAGTCACCTATTCTGAGGCGCTCTCTTCATGACTGTCTAGCATTGGGAGTCACCTATTCTGAGGCGCTCTCTTCATGACTGTCTAGCATTGGGAGTCACCTATTCTGAGGCGCTCTCTTCATGACTGTCTAGCATTGGGAGTCACCTTTTCTGAGGCGCTCTCTTCATGACTGTCTAGCATTGACTCATTAAAGAAGACCAAGCAGTCACCAGTGCTGAGATACTCTCTTCGTGGTTGTCTCGGCTGGACAAACTAATGAAGACCAAAGGGAGTCATCTATGCTGAGGCGCTCTCTTCATGACTGTCTAGCATTTGGAGTCACCTATGCTGAGGCGCTCTCTTCATGGCAGTCCAGCATTGGGAGTCACCTATGCTTAGGCGCTCTCTTCGTGACTCTCTAGCATTGGGAGTCACCTATTCTGAGGCGCTCTCTTCATGACTGTCTAGCATTGGGAGTCACCTATTCTGAGGCGCTCTCTTCATGACTGTCAAGCATTGGCTCACTAAAGAAGACCAAGCAGTCACCAGTGCTGAGATACTCTCTCCGTGGTTGTCTCGGCTGGACAAACTAATGAAGACCAAAGGGAGTCACCTATGCTGAGGCGCTCTCTTCATGACTCATCGGTTGGATTCACTAATATGAGGTTGGAGAGAGGGGAATTGGGAGTGAGGGAAGGAAATGATAAGTAGATTCTCCCCGAGCGCACTCGTTGCAAGAATGTACAAAATTCGCGCTCATATATAAATAAAACAAATATGCAAAATAATACCAAACTGGTCCCCACCGGAATCTTTAACTGCTCTAGATGTACAGTCCTGCGCTTCCCGGGTTCATGGACACTTTGGATGGTCACTAAATTGTGCTCACGAATCGCGATCACTCAGAAGGGTCCCTCATAACTGGACAATTCTTTAGTCCGATTGGAGCCGATCCTTCGATACACGATGGTGCCTATCGTGACGCGCCCTTCTATCGGTTTGACGCCCGCATTCTCCCTGACCACCCTCCTATTCTTTTCAGCTGTCATTTTCGCGTAGACTTTCCCCCACACTTCCCCCAACTCCATTCGGTTGTTGGCGAGCTGTGCTATAATAATTTTGAGGTCACCAGAGTTCCGGCGTATTTGTTTATTGGTGCCTCTTCGTGTCCTTGAACATTTATGTAAGCCGGTACCCCCCTCAAGGAAGTGATTCAATCCCCCGGTCTCGCCTGCAAACCTCTCCAGTTCTGAAATGGACTTCTTATGATCGCCTGAATCTTCATCCGCGCCAAAGTAGTAGGTAGTAGCCATGGTCGTTTGAGGCCACTGCGGAATATCTGCCGCTCCATTGAGCACTGCGGGTCGTAACGCTCCCTCTAGCATTTTCTCATAAAAACAAACGTATATAGAGAGGAGACGATAAAGAGGAAAAAAAATAGACAGAAAGAGAAAAAAAAACAATAACTTTCTACGAGGTTCCCGGGTTTCGGCACCAGTTAATCGCCGGTGGTTAAGATAGATAAAACAAAATAAAGAAAGAAGGAAATGAAACAACACACTCTGACTTGAGTAAAAGACTGCTTTATTGTTGTTAATAATCCTACATGTATAGTATCATGGGTTATTTACATCCCATGATCGTATTTATATTCGACATAGTCATGCCTCTGGCTTTAACTGATAGATAGGTGTATATTTTTTTATATTCTTATTTGTATGTATTTAAAATATATACACCCGAAGACCGGACGTAGCAAAACACACTTAGGGTATTTGGAACCATCTATTTAGTATTGTCAAAACAATTTTCAGTTGGCTGGTATATTTTATTTCGTGTGCCTGCGATTGGACATCGTCTCTTATTATAGCAGCTGCAGTCCATAGAATTCTCAAATTCTTAATTGCTCTTCTCTTTCATCATGTCTATTTGATCAATACCATGTTTCATTCATGATTTTTTGGCCAACTTTTGGAAAGCACACATCTGCTTTTTGGGTATTCACGTTTCTGAAAGCGTGAACGCCATATTTTTCTGATATTCTCTCTCTGACAGTAGCCTTTGATAATTTTCCCTCAGATGAAATTAGCCAGGAGGGTGAACCATCGAAGGTCAAGACTGAATCATAGGGATCCAGCGTATAAATACAATAATTCATTCAATTCATTCACTAATTCATGGTCATGTGTATACAGTAAATAATTACTGATTTAGTGACTACTTAAACAAAAATTGTGACAACTAGTTAGCGAGATATTTGTGAAAACCGGAAAAACTTTACTTTTAAACCGCTTCCCTCCTCGCGCTTGCCCTCCCCCCCCCCTTCTCAACCTTAGGGACTTTAAGTATGTTGTTCAGGACACTATCTCCAACAACTGTACTAAATTTCAGAACTAAATAATTTTTTTTTTTCTGATCGTCATATTTTAGCCTTCGTTGCCTGGATTACCTACCTAATCGTCTCTTCCAAGTTGTTTTTAAAGATTGCCACTCGAACCCCTGGGATGGCATTTTTAGATGTTTAGTAAGATAAGTTCTTGGTCTTATGACTAAGTATATTATTTTATTTTTGTTGTTTTTGTTATGAATTTCTTTAATTATTATTGAAAATGTTTTCTATTTTTAGGTGAGTACAAAATTGGGGAATCCACTTTGAAGCCGTATAAAGATGGATTCAACAACAAATATAGTGAATCAGTAGATCCTTCTGTTAGTGATGCTTTTGCAACTGCTACTTTGAAGTCCGTTTTAGTGCTGTTGTCTGTGAGTACTTAACTATAAAATGGTACTGTGTGCTATATTTTAGTATCATCTTGAGTAGGTTATCAAGTTAAAGATCTGAACTTACTAATTAATGATATATAGTATCTGTTTGGGTTAGTGTGAGCTATAATTACGTAATGTCAATAACACTGCCAATAGAATCTTCACAACCGTAATGAAACTTTTCATTGTGTGCTTCGTGTTTGATTTGCATTGTATTCGAAGCAATGTCGGGACCGTAGTACCTCAAAGGTATTTCCCATAGCTCATGGTGACTTATGTCTTACGGATGAAATCTAAAGGAGTGGGCATATAACAATGGAAGCTGTTTACTCACAGATTCGCTTGATGATTGATTTTCCCATTGGTTGTAACTTCCTGACTTTAGCAGCTAGTGACATGAAAATAGGTGAAAATTATCTCAGGCAATTCTACTAGTACATATGTTGCACTTACCATACTAAAACACAATCTAGAATTGAGAGAATGCGCACGCTGGGAAAGATTCTTTGAAACTCTAGAAGGTTAGAATTGAGCACAATTAAGAATATCTTGAAATATAAACATCGATGAATAATATTCAGTCTTGAAACAGGAAGTGTTTACTTTCTGACTCCCAATATTGAAAACACAAATTCTATTATATAATTTATATTATAATCTATTATATATATTAATTATTCTTTAGTTCTTAGGTTCACTTTGTTTTACGTCAACAAATTACTCTTTAATGTTAAAAGGAAACCATATCTGAGTCGAGGGATGAAAGATGTGACTTCTTCTCATTAGCGCACGGTATTCAAAGAGGACGTGACTATGGGATACCTGGCTACACAAAATGGAGGGAATACTGTCGCTTGCACAAGCCCATAAACTTCATGGAACTACGACAACTGATGGAGACAAATGTCACCGAAACTTTGCAGGATATTTACATGTAAGTTCAGATTTTCCAATGAAAATTTGTAGAGATTTTAATGTAGTATAAAATTCAGATAAAGATGTGTATAATTGTAATTAACATACGAAGAAATTGGTTTATTAAATAATGAATTAATTTTTTTACAAGCAAGGCACTCGAAAGGTCTCTACTCGTTTTTTTGTTGTTATTTTCAAAACAAAAACCCTTTTTTCTCTGTGTGTCAGGTAGTCTGTGTGAAATTCTGAGTAGGGGTGATGGTAAGATTTGATGATAACAAGGCAGTTTTAGCTATCTTCATAAAGTGAAATTAAGCATCGTTAATTAATTAATTAATAACTAAGTTTAAAACTATATACGGCAGCAATAATTACCTGTTAAGTAAATTGTGATGCAGGGATGATTATCTACCTCTTTTTTTTTTATTTATAAATATTGATCAAAAGATACTCATTACAATTGCAGGAACGTTACTGTTGACTTTAATAATAAATTGGTTAAATTTGTGTGCTATTAATTTAGGCAACAGGACAATACTATCTAATCAGACCATTAATGAGTAGCACCGTCCTTGTTCAACATTTTTTTAATTCAGTAATTTTAATAATTAATGAATTTCCTAATTATAATGTACTAATGATTATAAAAATAATATTGATCAATTGTGAATATTCGGCAAAATTTCCCGTCAAGAATAAATATATTTGACATCAAATGATTGCTAAATAAACTCAAAGAATACTATAAGAAGTGTAATTTTGAAATAATTTTGGTAAAAATGTAAAATAATATAGTGTAGGAAAACAGTGGGGAAAATGATGGACGGCAAAAAGAGACAATACCATGGAATTAACATCATACCTCAAAAACCACTTAAAAGAAAACCAACAAACACACCGAATTACATGATATATCCGGAAACTTATGAACCTCTGAACATGCATCTTACATCTGAGCACACATCTACATTGATTGCAAAAATATTGAATATCAGCACTAATAAATTCTTTCACACAAAACCAAGCATAGAATACAAAATTGAACAGACTGGAACAAACACTTTGACTGTTTTATATATATTTTAGATGCTTAGGCAATATGATATATTGTATGGTAGTCTCCTTTTATGCTCTACGGCGATAAAAATAAAAGCAACCTTACATAAAACAATGTAAATAATTAATTAAAAAAATATTATGTTCCTACCATACTAAATAGTGAATTAAATTATAGATCAACACCTCCTGGTTAATAAGATGTTTCACATGTTGGGAGTCTTAAGAGCTATACTTAGAAAACTTAATAGTTAAAATCGAAATTGTGTTCGCAGTATAACGAAACTGATTGTTTTCGTTATTGAATAGTGATTTTAATTGTGAATATCGGTGTTGAGAAATTGACATTAATTACTAACATTTTTTTTTTCAGAGATATAAATGATATTGATTTGTCTGTGGGCCTTATTTCGGAAGCTCCAGTAGGTGGAAGCCTATTTGGGGAACTTGGTTTGTGTCTAATGGCTGATCAGTTCGAACGACTTAAACACGGAGATAGATTCTGGTACGAGGTCGATCAACTTCCCCAAAGATTTTCAGAAGGTAATTTTTTACACTTGGTATGGCTGACAATTATATTAGGCAATTCATTTATAATATTTTTTTTTTTTTTTTCAGAGCAATTATCTGAGATCCGTAAGACTACTATATCAAAACTTATATGTGACAATTTAGAAACTGATAAAATATTTTTTGACAGCGAAAACTCTTTGGATTGTTCTACTATCCCAAAAATAAACTTGAAGCAATGGGAAGAAGTTGAGCCGGCCGAAAAATACCTTACACATTTAAATGTCAAAGCATCCGCTCCAGAAATTTCCAAATCATTAGACGATAATAGCGAAAGCATCGAAACTAATTTGAATAAAGGCACATATGGGAAACAAGTTGTAAACAATAGTATAAAAGAACAGAAAAGCCTGTTAACAAAATCGAAGAATACTACAAGCAATATTGTGAAAAGGTCAACTAGTTTCATGATGAATGTGGTCAACGTAACAGCAAAAATAAACGGTGAAAGTATATATGAAGTTTATAATCAGAGACCCCCAATTCTAATGCCTTTGGATCGGGTTATTGACCCAAACTCATACACCACGTCCACAGATATCAATTTCATAGGTACAATCGATGGAAACCAGTTGACTGGAAATATTGATCTCCTTTTACAAAATTTAGATGACTATGTTGGACAAAAAGAGGATCTTTCAATCCACCTTATGGGTGACATTTCTTTTAACTGGGGAACCACTTTTGAACTGGACGGAAATATACAGTATAAATGTAAAGTCCTATTTCAGTCTTACGCAAAAATGTTGAGTCAGGGTTTAAGTGAACAAAACGTCTTTGTCGAATCGAATATTATCAAGGAAGGATTGAAAATTAGTGATGAACAATGCACTATTATGTTGGTAGGCATGAATTACCAGCGTCCATTTTATTGCTCAATATTTCCATGGTGGTGTTTAGAAGGTAAATTTTTTTATTGGTCCGGTGAAGCAAAATTGGTATTTAAATCTACTACAAACATTCCCATAGTTACTAGCTCTTCAAAAATTAATAATGGAGGGATGAAATTACATTCTGTGAAACAGAAAAGCCAAGATGTAGTAGTAGACAAACTTTTTGCGAGTGTGACGGTTGTTTCAGGATCAATCTCTGGAAGCTTTAAGAACGGAGACGTACTTGAATTATTTAATGGTTTTCCACCAATCGATATTCCTCTAGATCACATCATCAGCCCTAATGCTTACGATATTAGTTCTGAGATTATTTTTTCTGGAGCTCCAAGTAATGACAATTCCATTTTTGGTAAATTTTCTGTGCCCTACTATCCAGAAGTTGGTACCGCATTGGAAAAGTCGTTTTCTGCTAATTTTACATTTGATGTAATTTATAAATATGGAGGGTCTATCGGAATAATCAACCCGTCAAAAACTTATGTGTGCCCTTTAATGTTTCCATCTATAAAAAAGAGTCCTGCTGTTACTGAAAGTGTGTCAACGAATACGATGCTTCCAATACAGACGCTCAAAGGAAAGACACCCTTTGGTGAATCTTGTTCTGTAATGTTAGGTGGTTATTATAAGTCTTCATCTTTTTTTTGTTACATTACACCATGGTGGTGTTCAAGTGAGAAAGTATTCGTTTGGACTGGAGATATAGAATTTACTATAAAGAACAAATACAACAGTACCGTGTCAGTAAGTAATGATACAGTAAAACGCCAATCAGTAAGCGGTGTTAACACAAATCTTGTTATTGGTACTCCATTCCAAAATGAAGGGCTGGATTACGAAGAAAAGTTCTGTTGCGCTCATAGATTAGGAGGTAAAGTGCGCAAAGGGTGGATCCAAATAAAAAATAGTGGGCTGTTTCAGACTTCAAAAACGATTTGGTCGGGAGAACTTCCAACTGCTATTAAGATGCCAATTTTCTGGAAACCGGGAACAAGTGAAGATCAGGCTGATCTTTCCGATGTATTCGGCCATGAAGTGATTTGGACTTGCTCGATATTTCAATCGTCTCTCCAAGGATCGTTTCTGTTTCCTCAATATGTGGGGCATGGTCCACAGCCTATGGTTAATTGGATAAAAGGAAAGTTTTTTCTTGAATTACTTCTCGAAGAGAACGTGTCACTATATAAAACTATTGTTCCTGGTTCATCCTATAGGTCTCATGTAAATTTTCACACTGAGCATTCCCCTGATCTTGTACCTTTCAGTAATTATCCCCTAAAAGGCGGTCTAACGCCAGACCAATTATCGGGAATACGGGCTCCCTTAATATTACTTGGAAAATACACATCAGATAATCAATCATTTATGTGGAATGGATCATTCATTATAGTCTTCACAAAAACGACTACAGGCTATTATTATTTGTAGATATTTTAAATAAATTTACTGAGAAGTGTCACTTAATTTTTTTTTATATTTAATCTTATTTCATGATTAAGGTCACAGATCAATGAAACCACTTTGAATGATAAATAAAGGAAACATAGTTCTGCAGCAAATTCCTTCATCATGAATTGAAGTATCTATTGAAATTATGCTCAGATCATACATAGATGCCAATCATAGTCCAAGTGGCTAAAGATACATATTTCATGAGGTATTACTAAGTGAAATGTAGTAGTTTTAAAGCTCTGTAGACTGTTAAACATAACATTAGTGATATTTTTTATGTAAATATTACAGTTTACAGGAGATATACTTCTGATCTCTCAATGTTTTTGTGCAAAAAATCCCTATATAATTATGTTTTAATATTACTTATATTTTAATAAAATACTTGTTAATAATATATTGTTAATACTATATATGCTATTTTCAAAAACATAATTTTGGACTTTTTTTTAATGCCTGTAAACCATAATTGTTTGAATAAATAAATGACAAAAACAAGATATCGCTTCCTTTTAAATACCTTGTACATGACTGTTATATATTAATATTACTTATTAATTGTTGAGCTGATCCTTGATGTATCCTGGTAAGAGTATCTTAAAGATAATCCTCGTAATTTTCAGGGTTGTGAGTGTACAATATACAATGATTGGTCGATTTTTTCATGATTTAAGCATTAGAGCTTTTGGTGTTGGTGGCTTAGAGCTTTACTCCGAGAGATCACGAAGGGAAGGTGAACGATTGGCCATAGAGCATTATAATAGATTGTACCGATTTCATTGACTTCATACAAGCGATTACTTGAAAATTTCTGTAATCCTACTGCTTTATATTGCTGTTCCGTATTCAGTAAACAGCATGCAATTTTCCAAATATTATTACATCTATTATAGTGTTTTATGATTTTTTATATAAACGTGGGTATAATAATATGACGCATGAACACAGCTATAAATTAAACGCTGATTTAAAAAAGGAGAAAGCCTACTTATTATTAAAAATTACAAAACTTTATTTATTAATCAATTATTCTTTCTAAACCTAATTATCTGTCTGAAATTCTAAGTGTATCCACTACCTCAGTACTACCACATCCTGATGTTAGCATTCATTTCTTTTACTTTTTGAAGACCTAGTCATTATAATAATAAAGTTTATTTTTTCATTTGGAAAGTTATAAATAACTGGGTAGTGAACAATTGACAAATGTATCCTGCAATGTACAATTCAGGCGACGCACTCATGTGATACGCCATTACACTAGGTACCTACAGACCATCTTAGTTTGAGGGTGCGGCCGTCCAGATGACGCTAATGGCATATTCTATCATATCCTTCTTGTTGGTCCAGGCCTGTCCCGCCCACATACATATATATATATATATATATATATATATATAGTTGAAGTCCGGGCACCGGTAGCCGGCCTTAATCCCCAAACTTCGAGATGTAAACATCCCGAAGAAATGTATAGAGGATTACTTGACGGAATAAAGTAGTATTGCTTTGACATTCTTGTTGTTTTTTCACGTTTCCTTTCTCTTTTTTTTTTTGTTTAATTCGACAAACATTAACTGGTGCCAAAACCCGGGATCGCGGAGAGTGCGGAAGACCGAAAATCGGCGACTGGTAGTTTGTACCGCTAAGAAAGAATGGTAGAAGGAGGAGTACTGAGGCAGCCCGTGTTGAACTTAGCCGATGGGTATGAACTTTTACCACCGAAGAGATCTGTGTTGATGCCAGAAGCTCATGCTAACTCGCTCGCTCTAGTGGGGGTGAAAGCCATGAATGTGGAAGACTGTCTGCGAGTTCGAAAGATTCACAGGAGAAGTAAGTGAGTTAAATCACTTTCTGAAAGGTGGGGACTGATAATAGCGAAGGCCGAGGAAAATTGGTTGGACCCAAGGGACGCGGAATCGTTAAGATATGCCACGTCAAATGGAGTATCCTTAACCAAATCCAGGTGGATGAAGAAACCCCGTGGGAGACAGTGAAGATGAGGCTGATGAAGGCGTACAAGGAAGAGGAAGATGGACCCTGGAAGAAGACATTTTTCAAATGTTTAGGAATACCAGGTCCCAGAAGCATAGCAGCGGCCAATATGCAGCAGTCCTCGTAGCCCGTTATAACCAGACAACGGAGAAAATAAGGGAGACTACCAGTGCCGAGAGATGTAAAGATCCGGAGACTATTGGGTATATTAAACTATTATCGGAGATTTATACTGGACATGGCAGCAGATCTGGTGCCTATTAGTAATCTGCTGCGAAAGGGAGCGAGGATGGTGACTACACCAATCATAGAGCAGAACATCCGGAACCCCATGGCATAAAAGAAAACTTTGACTCTATGCTTACGACTGCTAGGTAAACAAGAATCCAAGATCTTAGTCCTAAAATAATACAATGGTGCTTGCACGCTACACTTATAACTATACACAGAATTTGGCTAACGCACTTGCTTACCTCCACCTACCTTATCACTACATACAAGCCAAAACCCCGCCTTATCGCCATACGCTCTCGCACTTACCGTTATAAAACAAAACACTCATAAAATGTAACAGCAAAGATTAAAAAAAAAACAACACTTTTGTGGGAAAAATCACATAACTATTTCTATTTACAATGTTCCTGGTGTGTATTGGGCGAGGACACTCCAGCTCTTTCCTGATCTGCAACCACACCCCCTGGTATAAGTTTAAACAGTTCTATGTGGACATTTCGCCGTTTCTAAGAGGGCCGTAGACTCTCATATGTCACAACCTTGTATTCCTTAATCACGACCACTTTAAATGGGCCCTCATATCGCACCGGCTCTTTGCTCCTATTTGACCCTAGTTTTTTATAGACGATAGTCCCGAATTTATTCCCCGGGTTCCAGTCTTCTCGCTTTTCCCTCGTTAACCTTTCTCGGACTTTGTCCCAAATTTTCCCTAGACCGACCCTATTTCTCGCCAATTTCTCCACCATTCCCATGCCTGCCACCGTCTCTGCCCCATTTCTCCGTTTTACACGCAGCCCAAAGAGGATCTCGAACGGCGATAACCCCGTCGCGGTGTGGATCAAATGATTGCAGTCGGCCACCACCTTCGGCATCACCTCATTCGCCGGCAAACCCTTTTCCGCGTGTTATACCCGCAGGTAGTCACTCAGGGTGCTGAGTAATCTTTCTATCCCTTCTCTAATCTTAGGGTTCCCTGGGGTATTAAGATGCCAAGAGACATCGAAAGCCTTCATTTCTTTACGGATGTTGGAATTGTCGTATTCTCTGCCCCCATCCGACGAGATCCAGTCTTGTACTCCGTAAAACTGGAACCAGGTATTCACGTATTCACGCCCGGCTCAAATCTTCTGTAATAATTGAGCGTCCTCATAAGTGGCCGGATCCCCTTTACATCTGTCAGCACCACCATCCTTTTAATCACCTCGACCTTCGTAGAGTCTGGCTTAACTTCCTCCCGTGAGATAGTGTGGTCCAAAAAAAATGATTCTTTCCTGTCCCAATACAGACTTCTCCATGGTCAGTTTTAATCCGAATTCGTGGACTATTTGAAATACACTTCTTAGGTGCTCAAAGTGCTCTGCCTCCATTCTGCTGACAACAGATCGTCCGTGTAGAAGTGGCATACCCCCTCGTCTATTCCCCTCAGAAATTCATCTATTAGGCATTGAAAGGTAATTAGGGCGTTTTTCAGTCCAAATGGCATCCTAGTATATTCATAATGCCCCCTCTCATATGTAAAGGCCGTTTTGTCTTGGTCGTTCGCGCTCATCTTGATCTGGTGATACCCTGCCTTTAGATCTAGGATACTGAATATTGTCACCCAGTTTTTATTTGTTTTATATATCTTGAAATCGGATACTTCTCGTCAGTCGTGTTCTCGTTTAGCTTCCGATAGTCGACAACTACCCTGTATTTCTCTGTCTCTTCCCCAGGTCTATTTTTCTTCCTCACTTCCCATAGAGTGCTGTAATAGGCGAAGTAGTGTTAACTATAAACCCTTGCCGTTTGAGACTCTCTAGCTCCTGCCTAATAAGCTTACGGAGTGCCTGCGGAAATCGTCTTTCTTTCACGTATGTCACGCGTTCTTGCTTTAACTGGATCTCGTGGACTGTCCTCCCAGTCGCTCCTGGCGTGTCTCCTTGTAATTAGAAAATATCATTAAACTCCCTCTGTTGGCCTTTCCTCCAGCCTGTTTTATTAACTGCCCCTATCCGCGCTCTTCCGTGCCGTATGGTGCCTCCACATTTATACTCTACTTTTCCCCGATATTCTCCACACGCGCGCCTACCTTCCCCTACAGGTCGTAGCCAACTATCACCTGGTACTCCTGCGGCACGTTTCCTACGATATGTATCTTTAGATCTCACCCTTTCTTTGCCCACCAATTTAGCCCTATGAATACCTCTCCCACTACCTCGCAGAGGCCTCGCAGGGTGATTAAACTACAATTACATGCCTGGATCTGGAGTGCCCTCTCTCCACCATACAGCCTCTTTAGTGCTCCGCGGGACATGATGGTGTTGTTGCTTCCCGTATCACTGGACACCTCTCTCCTCCTTTGACCCTCATTATTGGCAACGCACACATCCCCAACTGAATTGCATTACATCTTAGGATGCGGTGACTAGTTCGATTATCGCAGAACTCCTTCAGGTAGTTCAGTATAATCTTTTCGAGAATCATCGCCTTTGTTGACTTCCGCAGCGGGAACAAGATAGGTTCATTCCACGCTGTCTGCATTGTACAAGTTAACGAGTTGGGCAATCCCTCTCTTCAGCAGCTGCTTTATCAAACTAGTTTGCACCCCGTCTCACCCTAGAATCAACTACTTTCCTGACGATTCCTTGTTTTGCACCAGTTATTCTTCCAATTGTTGTATAATGCAATAAGTCGGAGAATATAATCTGGTGGTTTTTGTAACATAGGTGGCTTAGGGCTAAACTTGGGATGGCAGTGTCACCTGCATCGACGATGACCTCAGTTGGAAAAGCTACCTGTTGATCCTCTTCTTCTGTAGTGCGGAGCACAGGAACCTTATGCAAGTTAAGGTTCGGACGTCGTAGGCAGCCAGCCTAATCCTTAAGTCATCGGGATGTAAACATCCCGAATGTATTTAGAGAGGCTTTAAAAGGCTCAAATAAAAACAATCTTGTGACAACTCTCGTTCAGTAACTACATTCAACCTCTTTCCTTTTTCTTCTCGTTTTTCGTTGACGATCGTTAACTGGTGCCGAAACCCGGGAGCGGAGTGGGTTCGAGTCATTAACGTGCGAGTTGGTTTTTGTTTTTTTTTCCTTCTCATTCACTTTCGTGTGATTTAATTAAAGTAGGTAATGGTGGAATTGCGGCCGGCAGCGTTTGAAGTTCCACAGTTACCTAAAGAAACCATGGCTGAAGCCCATGCGAACTCACTGGCATGGATGAAGGTGCGGGCAGTGACGTCACAGGACATGAGGAAAATGATCTCAGACCTCGAAAAATTTTCTGGGGAAATAGGTGAGTTAAATCATTTTCTCAAAGGTGGAGATAGGATTATGGAGAGGATACAAGCCAAGATGGACGAAGGGTTACTCGACCCAGGTGACGCTAAGTCAATAAAGGCAGACCTGGTGTGCAGGGTGAAAAGGAAGGTGCTGAACCTGATACAGGCGGACGAGGAAACCCCATGGGAGATAGTAAAGACGAGACTGAAAAAAACATATGGGGGGGACGATGGACCCCAGAGGAGGATATATTCCAAATGTTTCGAGAAATGAAATCTCCGAGACAGAATGGTGGACAGTATGCTGCAGTCCTGGTTGTCTGCTACAGTAAAATAAATGAGAAAATGAAGGAGACAACTAGCGCCGATGAAGTGGAGGGCAGGATGGGATTCCTGTCAACAATCTTAAAGGTACAATTAGCGAAGGAGACGGGAAGGAAGGAAGGGTTCCCTAATGAGCGATCGTTCCTCGAATGCGCCCAGGCGATGATAGATGCTAGCGCAAGGGAAGAAGAAGTAAAAATGAACGAAGATGACAACGATTGGAGCCAGATCCCATATAGGAGAAACAGGACCCCAAAAGCAGCGTGGAAGAGACAGGAAACGCCGTTTGCCGGTAGAGACAGGGGAGCGACAAGAGAGAGAAGATTGGGAGTGACGAGGCCTAGGTACGCACCTCGGAAAGAAGAAAGGAAATGTCATGGTTGTGGAAAGACGGGCCATCTGGTAGCCCAGTGCCCTCGCACTAAGTGCTTTGAGTGTGGGGAAGAAGGACACATAGCAAGACAATGTCCATACTTGTTTCGTAGAAGGGAATTTCACAAAGCAGAACCAATGGAGGTGAATAACCAGGAAATCCGGGAGAGGCGGAGCGCGACACCAAGAGAAATTGGATCATCGGGCGACGAGTCATCAGGGACGTCGGAGACAGACGGAGAGGAGTCGAAGCGCAGCGGGAGCAGACGACGAGAGTGGCAGAAGAATCACTCGCGCAGATGGGAGCGGCGTACGGAGGCCTGAGGAGAGTGGCAGCAGAGAGGCGACCGCATCCTAAGGTGCAATACAGTGCGGGAAAGGATGTGTGGTTTGCCCATTATCGAGTTCGGGAAGGGGGAGAGGTGCCTCATTGATACTGGCAGCACCAATACAATAATATCTCGTGGTGCGTTAGAGAGGTTGCGTGGAGGAGAGAGGGCACACCAGATCAAGGTATGTAAGTGTAAATTACTTACTCTTGGGGGACCCTGCGAAGTAATGGGAGAAGCGGTCGTGGGGCTGGAAGAATGGGCGAAAGTAATGGGTGACATAAAAGTACACGTCGCGGAAGACATGCCACGGGAATACCAGATAATAGTGGGGTGTGATTTACTGGGAAAAGTAGGCGCGCGCATCGAAAACGAGGGTGAGAACTGGAGGATCAAAATAGGGAAGCGAACCTATCGAAGCCGGGGGGGCGTAAGGGGCGAAACGGAGCAAATAGGAGCGGTTAAGAGAGTGGAGGATTGGAGGGAGAGTCTGAGGAGCGAGTTTAGGGATATTTTTTTCGCTGAAGGGGACAAGCTAGGAGCAACGGGGAAAACGCTACATGAGATCCCGTTAAAAGTAGAGCGGGTGACGTATGTGAAGGAGAGGCGGTATCCGCAAGCGCTCAGAATACACATTAGAAAGGAGATCGAGGATCTCAAGCGCCAAGGTATTATCAGAGATAGCACGTCTCCGTATAATAGCCCTTTGTGGGCAGTGAAAAAGAAAAGTCGACCGGGAGAATGTGAGGAAAAATACCGAGTCGTGGTGGATTTTCGGAAACTTTACGATAATACCCTGGACGCCTGGAGAAGCGGGCAGGAGCAGTACGCGGAAAGATAGTGACAGGAGTGCGGACACACCATCAGACGAGTCTATAGGAGAGAGACCGCGTGATATGGAGACGACGGACGAAATTATCAATGATAAGCGGAGGCAGATCATTTGGAAAACTCAAACATCGGGTGCTCTGAAAATACTCCATAGTACGTACGGCAGGAGTCAGATCACGACGATTTGGTCACCACCGGGAGTTCGAGGAGATCAAATTTGTCAGGCTCTCAAGGACGTGTCCGAACCCGGCAAAACACACCATTTATTCGTGGGCAACGAGACTGTGTGGGACAAAATTAAAAAGCTGTGGCAGAAAGAGCTGTTGGGGGTGGATCGCTCGTTCATTCGGTGTCTTTCCGTGGTCCAAACCCTGCGGGACGAGGAGCAGCAACGCGAGGTAACACTGGCGTATCACCAAGGAAAAACCAACCACCGCGGTGGGCAGGAGACGGCACAAGCACTACGAAGGCGCTATTTTTGGTGGGGGATGCAGCGGACTATTCAGGAGGTAATCGGAGCATGCGAAGTTTGTCAGAAGACGAAATATGATAGACATCCCCCGCAGGGACTCCAGGAGGAATCACCCACGGCAGAAGCACCACTGACGGAGATTCAAGTGGACACCTTCACGTGGCGGGGTTTTAAGTGGGTCACTATCATCGACCCATTTAGCAAAGTGGCTATGGCCTACGCGGTGGGAGACAAGTCATCAGATTCCATATTACAAGCCCTCAACACATGGTTTCAATTCTACGGCATACCAGAGAGGATCTCGTCGGACGGGGGACGGGAGTTTGACAATGCAACCGTGAGAGCCGAAATGCAAAAACGGGATGTGGCATGGCATTTTAATACCCCCGGGCATCCCAAGAGCAGGGGAACCATCGAAAGGTTACACAGCACCCTCAGCGACCACTTACGCGTGTACCAGGTGGATAAAGGCCTGTCGGCGAACGTAGCGATGCCAATGGCGGTGGCGGCATACAACCACTCGATACATGCCACGACGGGGTTAGCACCCTTCGAAATTTTGTTCTGATTACGAGTGAGACCGAGGAACTGGCCAGAGACGGTGGCGGATGAGGGAATGGTGGCACAGCTCCATAACACCCACATACAGCTCGGAAAGATGTGGTACAAAGTACGCGATAAGATTATGCGCGAAAAATCCAAGCGCGTGGCACGGGCAAATTTGAAGGTGCGGGATCGCATAGGAGCAATATCGATTGGGACCGTTGTGTACAGAAAAGTCGTGTCAAATCGTAGTAAGGAACTTGTTCGGTATGAGGGGCCCTTTAAGGTCATCATAATTCGGGAACATAATCTCGTGACCATCGAGAGTATGACCACCCCAAAGAAGAGGCGAACCGTTCACATTGAACAGTTGAAACTCCCAACACAGGGGGGAGGGTGTTGAATGTGCGTAAGATGGTGTGCCCTCGATCCGATACGGAGCAACTGATCCGGAATCATATACTTCACATGTGCTGCTCAGAGAGAGTTTTTGTTTTCATTATTTATATTGTGGATGTTCCATTTTTTTTTTACCTGGCAGCCACCGGGTCCAGGGCGAATGTATTTTTTGTTATTATTATTTTTGTTTTATTTCTGTATTATCTCTTTTCTTTGTGTCCTGGTTTTTTGTGTGGACTATGAATATATTAGACCGTAAACGTGATGTAAGGGATTACAGGCTGTGTGCTGCGTGCGGCGGACCTTGGAGTTTACGAAGAGATATGCGTAAACTGGCAGGGGGGAGTTAAGGTTCGGACGTCGTAGGCAGCCAGCCTAATCCTTAAGTCATCGGGATGTAAACATCCCGAATGTATTTAGAGAGGCTTTAAAAGGCTCAAATAAAAACAGTCTTGTGACAACTCTCGTTCAGTAACTACATTCAACCTCTTTCCTTTTTCTTCTCGTTTTTCGTTGACGATCGTTAACTTGCAAATGGTGCTATAGTTATGATCGATATAGTTCCCAGTCAGCTCGACTATGGTACTACTTCGTGGGACGCGGATCACAACACTGCCGTCAATCGAATACAGGACTGGCAGATGGTCCACGGTCTCACTATTGTTAATTTTGCGCGGCTGTTTTGTGAATAGGAGATTTAGGATCAGATCAGTCTACTTTCTAGTCTATGGAGAAATGTGTAGTTCTGGGGCTGGGCAAGTACAGGGTGCCTTTACCAATTTTCTCCCCACTGGGTTGAAGGTTGCATTATTCCACAGGGGATGCCGCGCATTCAAGTCTCGGACAACTCAGTGGCTGCTTTTCTTAGCACACTCATTAGGAAGGGCTGAGAACTCTTGGTTTTCATGGGTAATATTCACTAAAAATATATTTAGATGTCAGAATCATGACGTACTAAACAAAATATATTGATAAAAGGTGAGCACCCATATTTTGTCCAGTATTTGTTACGGATCACTCTGATACATCTCTGTTTGAAACAGTCGACTCCGTTTCGCAATCTAAAACTTTTATTGCCTTCAACATAACAATATATATGGAATAACTGTTGATACAGTGAATAGGATCGAAACACATAATCTTCTACTGAAGACATAACTATGCTTCAAAATCGAGATAAAAAATTTCATTCTTAAGTACGTATGCAAATAAGTACGTGTATATAAGTACAAAATTTTATATCACGATTTCGAAGAATAGCTATGTCTTAAGTAAAAGAATATGTCCTTCGATGGTTGTATTTCCTAATTGATAATTTGTTGTGCCTTCCTATTTCCTGTATCAATAGTTATCATTGCATATATAATAAAAATATGGCTGTAAACTTTAGGATGCATCCTTAGTTATTTTTAAAAAAAAAATTTCGATTTCTAAGACTGCTTTGTCCAGCAACAATATAATAATGTCAATCTATGGAAACGATCGAAAATAATTATGCTCAAAGTCAAATCTTGAGAACGTTTCTAAACTATTTTGGAAACGTCACCTTTTAAAAAAAAAGAGTATAAAGAACAATAAGTTCACCATAAAAGGTAAATAAACATAATATGAAAGTTAACCTTATTATCCTAACTACATTAAACAAACAGGAAAACAAGAGTGCAGTCACCAAATTGCCTGGTATCGGTCTTTATGTCATATCAATTGCAATCAATCATTTTCATCTAAACTGCGCGTGCGCTTCTGTTTTTATTAGAGCTCGGCGAGATTCGGTTAAAGCGGCTAATGAATTTTATTATTAGATTTAGACTCGGGATCCGCAGGGCTCCATTTCTAAGCAGTACTCCAAGTAACGATCGGTGTTTCCTTCTAACTGTCTCCAATACTTCCTTGGATCCCTCTTCTTCAGTACTATCATGTCTTTTTACAACTACTTTATTAAGATATAATTACAATCTGCCTGATTGGGCTATAAGTAATTGTGATAAATGATCTCGTTCATACCAATTTACAATTTTCATTCACTCGCTCATTCATAATATATATATACGAGTACAAACACCCCAGAGGCCCCCCAAGTCCACATGGTTGTCACCTCCCTCGCGTGCGAAGGAGGAAGCGGAGTCTTGGGAAGTCCCCTACGCTCAGGACTAGGCGCTAGGCGGACAGGACTTGCGGCAGAGGGTAAAGGATATGTGGGAACATTCTGCTTCATTCACTTTGATTCGCCATTGGCTGCACCAATACTCGATCTCATCAAGGTGTTTTTGAAGGTTTTGGGATGCTATATCAGGGTCTGGATGGGTTGACAGGACTGCAGTGTCATCTGCGAATGTTGTCCAGAAGGTATTAGGGTAGAGGGGACATCAGCATGTAAAGATTATAGAGGATGGGACACAGGACGCTGACTTGTGGAACTCCTACTTTAATGGGATAGTAGTTAGAATATTCTAAGCCACTGCAGACTTGGAAGAAGCGGTTTGAAAGGTAGGATTGTAGGATTAGGGATAGGGTCTGCGGTAAATATCCTTTGAGCTTGTAAAGCAAACCTGCGTGCCAGACCCTGTCAAAAGCTTGAGCTATGTCCAGAAAGGCAGCAGTGCAGTATTGTTTGGTTTCAAGGGCTGAGGATATGTGATCAACAACGCGAAGCCCTTGTTAAGCAGTGGAATTTCGTTGGTGGAAACCAAACTGGCGAGTAGGATAATCGAATTTGGATTCCACTATAGGAAGTAGGGGTTTTAATAGGAGTTTTTCAAATATTTTTGAGAGGATAGGGAGTAGGCTAATTGGACGGTAAGATGAGGCGTCATTGGGCGGCTTACCGGGTTTGGCAAATAGGACTATAATAGAGTGTTTCCAGAGGAGAGGAAAGTGCGTCGTTCGGATAAAGTAATTATAAATGTAGGTTAGGAAGATTATGGCTTTAGGAGGAAGTTGTTGGAGGATTCAAGGAGTAAGGATATGATATCCTTACGATTTTCGATAAGGTAATTTTTACAGAAGATATTTTACCTCAGAGCGGTTAACGGCTTTTGGTGGAAGTGAGAGAGGGATAAGTGAAGTGAGGAAATCTTCCACAGTTGGGCGATGAGTATTGTTTTGAGGTGTAAGATGAGGAGTGAAAGTATAGGAAAGATGCAGTGCGAATTCTCCCGATTTTCTTAGTTAGATTCCACAAGGAGTTAGCCCTGGTAGACAGAGAGGAGATATAGAAATTAAAAGAATCGGAACAGAAGGATGCCAATTGCCGCTTTACCAGTCTGCAGTACTGATTGTATGAGCAATGATCAGCAGAATGTTGGGATATTTGCCACACTGTTCTCGAGTGGTGTTTGGATTGGATTAGGGTTTGAGAGACTGAGGTAAAGGAATTTGATTGTGAATTTTCAAATGATGGTGGGGTGACGATGCCTCCCAGGCCAAGCTCTGAATTAGAGTAGTGAAGGAATGCACTGACACATATAGGTCTTGGGATGTTTTCAGAGGTACTTTGAGGTCTACAGAGTCTGTAAGAATCTGGCGGAAGTGGTCCCAATCAACTGGGCCCCTGATAAATGAAGGAGGAGGCAGCTTGTGAATTGGTCTCAGGGAAATGGTTAATAATAACGGGCTATGGTCAGAGGAGAGGTCATCGAGGCACGTGAGTGAATAGTTTAGTGTTCCTAAACTATTGTAGAAGAAAAAGTCAAGGAGATCTGGATTTCGGTTGGGATCTGATGGCCAATAGGTGGCTATGTCAAGAGAGATAGTGGAGCAATGTTTCCGTGTGAGTGCAGACAGCAAAGCACGCGCTCGTGTATTTGTGGATCTTGAGCCCCAATGTTGGTGGTTTGCGTTAAAGTCTCTACCCACAAGGAAACGATGCCCGATGGAGTCTAGAAAGGAGATGAATTGGGAATCAGAAATGGATTTATTGGGAGAGAAGTACACTGATGCTAAGTAAGGGAAAAAAGTGAAGTTGCTGATTGACACTGCAGTGGACGGAAGGAAATCATGTGCTACCAAAGGAACTATGTGATGGGAAATGGAGTTATGGAGAATGACAGCGGTGACTGCATGTACTCTTCCATCTGGGTGATCAGTTGGATAAGTCTTGTACTGTCGAACTGTAATAGGTCATTTACTCGTGAGCCTTGTTTCTGTAATGAGAGCTACGTTGATGTTCTTGTCGTGAAGTTGTGCTGTCAGTTCGTTAGTGTGGGTGCGAACACCATTCGCATTCCAAAGGAGAATGGATAAGGAGTCAGAAGGATCCACATATGGGTTCTGTTTAATGGGGATGAGGTAGGTGACAAGATTTGTAAGAAGGGAAATCAGAGTTGTAATTAGGGTTCTGAACTCTGTAAGGATTGATGTTAATAGACTAGTGAGATCTGAAGATGGAGGAACATGCGAGATGTGTGGTTGAGGATGGGATTGAGTTTGCTGGCTGCTACAACAGTTGAGTAAACAGTCCTCCGTGAACAGTTCACCCAATGGTCGGTTGAAACAGTTCTACGAACTAGGCACTTCCTGCGAACGGTAACAAAAAAACAGTTAGTTGTAGAGCGATACGAAAACGACTTTTTATAGTTAGCGCAGGCGTAGTACTCACTATCATGACTAAAAAGCTTACTTTGACCGTTCTTTTCTTATCAGTGCCACAAATCTTTGGGACTCTATTGCCATCTATATTCGTCGCTCGTCAACTCTCCCAGTCTTGAAATCTAGACTTCACCAGGCCCCTTGTAATAATTCCTATGTTTTTTAATTCTTTAGTTATTTTTTTAAAATCTCTACTCATTTATGTTTTTTGGCTCAATCTTTTGCAATTGGCTCTTTGTGGTCATCTAGTTTGTGTACAGCCTCTTTTTTATGTTTTTGCCAGCTACACATCCTTTTATGCTGTTCCTTCGTCTTATTCTTAGGGGGAAATGACTCAGAGTAAATTGTTTTCTCATTTCATTTCATAAACATGAACTCGCTCGTTGAAATTATAGGAGACATTTTTTTATTTGTCAAGATTTACTGTCCTACACATTTATGAGGATATGCAATATACAATTTAAATATTTAGAAATATAAGTTCTCAAAATAATAAAATTAAAATGATCAAACATGATGTGGTCTTGTTGTTTTACAATAATAATCCTCTTTTATTTCAGAGATTTCAAAGGGATAAATCACCAAGTCTACTAACCTAGTTGGAATTGAAGATAATTCGAGCTTTAACATGCAGTAATTGTCTATTTTTATGATAAATTATATAATAAGGGGAGGAACTTTGGTGATATGAGGAGAAATTTAGGAGAAATTTTAAAAATTAAAATTTTGTTAAAATTTCCTCCTTATTTTCTCCATTTGTTGTTTAAATCCACAAAAATAGCGATATGTCTAAAATTGATTCACTTAATCACGCCACACTAACCATAGATCTAGAGACCTATTCACTATACATATTGACACCAACCAGGTTTACGTAAACCAATTAGAAACGGACAAATATTATGTTGTCTTAAGTGTTTATAACCAACTTTAGTTATGACAGAAAGTGATAAGGACGAGCTGCCGTGATCTAGGAGAAGCATCGCTAGCTCAACTCAAAGACATGGAGGGTGGAATAGAGTCATTGTAAATATATTAATAAGTTAGTTTTAGTTGGAGAAGATAATATAATTCTCTTAACTGTAATACCTAATTTTATGAAATTTTAAATGGTATAATAACTTGTTTGTTTGTTTTGTTAATGTTGTGTGTTTGTTAGTGTTTCTTTTTATGGGTAATTAAATAAATATTATTGTTGTGTAAGTTTACAAAATGTTGTTTTGAGCAATCTTAGTTAATTTTGACCTGAGTGATTGAACAGTAAAGACGATTGAGAGAATAAACCAAAGTGCGTTGATCAGTGCAGCAATTCCTACTGCACTGGGAATATGCGCACCTCAGAGTATGATAAGTCTTATGTACGGGAAATGGGGAACCCCGTTTCGTGATACCGATCCTAGATAGAGGTGAATAAACAGCATCTTCCTTTGATGTAGCAGCTTCGTCGATTAGGAGCCAAATGGACCTTTGCCTGCCTGCCATACATTCAATAGCTCTTCCAAGAGTTTAGTTTGGTTTTGAGACGGATCCATATGCTGCCACGAAGTCATAAGCAGGTTAATTTGTGAACCTGTGAGATCCTCTTTACACGGACTGGGTCAGTGGGCTGGATACAATTGTGAGTTTCACCCCTATTGATGCTACCAAGGATAAGTGTGGTTCTGATAACGCCGGACTAAAACATAGCAAAGTTAGGAAAGAGAGGTGCAGATGTAGTTAAATGAGAAAGTCATGGTTCGAGTAGAGCAGCAAGCACCAGGGCAGAGATAGAGAGAGGGAGAGGGAGAGAGAGAGGGGGAGAGAGAGAGAGAGAGATAGAGATAGAGAGAGAGAGAGAGAGAGAGAGAGAGAGAGAGAGAGAGAGAGAGAGAGAGAGAGAGAGAGAGAGAGAGAGAGAGAGAGAGAGAGAGAGAGAGAGAGAGAGAGAGAGAGAGCAGTGTTCACTTCAGCTGCTGGGTTCCGAATGAATGAAAAAAGCTCCGAATTTAGGACTTATATAGGTAGGTCAGAGGCTGGACAATGCCCATGCACTCTAGTGAGCTTCACCGTGTCTTGAACCAGTTCCCCTTTCAAGCTGACGCCTAAGGTTTTTATTATTAAAATATGGAACGTAGGCGGGTGTTTTCTGGGCCAAGAAGAGAGGAACTTCTATTAATTTGTGGCGAAGAAGTTGGTACAACAACAAGGTTGTTGTCTAATTGTAGATGTAGACAATTTCAACTAATTCAACATAATGCGTTAGTAAGGAAGTGGACCTCAATACATAATGATATAATGTACTGTACAAGTCACCACCACAGAATGACCTGCATGAAGTCCTTCCGCTAGGGTGCTCCATTAGAAAACACAAGTCTAGGGTACTCTACTAGAGAACACGCTGGGCTTAGTCTTTGCATCTACACCTACTGGTGGTTATATCTGCCACCACTTAGTAAAAATAACTATATTCATATATTTGTACATATTTTACTTTTTTCATTACATATAATTCCCACCTATTGTAATAACTAAATAAGCAGCATTTTTGATTATATCAAAATTGAAATAGTAGTACATATAGGTGGGTTGAGCGCGAGTAACCAGGTGATGACCTTTAAGGGTGTCGTATCACGTTATCTCGTGACCTTGAGGTGATTGCCCGTCCTCTGCCAGGCAAGGGGGGTGTAATTTCTGGGAATTAGTGCGTCATTGGGGGGTGATAAGAGTTTATAAGTGTGCCAGGAGCCTCCAGATGGTAGATCTGGCAACGTCGGATGGGAGATCTGGCATCATCGCATGGGGTGAGTCACTGTGACTCACTTAGTGCAGTCAGCTGGGATGCTCGCCCCTGTGACGTAGGCCATTCAGTGATAAGACCATTCATAGTTCTCCTGTGACGTAGACCTTGCGATGCACAGCTGTTGCTAGTCCATTGATGTGTCCCATTCATGGTTCCCGCCCAAGCGCGGGTCTCTTATGGGTCAGGCTATTTCTTGGGATCGTCTGCGTGTCCTTGTGACGTACATAGGGAGGTTGTAAGAGTTCGTTGGGGAGGTGATAAGAGTTGACGAGTGTGTCTTTAATGACCCCTGAGCTTTACTCAATATGTATTCATGCATAATGTCGTATGCATTCAGAATGGAATTAGTCACACAAGAACAACGTTTTTCCACTGTCAACTTTTCTTCAGTTAAAGTTGATTCAGAAGGGAGACATAGTGCATTATTACCAAACACCATTCGATCATCAATTTGCGGGCCTAGCGGTTGTGGAAAGACTAATATTATTTAAAGGATTTCGGCACAATGAAACATTTGTTGAATTAATAACACACGTTTATTTTACTTTTATACACAAGGTACATGTTCATAAACAACATTCTTAATTAATAATAATAACAAAACGTAGAGGATCCAACACTGTTATCCCTCAGGTTGGACAACACAACACAATTTATCTTTCAATATCCCACATCTTTGCCCCTCTATTAAAATAAATTCTACAAAAACAATACAAGAAACAATTTTAACAAGAATCCTTTTTTTTTCTTAATCAGACATTAAAGCTCATTAATTAACGATCCGATTCACTAACGTCGCGCAATTAAAATCTCTGAGCCGCTACGTTCTGGTGGCTCAGAGCCAAGACCCGTGACTCGTGAATGAAACATGCGTTTCTATCAGCAGTTAATGTCAGCAGAAAATAAAAAAAAACGTACAAGGTCGTTGGGACCTACCCCCACTCCGTCGCCGGTCAAACGTAAGCCGCGGCGATCTAACCGAAACATAGCCCCTGAAAACTCTTCAGCTCCCAGCAGCTCTATGGAGGAACTACCATCACTACCTAGCACATCAAAACAAACAGCAACAACCACTCATGAGTCTCCGTTTTTCACGCCCAATAGCTACGAGGTGTTGAAAAATATCGAAATAGAGGACATGGACTCTACACAAAAACCCACACAGCCCAAGCCACCAGCAATATTCATAGGTAACATCAGTAATTTTAAATTACTATGCACCCAACTAAATAAAATTGTAGGTACAGGAAAATACACTTGCCTCAATCGGTCCCGGGACACAAAAGTATCTCTGGACACTCTCGAAACATACCGAACAATAATTAAATACTTAGAAGAAACTAAGGCCGATTTTCACACATACCAATTAAAGCAAGAAAGATCGCTGCGGGTAGTGATTAGAAACCTGCATCCCACTACACCAACGGACGAGATAAAGAAGGAGCTATTAAGCCTAGGATACAAGGTTCGCCAAATTACCAATGTGCTCCGTGAGGAAATAAAAGAAAATAATGCAAGCACCAAGATACCACTGCCCTTATTCTTTGTGGAACTAGAGCGAACACCTGGAGTGGAAAAAATCTATGAGGTCACCCACTTGTATTACACAAGAGTACAGGTTGAAAAGCCTTACCCGAAACGCGATATGGTACAATGCCATAAATGTCAGGCATATGGGCACACCAAATCATACTGCTACCACCCTCCCAGCTGTGTAAAGTGCAGTGGGCAGCACAAAAGCGAATTGTGCAAGAAGCCCTTAAAATCACCTGCTCTATGCGTGCTCTGTCAGCAAGGCCACCCGGCAAACTAAAAGGCTGTGAGGCCTATGGAATTCTGAAGTCCAGAAGCGAACAACGTCGTCGCCCAGAAGAATAAACGCAAGCCACAGGTAGCCCAACAAGCGCCCCCACCAGAAGTTTGAAGCCTTCAGTATCTTTTGCTGACGCAGTTCTGAACAGAGAGCAGTCACAGGCATTGCCTACTCCTCCTCCGCAAGTTCTTCTTCCCCAGCACTCCGTTCATCCCAGCAACCAGCAAACTCAATCCCATGCCACACATCTCGCATATCCCGCCACCTTCAAGCTCTTCAGATCTCACCAGCCTCTTAACCTCATTCCTTACAGAGTTCAGAACCCTAATTACCCCTCTTATTTCCCTTCTTACAAATCTTGTCTCCTACCTTATCCCCGTTAAACAAAATCCATGAGTGGATCCTTCCGACTCCTTATCCATTCTCCTTTGGAATGCGAATGGTGTTCGCACCCACACTAATGAACTGACAGCATTACTCCATGACAAAAACATCGATGTAGCTCTTATTACTGAAACAAGACTTACAAGTAAACGACCATTTACCGTTCGTCAGTACCAGACTTATCGAACTGATCACCCAGATGGAAAAGCTCATGAAGGTACCGCTGTCATTGTCGATAACACCATATCCCATCACATAGTTCCTTTGGTAGCACATGATTTCCTTCAATCCACTGCAGCGTATTGACGCTCGTCGAGGTGATTGCACCACCCTCACTTTTCCCCTTACTCTAGCATCAGTGTACTGCCCTCCCAATAAATCCATTTCCGATTCCCAATTCATCTCCTTTCTAGACCTCATCGGGCATTGTTTCCTTGTGGGTGGGGACTTTAACGCAAAGCACCAGCACTGGGGCTCAAGATCCACAAATACACGAGGACATGCTTTGCTGTCTGCACTCACACGGAGACATTGCTCCACTATCTCTCCTGACACAGCTACCTATTGGCCATCAGACCCCAACCGAAATCCAGATCTCCTTGACTTTTTCTTCTGCAATAGTTTAGGAACACCAAACTATTAACTCAAGTGCCTCGATGACCTCTCCTCCGACCATAGCCCCTTATTATTAACCATTTCCCTAAATCCAATTCACAAACTGCCTCCTCCTTCATTTATTAGGGGTCCAGTTGACTGGGACCACTTCCGTCAGATTCTTCCCGAGATCCCGACATCCTGCTGATCGTCGCTCATACAATCAGTACTGCAGGCCTTTCAATTCCTATCTCTCCTCCCTGTCTACCAGGGACAACTCCCTGTGGAATGTAACTAAGAAAATCCTAAAATATCATCCTGTTTCACACCCACTCCATCGTGATGACGGGTCCTGGGCGGCTTCGGATGGCGAGAGGGCGGAGGAATTTGCACTGCATCTTTCCCGTACTTTCACTCCTCATCTTACTCCTCAAAACAATAATCACCGTCCAACTGTCGAAGATTTTCTCACTTCACCTATCCCTCTCTCACTACCACCAAAAGCTGTTAACCCCTCTGAGGTTAAATATCTTCTGCAAAAATTACCTTACCGAAAATCTCCAGGATATGATCTCCTTACTCCTCGAATCCTCCAACAACTTCCTCTTAAATCCATAATCTTCCTAACCTATATATATAATTGCATTATCCGAACGACGCACTTTCCTCTCCTCTGGAAACATTCCATTATTGTCCTATTCACGAAACCCGGCAAACCACCCAATGACGCCTCATCTTACCGTCCAATTAGTCTACTCCCTATCCTCTCAAAAATTTTTTGAAAAACTCCTATTAAAACGCCTACTTCCAATTGTTGAATCCAAAAACCTTTACCCTACTCACCAGTTTGGTTTCCGCCAACGACATTCCACAGCTCAACAAGGCCTTCGCGTTGTTGATCACATATCCTCAGCCCTTGAAACCAAACAGTATTGCACTGCTGCCTTTCTGGACATAGCTCAAGCTTTTGACAGGGTCTGGCACGCAGGTTTGCTTTACAAACTCAAAGGAAATTTACCGCAAACCCTATTCCTAATCCTACAATCCTACCTTTCAAACCGTTTCTTCCAAGTCCGCTGTGGTTTGGAATATTCTAACTACTATCCCATTATAGCAGGAGTTCCACAGGGCAGCGTCCTGGGTCCCATCCTCTATAATCTATACACTGCTGATGTCCCCTCTACTACCAATACCTTCTTGGCAACATTCGCAGACGACACTGAAGTCCTGTCAACCCATCCAGACCCTGATATAGCATCCCAAAACCTTCAAAAACACCTTGACGAGATCGAGTATTGGTGCAACCAATGGCGAATCAAAGTCAATGAAGAAAAATGTTCTCACATAACCTTTACCCTCTACCGCAAGTCCTGTCCGCCAGTCTTTTTAAATTCAATTCCTCTCCCTGTGTCTCAGACAGTACGGTATTTAGGCTTCCATCTTGACAAAAGACTGACATGGAACCCACACACGAGACTAAAAAGGCAAGAACTAAACAGATGCTTTGGACAACTGTACAGACTACTTCGAAGAACATCCCACCTCTCAATAGAAAACAAACTACTTATTTACAAGGTTATACCTAAGCCAATCTGGACATACGGAATAGAGCTATGGGGGACAGCAAAAAAGTCGAACATCAAGCGCATCCAATCCTTTCAATCAAAAGTCCTAAGAACAATAGTAAATGCCCCTTATTACGTCAGCAACAAAACCCTTCACAATGATCTGAATATACCCTATATTCTTGAACTCATCCCTTCCAAGTTCATTAAATTCCATGGTAACCTATCCAACCACCCTAATTTCCTAGCAGAGTCATTGCACTACACCACTCATCCCTATAATCCTCCTCGGAGACTCAAACGGCAGTGTCCTCGTGACCTGCTATAAATAAGTGACAGTGGGAGTCCAGGCAATGGCCAGTTTCTCTAATAATGTCCTGAGCGTCTGTGGCTCTCGCGCTCTTGGTCAGCCTCCGCTGGCTCTTATCCAGTGACGCGGCTGGCGTAGGGGCGTGGGGGACACCCTAGGACTCCGCTTCCTCCTTCGCATGCGAGGGAGGTGACAACCATGTGGACTTGGGGGGCCTCTGGGCTGTTTGTAAATATTGTATGAATGAGCGAGTGAATGATGAATTGTAAATATGGTATGAATGATGACACTTATCTCAATTACTCATTGCCTAATAAAAGGCATATTGCAATTTTATCTTAATAAATTGTTGTTCTCTCACAGTAAAGAAGCCGGTGAAGAAGGTGGAGGGTCGATGACAGTGCAGGTAGAAATCTGGCCAGATAGTTCACAAACCCCAAAAAAGCTTGCAGCTCTTTAATATTTTTAGGATCTGGTGCCATTACTATAGATTTTATTTTCTCATCAGTCGAATGCAAACCTGAAGCGTCAATTCTGAATCCAAGATATTCAATGGACGTTTTTCCAAATTCGCACTTTTTCACAGAAAGGGTTAACCCCGCTTTCTTGAATCTTTCAAGAACCTCTATGACTCGTTTTCTTAATGTCCCAAAATCCGGTGTGCCAACCACAACATCATCCAGTAGGGCTACCACCCCCTCAGTTCCTGCTAACACATTGTCTACCAATTTCTGAAATTTGGAAGGTCCAACACAAGTACCATAGGACATACGGGTATATTGGAATAAGCCCTTCTGCGTGGTTATAGCTACCAGTTTGCGCGATTCGAGATCCAACTCACACGTTTGGTAAGCATGGCTCAAATCCATTTTGGCCCAAACCATATTGCCCCCCAATCTCTAGAACAAATCTTCAATTCTAGGCAACATATAAGGATCCATTTTCAAGCAAGGGTTGAGGGTCAATTTATAATCTCCACAAATCCTAGTTTAGCCATTTCGCTTCATAACTGGAACAATAGGGGAACCAAAATCACTATACTCAATGGGCTCCAAAATTCCTTCCTGCACCAGGCGGTCAATTTCCTGATCAACCTTGTGTCTGATGGCGTACGGTACCGGCCTTTGTTTTATAAATTTTTGTTTGACTTCCGGTAAAAGATCTAATTTGATTTGTCCTTTGTTATATTTGCCAAGTTTTTTCGTAAAAACTTCTGGATACAAACTCTTTCCTCCTCTTCCAAGTTCCTCCTCCAACTTTTCTGCCTCAATGCCATGTTCCACATTTTGATAAAAAATTGAGTGGGCTGAATCCCAGAGCTTTGAACCACGATTTACCCAACAACGGTGGTCCCTCTGTTTCAACCACATAAAATATCAAATTTGGCACCTTTTTATCTTGATATTCTACGTCCACTGTGACATAGCCCACCGGAGAGATTTTTTCTTTGAGATATGTAGTAAAAGTCTTTTTATATGGAATTGCGGTGACTTGAGGGAACTGTTCGTGAAATAATTTTCTCGGAACAATAGTGCTATGGCACCCAGTGTCAACATCAAAACAAATAACCTGGGAATTTAGCTTAAGTTCAATTTGATACTCACTTGCGCTACCTTCAAGTATTTTATAAAGATATCCTTCGTCTGAGTTTTCCTGGAAGAAATGTGTTTGTTCAGTTTTGCTGGTCTTCTTATCCGGAGCAGGTAACTTGATTTTATTTGGGCAAAATTTTTGTAAATGCCCCTTTATTTTGCAAACTTTACATTTATAATCTTTGAATCGACATTTATTTGCATCATGCCATGTCGCCCCACAAACTTTACAAAGATTGGTATTTACCTGTTGATTTGGTGTTTTTTGTGCTCTAACATAATTTACGGGCTCTTTTTTGATTGGACCACTACATGAAAACTCATTTAAATCATAATTTGTGGAAGAAGCTTCTTTCGATGTTGCTATCTTGACTACATTGTCCCACTGGGCCTTTTCCGCATCCTCCTCGAATAAACGATCTCTAATCGGCCCTTCGTTCATGCCGACAACAAAACGATCTAACAAATTTCCGTCGAATCGAGCTCCAAAAGCACAGTTAGCTGCCAACGGACAATATTTAGCCCATTTCTTGTGATCTACAAAAGGGCCATCATGTGCCAACCATTCGTGTAATATTACTCCACAAAAAGGACACCTTGTTAAGTCTGAATTTTTCAAATAATAAAATCCTGCTGATGCAAGCTTGACGGCACTCACTGGTGAAGACCATCCAACAAATGTAGACAGACGATCATTCTCATACCTCAGACTCCAACCTGAGCGCTTACACATCTTGAACTAATTGAAAGAACAGACACCCTGAGATTAAAGAGACATTTAACCCCACCCACATTAATACCACACTTCAACTGACCCATGCAAAAGCCGCGCTTGGGCGGGAACTATGAATGGGACACATCAATGGACTAGCAACAGCTGTGCATCGCAAGGTCTACGTCACAGGAGAACTATGAATGGTCTTATCACTGAATGGCCTACGTCACAGGGGCGAGCATCCCAGCTGACTGCACTAAGTGAGTCACAGTGACTCACCCCATGCGATGATGCCAGATCTCCCATCCGACGTTGCCAGATCTACCATCTGGAGGCTCCTGGCACACTTATAAACTCTTATCACCCCCTAATGACGCACCAATTCCCAGAAATTACACACCCATTCCTCGAAATTACACCCCCTCGCCTGGCAGAGGACGGGCAATCACCTCAAGGTCACGAGATAACGTGATACGTCACCCTTCAAGGTCATCACCTTACTCGCGCTCAACTCGCCTATATGTACTACTAGAAATATTCTTTTCTTCTTGGACATGTTTTGATAAAAACATATTTTTTAGAGAAACGAAAAAGCAGCCTTCCGCCACTGTTGCCGACATACCCTATCCTCACCGCAAAGTATCTGGCAAGGGCTGCAAGAGAAACAAAGTATTATTAAATATTCCAAAAGTGAATATAGAACTTTGGTTTATTAACAAAGAAGATGATTTGCAAAAAATTGAAAAGTAATTACATTTACGTTTTTACATATTACTTTATTTAGCTACATATATCTGTGAAATATATAAACATGTACATATTTTACTTTTTTTACTACACATAATTCCCAGTTTTGTAACAACGCCAACGCTTACAAATATAAAGAAGATTGGCGCTGGTTTTTTAATTTAAAATGCATTTAGTGTCGTATTCTTTTCATAAGTTAACTTAAGATTATTTTTCATTACTTCTTTACATGTATTCCAATTCACCTGAATTCATACCATGTTTTTTGAAACATTTTTGTGTTCTTAATATTTTAAAATATTTGTTTTTGTTTATAAAATTGCTAATACTAGACTTACAGTAATTGCATTTAAGTTTTTACATTTGTCTTATTTCTTTTAGTTGTATATTAATGTAAAAATAAATTATGTTCATATATTTGTACATATTTTACTTTTTTCATTACATATAATTTCCAGCTATAGTAATCCATCCTTTCTTCTTGGACATGTTTTCGTAAAAACAGATTTTTTAGGGAAAACAAAACGAAGCCTTGCGGCACTGTTGCCATTTTCCCCTAGTAGAGAGACAGGCTGGATCGCCGGGGGAGACACTACTAGATACATTTTGTAGGGCCCCAGAAACCGTCGTCCACATGAAAGAGATCCCTTCCAAAGATGTGCTAGTTGTAGCAAGACGAAGGCAGAGAATACCACTAGAAAGGTTTGGGGTTCAGACAACGCCGAACTAAAACATAGCAAGGTTAGGAAAGAGAGTTGCAGAGGTAGTTAAATGAGAAAGCCATGGTTTGAGTAGAGCATGAAGCACCAGGGCAGAGATAGAGAGAGGGAGAGAAGGAGAGAGAGAGAGAGAGAGAGAGAGAGAGAGAGAGAGAGAGAGAGAGAGAGAGAGAGAGAGAGAGAGAGCAGTGTTCATTTCAGCTTCTGAGTTCCGAATGAATGAAAAAAGCTCCGAATTTAGGCCTTATATAGGCAGGTCAGAGGCTGGGCTATGCCCATGCACTATAGTGAGCTTCAGCCGTGTCTAGAACCAGTTCCCCTCTCATGCTGACGCCTAAGGTTTTTATTATTAAAATATGGAACGTAGGCGGGTGTTTTCTGGGCCAAGAAGAGAGGAACTTCTATTAATTTGTGGCGAAGAAGTTGGTACAACAACAAGGTTTAAATATAGATAACTGTTAAATTAATTATTCAACAGAATGCGTTAGTAGTCTTTGCATCCGCACCTGCTGGTTGGTTATATCTGCCACCTACTTGGACTTTCTGACAATAGTCGTCTCTCTGCAACTGAGGCTCTTATAATGAACCGTAAGCGATATCAGTCCTTAATATAAAAAATAGTGTATCAAATGTACCGGTTTTTGTACTATACGCTGTTATAGTTATAGCTGTGTTTCAGTACAGAAATGATTCAGATTCAAGAAATTTTCGTATTTAATTTTTTACAATGCAGAATTCTTTTGGATAAAAAAAGGCTCAAGTGAACGGAGATAATAAAACGCATGTCATGTAAATAATAAACTCATAACAATAGAAAGATATAACACAAGGGAGTAAAATATAATAGATAGATAGAAATAAAAAGGTGCCTGTGAAGTCTGTAAAATATTTTTAAAATCAGGTCCTCATAAACCAATAAAAACGATGGTAGTTCTATGATATCGTAAATAAAGTAAACACTGGCAACCTCACAATTCACAAATGTATCATAAAATGGACAATTCAAGCGACGCACACATGCGACATGCCAGGTACCTTCTATACTAGGAAAAATTACTAAACTCATTATAAACTTTCAAGTTATTGATGAATGTGTTGCTGTTACCTCGGTCTGACATTAACAGATCTCATCGCTAGCTGAAATGGGACTGGTTACATAGTATACCGCATCTCGGCACGTCACACGGGTACCCGAAAAATTACCGTCTTTCTCGGGAGTAGTTATAAAACCCGGGTTGAGCCACAGATTTCGGAGCGAGAAGACGAAATGGGGAGTGAAGAGGTTAAGGGTGAGTGGTGGGAAAGGTTTAAGGCATTATACGATACGTTGAGGAGACTAAAATGGCGGTGGCCTTGTGATCTGCTATAAATACGTGATAGTGGGAGTTCTCGCAATGACCAGTTTCTCCAATCATGTCCTAAGAGTATGTAGCTATCGCTACGTACGTCATATCCAGGACCTCATATCCAGTAACGTGGCTGACGGAGAAGCGTGAGGGACTTCCCAAGACTCCGCTCCTCTTACGCATGCGAGGGAGGTGACAACCATGTGGATTTTGGCGGTCTCTGGGCTGTTTGTAAATACTATATGAATGTAAATGGTATATATGGTATGAATTAAAACATTTATCGCAATTACTTATGGCCCAATAAGGCAGATTGTAATTTTATCATAATAAAGTTTATATATATATGATTTATTCTGCAAAATTCCCGACGAAGAAGTAACCAGTATATCTCTAATTAATAATTCTGTAGCCGAAACAAGTAATAATTCCTAAAATTACCGGCGATCTCAATCCTGACTTTCAATGACGACATTTCTCAGTGGGTATCCATCCTATGAGGAGATCTTTATACTCTTAATTCATGGAAACAACCGTTTATCATTCATTCAAAAATGTTATTATTTAAATAGTTCTCGAAGGCTAAGCACTTCATTCGTTAGCAGCGATACCTGCCAGGACCGAATCTTATCCACATGCCTGATGTATATTATGTAATGAAGATGATAATAAGCGTGTGCAAGCAGCTACCTATCTCCATAACATTTTTTCTTTCAAACAAATGATTACGCTATCTTTCCTAGAAGAATTCTCCAACACTATATTGGAAAGTGTTTTAGACTTTGATAATTTGGGCTAAGAAGATTCTTCAGGTGGAGAATTCGAAATGGAATTAAGCGGAGAAGAAGTGAATTTATAAATTTCATATACAAACAGTGAATGATATTACTGTCGGAGGCTTTAAATATAGGAACGAGATCTCATTCACCTATCTCTGTAAAACAACAGAAATCATCCAAGCAAGTATTTATGTCAACTGCTATTTCAGGAGGAGTTAACTCATGCCCATTGTACAAAATTTTTAAGGATACACCACAAAACGATATAAGAAAATCAAAGCTAGCCACCTCTGCCTAAAGTGCCTAGCTCCAAATCACAATACGAGGTTCTGTAGGTCAATCGATTCATGTAGATATTGCAATCACAAGCATCACAGTCCGCTTCATTTTAAACAGAAGGAGGAGACCAAGTGTTATTCATAGACCCTGCAGCGGTCCCATATGGTAAATGCTCCCGAATGACCACCCAGCTTCAACAGAAACCAAACCTGAAAAGAGATCAGGTGCAGTGCTTTCTAGTGTTACACGAGGAGAGTCCTTAATGCTTCTAGGCACAACGATCGGTAGAATCAAATACCTGACAGGAGAATTTCGCACGAGTCGCTTGCTTACAGATATTGGAGTACAGCATTTTTTTTATTATTCAAGCTTGTGTTAAACAATTAGTATTTCGACAAAGAAGAAATGCTCAAGCTCCTAGTTAGTGGTTTTGGTAATAATTGGATTAAAGACGGGAAATTTAAAGCTACATGCGTCTTAGTTCCTCATGATAATGTTCACAAACTGCAGCTGTAGTTGTAAAATAAATTACAGCACATATGCTCAGTACTGAAATGCCTCGGAGAGAAATAAAGTATTTTCAGGGATACAAGCTAGCGGATCCCAGATTTTGTAACCCAGAGTGCACGGATTTTTTATTGGGACCCGACCTTTCTGCATAAATTTTTCATGGGTACAGTCATATCTGCCAAAGGCAGTATCCCAACGCCATAAATTCAGTGAATGGATGGATTATAGGCAAGGCGGATTTTTCATTACAACCAAATCAAGTTATTGCAATGCTAGCCGTAACACCAACATTTAACTAACTTCTGGAAAAATGTTGGTGTATGGAAGAAATGGAGGCACCAATACCAATTAGTGTATATGATGATATAGAGATCGTATATATTAGCCTATCTTCTACCGATTTGATCCTTCCGATAGAGTTCAGGAAACTAGGTCAACTTTTGTATGTCGTCTCTTCCCTACCTCGCCTTGCGGGTACTAAAGTAGTTGATAAATAATGAAAGATCAGCTTTTTTTTTAGCTGCTATCGGTTTGCAGATTGACCTTTACATGGAAACCATTCTGACTGGAGCTGTTATGATTTACCAAGCCTTAAATATGTATCAGGAACTATAGGAATGAGTAGGTAAGGATGGTTTTGAGCTGAAAAAATGAGCCAGTAACTCCGGAAGGATAATTCAAGTAATTCTCTCGCTATGAAGAAGCCACCAACAGTAGAGGTTTGTGTAAAGACCACCACAGACCATAAAGACCATTAATCAGCTGTTACAGGAGGCCGCCATCCCAAAATTCACCCTCTGGAAAACGAAGGAGGGTGTAACTATATACCCTGACCTACAATAAAACAGGATGGCAATCCTGGATCTCCTGCGAAAGGGAGAAAAACACCACTCCTTCCCCCCGACGGCAGAGAGAGTAATAAGAGATTCCTCATTCTTGGGTTGGATGTCCAGGAGGACATCAACCTCATCACCAGCACCTTAAAAGAAGCTGAGTTCAGAGTTCTCACTGTTCAACTGCTTGGAAATACATACAAAACAGTATCTTCACAGCAAAGCCTAGTTTGACATTAAACCATCAAGGGAATCAGATCAGAGAACCAAGTAATTTATCACGTGGTTGATCAAAGAAAAACAATACCCCTCAATGTTTTAGGCCCAGAGAATTCGGGCATACCCACAACCACTGCGGTACGAAGACGACCTGCATGGAAAACGCATTACCCGAGGACTGCTGCGTCTCCATTTAATTGCGCCAACTGGTGTGAACCCCATCCAGCCCCACACCGGGGATTACAGAAAGGAAGGAAATATCAAGGCCCAGCCCCAGGATGACAAATCCAGCACCACTGGCTAAACGACAAAAAGGTGATGAAAAGAAGAAGGCCCTGTGCGACCAGCTCCACCACCGACCACCAACGCCTAGGGCAGACCCTTCTTCACAAGGAACCAGTCCCCAAGGTGCCCCATGGATGATTTACCTTTCATCAGACCAATGAGCGGACCTCGAACAGGTGGTAAAATGGGTTACCGTTTTATATAGGGATTACCTTGAGGCTCTGTGCAGCCAACTATTTGCAACCTTACTTGCCAGTAAAACTTAAAATTGAGTCATGTTATTCTAAATTTTAATAGTGAAAGCCTATGGCCAAAATAAGGGAGGTAGAAGTGTGTCAACTCAATTCCTCCACCTAAAGGGCTAAGCTACTTGGAAGGAAGTGGCTCAGCCATTGACGACGAACAATCAAGCTCCATCATTTGACGGAGGTAAATTTGGGGGAACCCCAACACTATTCACGGCCGAGCACCATCAGGTACCCAGGGGTAACCCACAGGCAACCTCTACCATAGATCTTATGGTAGTTGGAGCACCCAAGACAGTACGGCTCCTGCAAGGGCAGGAGCACAGCTGATGCCTTGGATAAGATAAGGGACGGCATGGTGACTCGCTCTAAGTACGCGCTGCTGGTCACATTTGACATCTCCTCTGCTTTTGACAGGGTGTGGTGGCCCTACGTCATGAGGGAATTGCAGGAACTGGAAGCCCCGAGCAATTTGTATGAGCTCGTGGGCAGCTACCTTAGCGGACGTAGGGCGGTCATCAGAGGAGTGTCCTACGACGTCGAAGCACCGGTGGAGCGAGGGTGTCCCCAAGGCTCAGTTCTGGGCCCTGCCCTTTGGAAGTTAGTGTTTAACAAGGTCCTCGTGACCCTAGAAGAGCGTGGGTTCCCCGCGGTGGCATATGTGGACGACCTTGCGGCGACCATCGTGGGGAATTCACGAGCCGAGGTAGTAAGAAGAGCGTGCGCCTGTGCCAATTTGGTCAAGGAGTGGTGCGCCAGAATGAAGATGGCCATGGCTGCGGAGAAAACAACAGCGACGTTGATACGGGGCAAGATGGACCGTGCCCACCCTATGTGGTTGGAAATAGAAGGAAGAAGAGTTAGGGTGGGCACGGAAGTAACGTACCTGGGGGTGAGACTGGGGAAAAGATTAAGCCTCTCTCCCCACATCAAATACCTCGGAGACAGATTCGTTAAAGTGAGTAACTCCTTCGCGAGGATAGGGGGGGGGGCGATGTGGGGAGTCAAGTTCCCAGTCTCGAGAACCCTCTACGAGGCAGTCATCTTGGGAATTATCAGGTACGCCTCGCAGTCATGGTCGGCGCACCTTAACAAGGGCCAGACGCACGCCCTGAAGAGGTTTCCGAGAGCGGCTTTGATAAGGGTCACGAGGTCCTATAGGACGGTGTCTCAGGACGCGGTGGAGGTATTGGCAGTGGCGGCACCAGTAGACCTGGTCCTCCTGGAGCAGCGCCTCAGGTCGAAGATGAAGAGAGGGCACATTGAAGATCTTCCACCTCCCCTACGGAGAAGAATTGAGGAACAGCCCGGGAGGTGGAAGCCCCTCATAGGCGAATGGACAATAGAGACCTGGGGCGCCAGGTGGACTGGCACGACCAAGGGGAGCACCCTGAGGAAGTACTTCCCCTCAGTCCAGGACAGGCTGAGGGCAAGTTGGGTCTCCCCGGATTACTGGGTGTCACAAGTGCTCACAGGACACGGCGGATTCCGTGCCAGGCTGTACGAATACAAGAGGGCAGAAAACAGGTCCTGCCCCCATTTCGGAGAGAGCGATACTGTGGAGCACGTCGTGCTCTCTTGTCATGCACTGGAACCGGCTAGAGCACGGCTGCTCCACACGATAGGAGAGTACAGCCTGGGCGAGTCAGACCTGCCATCGCTGGTGAATGACGAAGCAAGATACACCGCGTTCTGCAGATTCGTCGGGGAGTGGAAAAGGGTTCAAGGCTCCGGGCATTTTACTATATACATCCAGGGGGGTGGCGCGGGGTGCAGCCGTGTCTTCGGGAAGGCTCACCCGAAGCCAACGATGTATTGCCGGTTCCAGAGGAGTCACTGTAAATATGTATATATAAATATAAGGTAGGACTGAGAAGTATATGGTATAGACATAAGTTTAGTTATAGGGGGATGGAGGATGCACACCCTATGTAAATATAGTTTTAATTATAGGTAGAACACGAATCCAAAATTGTAAATAGTATTAAGATAACTAGCTATAAGAAAAAAAAAAAGAAGAAAAGAAGGTTAAAAAAAAAAAAAAATTGTATATAGCTAGTTTAGGATTTGCAAATATAGTTTTAGAGGTTTTTTTGTTTTTGAGAATAAATGTAACAAAACAGAATAACCGAAGGTGCGCTGACCGGTGCAACAATCCCATTGCACCGGAATACGCGCACCACAGGCAACGTAACCCCACGATCCCGCTTCACGGGCTTGTGGGGCAAGCCCGTTTGAGGCTCAGCCTCAGGTAGGGTGGGGGAAAAAAAAAAAAAAAAAAAAAAAAAGTGGATGGTAAGGTGGCGATCTCTCACTCCACAAAGTACTACTGTCACTGGGAGTTCTATCGCTCGCAAATTTACCATAAACAGCTTACAGTGCGAGCTCTTCGCACAAAATAAGGTACGAATCGTCAATGCCTCTGAAACTGCCATCCCAAAGTACAGCCCGATGTCACTGACCCTCCAGACCACATTCTGAAACTTATCGCCTTGCGCAGTATTTGGAATAATAAATGATACAGGACCACAGACCGTAAAACCAACGTGGTTTTAAATTCTCTCAGAACACAAATCCAAATTGATGTGTGTAGGCGGCAAAGTGGCACGAACGACTTCGCTGCACGCACGGTAATCACAGAAAGTTCTGGGGGCATTGAAAACCACAAAGAGTAAGGCCTTTACTGTCCTACTTCACGTAGTAATGAACTAGCCAATCTATACTAGGGACATCACTGCTAGGACAAATGACTACCGCCTACCCCCTCTACTAAAAACGGAACAGGACGAAATGTTTGTATCTCCAAAGCAGCTCAAGGCGATTCTTCAACGTTGACAAGGAAACCAACCTCCAGGGCAAGATGGGGTACAAACGGTTCTGCTAAAACAGAGGAGAGGGACAGTACTACTCGCTAACCAATACGATTCTTATATCAGATTGTGGTGCTTCCCTGCGAAGTGGAAACAAGCTATCTTGTTCTCACTACTCAAGCCTCCAAGTAGCGGAGATCACCCTGCGTACACATCAGTTGCTATCATCAGCTTCTTACCACAAATGGGGAAGATTCTGGAGTAAATTCGTTGAATTATTATAAAGATTACTGTGCGGACAACGACATCATTCCGACAGAGCAGACTACATTTTAAGCCAGACTTAACGCAGAATATCCTTGTGAAGCTACAGTCAGAAGCTCACCAGAACCTGAAAAGAAACTTAGCCACGGCTATGATTTTGCTAGACTGAACGCAACCTTTCCTATCAATGGCTGGAGGTAGTCAAGGCGGGAACACTTTAGGTTTAAGTTTGTAAGATAGCTGTAAGATAGTTTTAGATCCCTATATGTGACCTAATAAGGTGAACCCCATCTCCTATTCCTTTTACATTATATAGAGTTTTAACAGTAAAAATATAAATGTATGCTTCATAAAACTACTTGCATGCAGTAAAAGGAGCCATTCGTACTTCAATATATATTTTACGGATTTAATTATAAGATAAAAGAAAATAAGGGGTTAGGAAAAAAAAAACTCACTGACCCTGTACCTCTGAACTGGTACTTGAGACTGCACTGATGTATCTAGCCACTGACTTATTAATTATGAAGACCTCTGCAATGAGGGGCGAACATCTCATCTTATCTACTTCCTTACCAACTAGACAACGTCTCTGGCAGCCTCCACAACCTTCCCGTTGAGGATTCTTAGCTTCTCTGCTCTAAGCTATCACCCTTTGCCTACCCTCAGATACCGAGTGTAAACTCGTGGTCGTTCCAAGATCACGAAAACTACCAGGTTACACTATCTTTATCAGTTATCTGGGTCCATGGATAACTCAGTAGTGGAGTCTTGTCACAAGGCAGTTGTGAAACTTACTAAGCTCTTGGAATAAACTATCATTATAAAAGTTCAAACAGGGGACTCACATTCGCTTTGATAGACAGACTATGTAATAGAAAATAGGGTATCTGATTTTTAAAAAAAAATCAATGAAACCCTAAACACAAAAAAGTGAACTGTTTAGAGCCACTTATCAATTTCTTCACAAGCGTCCGGGTTAAGTCAGCGATACCCCCACCTTGGTGACTGTCTGAGAATCATCTGTAGTAATAACTAAATAAGTAGCATTTTTTATCACATCAAAATTTAAATATTTCTTTCTTCTTGAACATATTTTTTAGCCAAAATGAAAAGCAGCGTTTGGGCACTGTTACCAGCATCCCCCATCCCCATCGGCAAGTACGTGCAAAGGACTGTAAGATAAACAAAAACGTAATGAGTAATCCTAAAGCCACAATGCCATTTTTTTCTGTATTCAATGAAGATGATTTCCAAGAAATGAAAAAGGACTCGCAAGTAAGTAATTTTGATAAACATATGTATGCTTACGAACAAAACCCAGGAGTTATTATAATATATTAAATAATTGATTAGAATTCATTTGTTTAAAATATAAAAATATAACGATATTGAAAACTTGACAGCGTTTTCGGCTCCTTCTAATAAAATATGAAAGGCCTAAAGGTCTTGGTAAGACGCAAATGGTAAGGTATACATACAGTATTACAATATTTACACTGATATGACTTGTGGCTTGGTAATATTATTTACACTTGTTTAAATTGATTTACAACATATTATAACCAATTCACAATATATACAATAGAGTATAGGGTGATTTACCTTATGTAGTTAGCGGTCGCTACAACAACAAAATAATAATAGCACACAGACAATGTTAATAAAAAAAGAAAACCCAAAAAGAGACAATTTATATCACACAAACAAACTGTTTCAGATGGAGAACAAATGGAAATTGAAACTGACAGTGACACTAACAGTAACTACTGCATATAAAAAACAGACTTAAAGGACTCCTCAGGACTATTAACTTTTAGACTTCCTGACGTAAAAATAATTGTCTCTTATAAAATCCTCGTACATTTACTGAATCTTACCCTATCAATAGACCAACTAGAAGAGCTGAAATCCTCCATGGTTGGTTTGAACCGCTCCACAACCCAAATGTTGATTAAAAAACAACTGACTAATCTATCAAATAATGTAGAAAACCTTGTACCCAAAAGAGAAAAAAGAGGTATCATAAACTGACTTGGAAAGGAAATTAGCTGGCTTATTAGGAACAAGTACGCAGATGACAAACGACACTATGATAACAACTACCACTTAGGACATAATATAGCAACTGAGATATCACTAAACAAAAAACTGACAAGAACCTTTGAAAAAGACATAGAAATATTGAACAAAAATGATAATGAAATTATGGATGTAATTAAGAGAATAGAAAAGACACAATATCCTATGCACCTAACTGAACTTTACGAAATATTAAATCTTTTAACTGTGCAGATACTAGACATAAAACATCTCAGGAAACGTGTAGAATGGGGATTCCTCATTCTAACGTGATAAGAAATATCGACTTGATTGATGACCAACTTATATCACAAGACTTGGAAATCATTTGGTTACAGCGTAAAATTTCATGTGCTATAAGGAATGTAATCGTTCATTACATCATGCAGTTACCAAAAAAGGGACCAAAACTGAGTTCAATTCATCTTTTACCTGTACCTGTACAAAAAGGCAATCATGTAATAACCACGGTTGTACCAAACAGTTTAATCTTGTATAATATATCAGAAACCTAGGTTAGAACATGTAATTATATAAAATCCAACTTTTGTGTTTATCTTGAGAATATTAGCGATAGTTGCATATTTAATGCAATTGCATAAAAATTTAGATAATTGTGTAACCATAACTAATGTAAATCCTACCCCTTTTATCAAATATTACGATTTTATAGATATATATATATAATGGTTCTTAGGGACGACAGAAAAACAAGGTTGTGTTGCTCTGTAAAACAAAGAAACGACATTCAATGTTTATTCTCCTGTCGATTCGGTTTGTTTTATAATAACAAATAATTAAGTCAAATATTAAGTTTAGCTTGCTTTCACTGCTTGCCTAACACTCACGTGACCTCCCTGCTGATAACGCTAGTATCATTCTCTTCAACGCCTGCATTATCTACGTTGGTGCGGCGTGCTAATTCAAATTAAAGAAATACATTTTCTTTACATCTCCCCCCCCCCAGAAGCGAAAATATTTACAAAGGAAGAAAACTTTTTTGCTGATAGGACATCCTTTACTCGGGATTGTCCTGAAAACTAGGGATAAGTTTTGAAACGTGGAATAGATTTGATTCGGTTTTTCTATGTCCTGTGTTGATCCTGTATATCGAGTTTGATATTTTCTCTATTATTTTATATGATCCAATTCTTAGTTCGTCAAGTTTCTTCCTGTTTAGTTTGTTTCCATTCTCTATGTATACCATATCGTTTTCGTTAAACTCGTGATCCTTTCGGTGCTTGTCGAATAGTTGTTTGTTGTATGTGTGTGATTTTATTGTATTGTGAAGCGCTTTTTCTTTATCCTTAATCCAATCTCTGTTTGCTATGTCTCGTTTCAATTCATTTGGAACTATTTTAAAGTTTGTACCATCAAGCAAGTAGCTGGGGGTGAAACCGGTAACGGAATGTACTGTGTTGTTGTATTTATCTATGCACACTCGAGCTATTGTTGTCCATGCCGTTTTTTGTGTTCGTTCGTTTATTTTACACCTTATTTTGTTCACTATGGTTTGGTTTAACCGTTCATTTAGACCATTCGAAAATGGTGAGTTTACTGCTGTAAAAATTATAGGGATTTTTTTTTCCTTTAAAAAATTTTTAAATTCTTTGGAGTTTATACCTGGATATTGGTTACTAAGGATTGTACCGATTTCACTTGTTTCTATCACTTCATTTACTAGTTTTATAAAGTCCGTTGCATTTTGCGTTTTTGAAGTATGTATGAAAGCATACCTTGTGTAGTGGTCAACCAACAGGTGTAAGTATTTCTTCGTCGATCTCGAGCCTCCAAAGCCTCCTATCGTATCTATCGACATTATTTCGAAGGGCTTTGTTGCTGGACCTAAATGGGACATGAGGCCGAATTTTGTTTGTCCTCTAGATTTGTTTTTAATACATACCTCACAATTGCTGCAGATATTTTTGATATTTTTTGTTAGGTTTTTTGCTGTATACAAGGGGCCTATTTTGTTTTGCATTTGTTTTATGCCAATGGGACACATGTCTTTATGTACATTTTGTATGAATTTTATACTAAATTCCTCAGATAGTAAAATTTTTTCTTTATCTTTTATTTTCTTGTAGTAGACGTCGTTTTTTTTTGTTAAACCTGTTTTATTTAGTAGTTCTTGATTTCCTGACTGGTCTTGAATGATATCTGATAACTTTATTAGATTAACAATTTTTAATTGTTCTTTTTTGTTATCTTCTGGTGCCAGTACTGGGTTCCTGCTCAAACAGTCTGCTTCTAGATTGTATTTACCTGGAGTCATATAATTAAGTCAAATATTAAGTTTAGCTTGCTTTCACTGCTTGCCTAACACTCACGTAACCTCCCTGCTGATAACGCTAGTATCATTCTCTTCAACGCCTGCATTATCTACGTTGGTGCGGCGTGCTAATTCAAATTAAAGAAATACATTTTCTTTACATATACTTAAATGACCTCAACTACGCTAAACTACCTACCCAACGCAAATCCATAACAATATTCCTCTCCTATATATAGGCTCTCGAAGTGTGACCAAGCCATTATTCTTATCCCGTTCGTATTCTTATCATATGAGACATCCTTTTTTATATGAGCCCATATCTCTATGGGGTTGTATTGGCAATGGTTTGGGTGCAATCTTAAACCTATGTGGCCAGCCACGAGAACCAGCTCGTCCAATAAATGCACCTTTTTCTTCAGAGTTTTAACCTTCGCCTAATCTGTTGTTGACGTCCAAAAAACTTTCTTTTTTTTTCCGCCCTTCCTGAGGCTGGACCTCAAACGGGCTTGCACCACAAGCGGGGTTACGTAGCCTGTGGTGCGCGTATTCCGGTGCAATGGGATTGTTGCACCGGTCAGCGCACCTTCGGCTATTCTGTTATTCCGTTTATTTCTCATATCAAAATAAAATAATAAAACAACAAAGAAAGAAAGAAAGAAAAAAACACATGATAAAACCATAACAAAGAGAAAAGAAACAAGGAAACACTTCTACTAATACAATATCTACAAATCCTAAACTAGCTATATACATTTTTTTTTTTTTTTTTTAACGTCCAAAAAACTATATAAAAATATTAGTGTCTGGAAACTTAAGTCCACTACTGTACGTTCCGGTAAAAAAAACATTTTTACTACCTGTATGGCCTCCCACACGTCCTAACTAGTATTTATAATCCTCCTTTGGTATCTGAACTTTGCCAGATGTATTGTCCTGATGGACCTTTCCTAGTGGGATTCTCTGCCTTCATCTCGCTAAAAGGAATCTCGCACTTCCTTGTAAGATATTTCTTCTTTGCGGACGACTGTCACCTGGGGCCCTACGAACTTACTACCTAGTAGTGTCCCCCTCAGTGATTCAGACTGCCTCTCTTTGGTTCCCACTCGCCTTTTTGGGATCCGGACGGTTTTCGCCTACCCTCAGATACCGAGTGTGAATACGTGGTCATTCCAAGACCACATAAACTACCTATAATACCTACCCTATACCTCTTCTCCTGAACATAGTGCACTGTCGGGGCACATACCTATCAGATATGGAGTCAGATAGTACAGTAGTGAGACCCGTCATGAAGCAATTGTCCAGGTCATAGCCTAATCAACCCTCACTTCGTCACTAAGGCTAGGGTAACTAGGCACCCCCTCGTGACGATCCGACAGTATAACAAGTTTGTATCTGTGCTTGTCTTTTGTCCTTGTTATTCGTTTAACTTAGGGTTTGTCTTTTTCTATTTTGGGGTCTTCTTGATTTTTATTCAGTCCGTCGGTTCTTCGTTATTTATCGTCAGTAATGTTTTTTCTAACATTATTTTGTATTATTTGAGTTTTTCATTAACTAGTTGTTTTGTTATCAATGCTTCTTCCTTACTAGGATCTTTTATTATGCCAAAAGTAATCTCATTGGCAGATATTTTTAAATTCTGATTGAAAGAATTATTGAACGTAATTAATGCTAATTTTAAATTTGGCTCTAAAGACTTGTCTTTATTTTCTTCTCGAGTGAAGAAATTTTCTCTCAACGTGGATTGGGCTTTATTAAGGAGTCGTATTGAATTTGGGTGATTGGGTGCTATGTAGTATGGTTCAATGCCTTTGAATTCTTTATAAGGTTGTTTTTTTATTCTCGTCCGTTGTCCATTTTTATACGAATAGGGCTGGAGAAATGAGCCAAGTATTGATTTCTCAATTTCAAAAACAATTACAGTGTTACAGGCTTTTCCCGTTCTGGCAAAAATTATTTTTTTAAAAATGACCCCTAATGCGAATATTTGTTTTCCTTCGTACCTAAGAGTAGCCATCATCAGTTCTTCGAATATTCTGCCTGTAGTTGGGGTAACCTGGCATTTTATTGCGTTCGTATTTCACTGTTCTACATACAGGGGAGTCCTTAATAAAGTCTGTGGTCTCTCATACTAGGGCAGTAGTAAGTTCGTTTTAGTTTTTCGTACGTTTCAATTGTACCTCTTTAAAATGATTTACCAATATGATAATTTTAAACAATTTCTTTTTATTCGTTTGCGTCAAGTATACCTAAAAGTTTTTTCTTCTAATGTTTCAACTTTACATTCGGAAACATTTCTTTTTGGAAACATAGTTCTTGTATTTTTTCATAAATTCCTTCAAATTCAGTTCTAATAGTTTCAACATTTGGTTCACAATAAATTGCGTAAGTAGTAGTATTTGGTCTTAAAATTTCTAACATGACTTAGATGAAATAAGTCCATAGTCCAGGTGTTGGCTGTATCTATAACGTGTCTTGTTTGTTGAAAAGGTTTTGTGGTCATGATTTTCTTTCCTCCTGGTTGTATAAATATTTGATATTTTCCACGTTTAATGTTTTTTTGTCAGGGGCTTTATCGTATTTATCGTAGCTTCTATACTCATTTCGTCTTCCACAGCTTCTTGGTTAGGCTCTTGTAAAATTTGGTTTTAATTTTCGGAGTTCGGTGTTGCTTCTTCTGTTTCAATGTCGACAAGTTCTAAAAAGTTCAAGTCATGTGATGATTCTAATTGTACTCTGATTTCCTCACTTCGCCTATTCCTCTCTCACTTTCACCAAAAGCTGTTAACCCCTCTGAGGTAAAATACCTTCTGAAAAATTTGCTTTACCGAAAATCCCCTGGATATTATCTCCTAACTCCTCAAATTCTCCAACAACTTCTTCCTAAAGCTATAATCGTCCTCACCTACATTTATGCTTGGATTATCCAAACGACGCACTTTCCTCTCCTCTGGAAACATTCCATTATTATCCTATTTGGTAAACCCTGTAAACCACCCAATGACGCCTCATCTTGTCGTCCAATTAGCATACTCCATATCCTCTCAAAAATCTTTGAAAAACTCCTATTAAAACGTCTACTTCCAATTGTTGAATCTAAAAACCATTTCCTACTCACCGGTTTGGTGTCCGTCTATGACATTCCACTTTTCAACAAGCCCTTCACATCGTTGATCACATCTCCTCAGCCCTTGAAACAAACAGAATTGCGCTGCTGCCTTTCTGGTCATAGCCTTTTCCTAATCCTACAGTCCTCCATTGCAAACGCACCTTCAAGTAAACAGTCCCCAGCTCTGTTAATATTGTCGCAAGCCTTCTTAGCCTTTCCGTTAGATTGGCAGTGAAATAATCCCAGATACTGCTATCAAAGCAATCTTATAACTCAGGAATAACTCACACATGTATAAGTGCAGAGAATATTTCTTCGGATATTCAGGGCTTGATGATGAACCGTCTTCTTTTCTGACTTTAGGTTTGCATTATCAATTATTAGTGGAAAGGACTCAGTATAATTTATAGCATATTCATTTCGGCTAGAGGTGTCTCGTTGTAGTTGGGACCTAAGTTTAGAAAAATGCTCGAATTTGTCTTGAATTTGATCTTTTTAATTCCAATTTCAATTATTTTCCGTGTAATGGAGATCATTACTCAGGGTTCTCATAGATACAGTTTGGTTTTATCTATCTTGGGGGTCTATCATTTTGTTGGTGATGATAATTTCGTGTATAGTTCACCGAAGGAGAAGTATCTTTGTGATCTTGAGGTGACCATTGTTAGTCATGTTGTTAATTATTCCTATGATAGTTCTTAGGTTATTGTTGATAGTGTTGATAATTTTGTTGTCTGCAATCATTTCGGTTGTCGTATTCTGTTGTTGATCGTTTGGTCTTCTTTGAAAATTAGGATCAAATCTTTTCCCTTTGTAATTCGGATTTCTTGATGAGTTATGTTGGGTTGTTTTCTTATTTCCGTACAATCTTTGGACAACGTGTGCAGCATGATTGCGTAATATACTGTCAAGATCTTTTAGTGTTTAAAATTTTGTGTGATATATGAAATCTGTGAATTCATGGTGTAACTGATGAACAGCAAGATGATAAAGTTGTTTATCATATCTTGCCATTTCTAGGTCTTTGTCCAATATTTCATCATCCACACATGTTCTAGCATGTAGCCTACATCTCATTTTTGTCAAACGTGAAATAAATTCAATAGGGTTTTCATTGTGATAGGATTTCGTGTAAAAGATTTTGAAAACTAATTGTTCTTTTTTACGTGTATCTTGATATTTTTTCTTTAGAAAATCAAATATTGGTTGCGCGGACGTAAATGTTTTATCGTAGGTTTTGCGCCTCCTTTAAGTTTATTGGTTATAGCACAGACATAGCAACAAGTCGCGAATGGTTTTAGATGATTTGAATTTTGGCAATATAATTCGAATACATAGCGTAAACTTCTGACATAATCTACTAAAGTTTCCGTATCACAGTGGTATTCGGGAATTATGGTAGAGCCAGAACTTTTCAACCATATTTGCTAAGTTTATTTTCAATACGACATAAAAATTAGCATAATAACAGTGTTACGTTACATAAGTCAGAAAGAGGAATGGCTTTTGTTCGTGGCGGCGGTACAATATAGAGGGGAAAGGAAAAGGAAGTGACATGATCTTGCGATGAGTGTGCTTCTATAACTGTGGAACTGTGAAATGACAGGTAAAGGATTCCAAACGTTTCGTCAGTGAATGGTGAGTATAGGTTGTTGTAGTGAGAGTTGGCAACGCAGCAATTTATCTGACCCGCCTAATTTCGTGTCCACTACTGTAAGTATTTAACAGTGTCGGTTGTGGAAAGCAGTATCGAATTGAAGGTGATCTTCGTCGAAAGGTGAATGTGGTGTTTACGTACATGTCTTTATTCTAGGGATGGCCGATTGTTGATAGTAACCATTGATTGATCAATTTATGTGTACTATCGATTATTTTTCTAGCAATGTTATTTTTCAAGAGGTCCGTTCCAACCAATGGCAACCCCCCCCCTCCACCCATGGATTTAAGTTTCACTGTAATATCTCGTTGGAAAATGACTTTTCTTTAGTTGAAATATTTTTTAGCTAACCCAAATATGAAACCATTCTTTATTTAAAGGAATCACCCTCTTCTATACTATCTTTAAAACACTTTTAAAACAACTTAAAACATAAAATGAGAAATAAAAATGGCAATTAAAGTGAAAATTCAATGAACCACGACTGGAGCGTCGTCCCTACCAAACGCTACCCCAAGAAACTACCATTATCAGAACAAGTGAAAATACTGGAATATAAACGAAAAACAAATATAAATATCCGCATATAGATTCCATTTCCAATAAATAATTATGCATTCCTCCAATCTCTGGCCTATCCGAGGAAATTTTCTGTGAAGACGGAGAGATAATCAGCGAAAACAGGAGCCGTCTTAGTTCATTGAAAGCTGACATGTCAGTTTTTTGGAAAGTAACTTTTCGTTGGTGAAGTAATATAATTTTAAACACCTTTGAATATTTCTAATTTCTCGATTTTATTTTTTGTGTTTAAATTTTGTTTTTTCACATCTGTTTTCTATTGAACTACTCTTTACTGTAATTTAATACAGAAAGGATTATATTTATATGCATATATATTGATTATAATACAATCACTATAAGTGCCCCTGAGGCACTATCGAATATCGGTCATTCTCCTTGATGTGACATTGGTTACAGCTGTAGTAAAACTCGCAGGAGTGTCAGTGTTGAGTAAAGGGTATATAAGATAAGATATAGGACACTGTCTTGAGGAACGTCTCCTTGAATAGAATAATAGTTGGAATATTTTGAGCCAGAACAAAAGAACGGGTTTGACGGATAGGGTTGAAAGTTTTAAAAGAGGATCTGCAGTGAAGGGGCCTGCCTACCCATTCGGATGGCTGGGCTATGTCAGAAGAGCAACCGTGTAATAGTGTTTAGTTTTAAATGCAGAGGATATATGACCAATAACGTGGAGGCCTTGTTGAGCAGTGGAGTGTCTGAAACGGAAGCCAAATTGATGGCTGGGAAGGTTGTTTTTGGATTCAAATATGAGCAAGAGGCGTCATAGTAGGAATATTTCAAAAACTTTGAGAGGATTGGAAATATACTAATTGGATGGTAAGATGAGGGATCGTTTGGGGATTAACTAGGTTTCTGAAAGAGGGCAATAGTAGTAAAGAGCACGATACGCTGGTCCGTGTAATAGCCAGTGCAGACGCGGGCCCAAAGTTACATTTAATAATCAATAATAATTATTATTACACAGAGTAGTACCAATACTACTAATGTCCACCCCAAGGGACATTATCAAAAATGAGTTATGGTAAATATTTCATATTATGCTATAATGCCGTATCACAGGCAAACTAGTTGGCGGTAAGTTAAAAATTAAGATGCCCCCGTTGTTCACACCCGCCCATCTGCCACTATAACAATTTTTACTAATAATAACTAATAGATTTGATAATAGGTAAAGCATATAATGTATTGAGGAGAATAAACAGCTGACATACTTACAATCTTTATTGTGATATACATGAGTCAGCAAGATAATTTTTGAAACAAAATATATTAGTGTGATTTTTTGAATACTATACACATTACCAAATATAATTTTATATTTTTATGTTACTTTAGAGAAGATATCAAGACGCTAAATCGCTAAAAGCCCTAAACAAGAAAAATATGGAACTCAGAAAACTAAAACTGATAAGGCCGGATCTAATCATGGAGCCAAAATCACCACAAATACAAGACGAAGAGGAAGATGGAAAACCCGTTCTGGTATGTGTAATCCACTTTCCTTAATTAAAAAGTTACAAATTTCTGATTTGTCCTGTCTCAGTTACATTTCTAATTAACTAATCATTTAAAATATTGCGGGTGGTTCTCTAACGCATGTCCTTACAGTATAGAACTGCTGTAAACCATGTTAATAATATATGACCTATACTAGAATTTCATTAACTTCATTTACGCTATAACTGATATATATAAAATATTAGATTATATTGAAAGATAAATAATTATAGTTGAGAAAATATTGACAGCTGTTAAAAGTTGGTTCACTAATAATAAGATCAGGTATCACAAAGAGCTTAATGAAATGTGAAATTAATAATAGGTACCGCAAGGATTTTCCTTAATTATTTATTGTGATTCCGGTTTCACAATTGTCGTCATTTGCTAATTTTTGTAATAATTTTATTAAATTTTGAACAGTTATAATATGATTTACTTACACTTAGGTTGATATAACATGTAATAATCATTTTATAATAAAGGGATACTACATTTTTCCTTTTCAATTTCGTATGAGACACATAAATCATTTTTATGTTCAATTAAACAGGTTTCTGAAAACTGAAATACAGGCCTACTTACTTATATTAAATTTAGTAGTAATAGACAAGTAGTTATTTGTGTACATACATAAGTATGAAATTTTATATCTCGATTTCGAAGCATAGTTATGTCTTCAGTAGAAGAATATGTGTTTCGATCCTATTTAATGTATCAACAGTTATTCCATATTTTTATGTTGAAGGCAAAAAAAATTTTAGATAGCGAAACGGAGTCGACTATATCCAAGAGAGGTGTATCAGCGTGATCCGAAACAAATACTGGACAAAGGTTCTCATAGGTTCTCAACTTGTATCAATATATTCATCATCATATCAATATATCATATATTGAAACCTACCTCATATTTTACCATTTATTTTTCTGATTTATTAGATCAATTGACCTTAACTAATTTGGTAGGTCCGTCATGAGATCTTTAATTCAACTTGTTTTTATGTCTTCGACATAGGAAATTATCCCGATTGAATCGCCCGATCCCAAGGCTAATGTTATAGTTATTAATAAATTGAGAAACTGGGAATTGTGAAATATATACAAATAAAATGGTTATAACAAATAATTATAATTATAAATAGTGCTGACATTAATTATATAAAAAAATATTCAATTCCTTTTGAACAAGGATAGTTACTACTAATTAGTTATATAAAAAAAATGAAAATTGAGCTCAATCCCTTTCAATGGATCCATAATAAAAAAACAATATCAATATCACCCAATCGATGATATCCGAGTAATCTTCTTCTTCTTCTTCTTCTTCTTCTTCTTCTTCTTCTTCTTCTTCTCCTCTGCTTGTGTTGATGACCGTCAACGGAACGGGAGCTTGCTCTGCTTTGCTCTCTGGCTCTTAGCTAAGACTGACCTTTATCTCATCCGCACTCCTAAGAGCATAAGGGCTGATGCTGGACAAAGTGGAAGGGTGGCTGGTCATGATATTCTCAAATATCATGAATGTTACAATTGCCTTCCCTTATAAATAACAAAAAAAAAAATTTATGAAAAATTATTATGTTGCTGTGTTCGGTTTGTTGAATTGGTTGTTTATAACGGGTGTTGAAATTTTACAAAGTTTATAGTAATAATAGTTCAAATTTTGCAAGGTTTTAAATTGCTTGAAAAGCGTACAAGTTGTTTTAATTTTTTACTTAACTAAATTATTATGCTAATTAGTATGGATTAGTTCGAAGGTACATTGTTTTATGGATCATAACGCGATTTGGAAAACATTTGTTGAAAAGACGGTTGAGTGTGATTAGTAATACATATTGGTTTTTAATTAAAATACTAGACAATTCTACTGGTAATTAGTAACAATAGAGAAAAATTGTCGAGTGTGTGTGTGTGATTTGAATATTTTACCTGAGTGAAAAGATAGTGTTTATAAAAAAATTATAAATGTTACGAAAAGATAGGGAGGTCGTTGTCGTGTATAAAATTGTATGAGCTCATTTTATTTCCTTGCTATAAAATTAATTATAATGGACTTCAGCATTCAAAGAATATTTATGATCTGTTTTATAGATTAAGTGATAATGAAAGCAAAAGCTTCACTTGCTGATAATTCCATAGACTTTACTAGGGTCAATACTTCTAATAATAGTTTTGTTTTTGTTTGTATAAACTTCTAAAGTTTATGTGTCATCCGATCAGTATTATTTTCATTTAATAATGAAAATAATAAAAGAAAACTATAATTTTTTTTTTCTTTTTTTGAAGTCATATTGTATCGAACAAAAAACATCCCTGTAATTATTTTTAAATGCCTTCCATTTATTAATTTTAATGTTGTTCAAATCAAACACGCAAAAAGGAATTTCATCAAGATGGGTTGGAATTTGAGATTCCAATTTCTTCATATCCAAAACTTTATTTTGAATTATTTTTGAATTTTTCACGTTATCGCTGGTTGTCTGCTGATGCTCTGTAATTTGATCTTTCAATGAAATCACTTCTCCTTTCTTAACATTCGCTGTATCTTCTAACTCTGAAAATTTATTTTCCAACAAACTCATATCATTCTCATAGTCAAGCTTTATTAGATCATGTTGACGTGAGGTACACTCATCATTGTTATCTGCAATCTTCTGTTCATCCTCCAATGAAGTCATTTTCTCTTCATTATCCTTAATTGAATATAAGCTAAGATCTGTCTCACAATCAGCATCAACTAGTTGTGACTTTGTTAAATTTGTTTTTTCATGATCTGTCGTATTTTTCAATAGAATGATTTCTTCTTTTAATTTTGAATTTACATTATTATTTCCTTGGAGTGTTCTCTCCTCACAAATTCGTAATTGTCTATCTAATTTATCGTTTACATCCGTGTAACCTTGTTCAAATTTAGCCGATCTTCCCGATTTTATTTCTTCCCTTAATTGATCAAACTTCCCGCTCAACTCTTTTTGTTCTTTATTATTCTCGTTAAGTGCGTTTGATTGACTGTTTAATTTTTCGTTTATTTCTTTGTTATTTTCTTTAAGTGCGTTAAATTGACTGTTTAACTGGGCAAGGATTAGTTGTAACATCTTGGCATGATTTATCGGTGGTTCGGGGTCGGGGGCTGGGGGGTCTCTTTTAGAGGCTGGGTTTGACCCAACCCCTGTACCTGAGTCTGACCCGGACATGTTTGTGTTCGTCATTTGTGTCTGTGTTTGTGTAACAAATGTAAAATTATAGGAAAATATAATTTGTTATTGGTTAGTTCTAGTTATTATTCTAACATGCAATACCTCACAATTCCTTTGGTTTCTTTAGAATTTTTGAAGTTAATCCCGGAGCGGCCCCCATTGAAACCTACCTCATATTTTACCATTTATTTTTCTGATTTATTAGATCAATTGACCTTAACTAATTTGGTAGGTCCGTCATGAGATCTTTAATTCAACTTGTTTTTATGTCTTCGACATAGGAAATTATCCCGATTGAATCGCCCGATCTCAAGGCTAATGCTATAGTTATTAATAAATTGAGAAACTGGGAATTGTGAAATATATACAAATAAAATGGTTATAACAAATAATTATAATTATAAATAGTGCTGACATTAATTATATAAAAAAATATTCAATTCCTTTTGAACAAGGATAGTTACTACTAATTAGTTATATAAAAAAAATGAAAATTGAGCTCAATCCCTTTCAATGGATCCATAATAAAAAAACAATATCAATATCACCCAATCGATGATATCCGAGTAATCTTCTTCTTCTTCTTCTTCTTCTTCTTCTCCTCTGCTTGTGTTGATGACCGTCAACGGAACGGGAGCTTGCTCTGCTTTGCTCTCTGGCTCTTAGCTAAGACTGACCTTTATCTCATCCGCACTCCTAAGAGCATAAGGGCTGATGCTGGACAAAGTGGAAGGGTGGCTGGTCATGATATTCTCAAATATCATGAATGTTACAATTGCCTTCCCTTATAAATAACAAAAAAAAAAAATTTATGAAAAATTATTATGTTGCTGTGTTCGGTTTGTTGAATTGGTTGTTTATAACGGGTGTTGAAATTTTACAAAGTTTATAGTAATAATAGTTCAAATTTTGCAAGGTTTTAAATTGCTTGAAAAGCGTACAAGTTGTTTTAATTTTTTACTTAACTAAATTATTATGCTAATTAGTATGGATTAGTTCGAAGGTACATTGTTTTATGGATCATAAAGCGATTTGGAAAACATTTGTTGAAAAGACGGTTGAGTGTGATTAGTAATACATATTGGTTTTTAATTAAAGTACTAGACAATTCTACTGGTAATTAGTAACAATAGAGAAAAATTGTTGAGTGTGTGTGTGTGATTTGAATATTTTACCTCTGCTTGTGTTGATGACCGTCAACGGAACGGGAGCTTGCTCTGCTTTGCTCTCTGGCTCTTAGCTAAGACTGACCTTTATCTCATCCCCACTCCTAAGAGCATAAGGGCTGATGCTGGACAAAGTGGGAGGGTGGCTGGTCATGATATTCTCAAATATCATGAATGTTACAATTTATATTATCAATATATGGTTCTCACATATATCTATAGTTTTAGCGAATGTTAGCATATGTGATGAGTAAGTGAATAGAATAATAAGAATTTTAATCAGAAAGCTATGCAGGATTCCACAGATCTCGCCTAACCATATAAATATTATTAGAAGAAAAGTCAAAACTCCAAATTAATTTAATAGCTATTTGTATAAATAGCCTTTGAGCAGGGAAGGTTCCACATTTTCCGTATATTGTATATTAATACAATTTTTGGATTACCAAAAACGAATACACATATTTGGAGGTGTAGAAAATACCATTTCAATATCAAACAAATCGATATGTTTTTACGAAAACTACACATTTGACAAACATAATACATTTTTTCACAAGCATACGGTGAAAGATGATCACCTCTTAGCTTAAATGAAGCCAAGCTTCAAGAGGTCTTCACAATAATGACAAATATGTATTTTTTAGGTTGAAGGTATAAGAGAGCTATCTGATAAATTTGTACACCAGCGTTCTTCGCTAATGACAGTTCGATCTGCACCTGTTATGCAGTCATTCTCCAACTTCGTGTTAAGTAGTAAACGCCAAGCCATACGAAGACTTCAGCTTAAGCAAAATGAGACCTTGAGGTAACTATTTAACATTTTTCCATTTTGTCAAACATTAATCTAGTAAATTTCTAAGTTTAACAAATACGAAGAAAATAACCCCTAAAAATAGGGGTACATCATTCAATAAAATCATTCAAAAAAAAATTTATAATATTATAAAATTTTATGTATATGAGGCTGATGACTATAGGGTGGTTGGGGGAAATGAGCAAGTGGAGAAGGCGGGGCCTCGGATTGTGTCTTGCGACCACCCGACAGGTTGAACTGGTATGTAACTGAGCTCTTTACTTCTCTGACAGGAACGCCTTTGGGTCTCGCTGCTTTATTTGCCTTTGTACGGCGTTGATGCTGGAGGTGGAACTTCAGAACTTGATACGTTTCACAGCCCTTGTAGTTTGTGTTATTTACCGGGTGGTCTTGCAGACGCAAGGCACATAAAGCTGGGGAATGGTGAGATTTCTTGCTCTTGTACTGGTCTCCGCACTTCACACATCTACGTAGGTGGTGACAGTAAGAGCAACCGTGGCCATATTTCTTACAGTTGTGGCACTGTATGATGTCATGCCTGGGATGTGGTCTTTCCACCTTGACTGTTGTATACAAGAGGTAGTTCACCCCGTAAATATTTTCGACTCCCGGAGTTCTTTCTTGGTCACGATAAACAATGGTAGCGGAGTTTTCGAAGAGTCTCTATGTCTTTGTGACTTTAACTATTTGTCTTGATTTGAACACTTGAGCTGCTGATTCTTCATGAATTGGTCGATTGGCGTTGTAGGGTAAAGTTCCTAAAGTTGAAAGGTTCCTAATGACTGACAACTCTCAAGGATCGATCTTCTTTTAACTGGTTGGTGTCGAACACGGCTTTTACGTTTTCAAGATATTTATATATAAAAAATGTTTAAAAGTATCTGAATTATTGGGCGTGATCCTCGTGTCTCTACTTACTATTGAGACAAGTGAACTTGCTAATGGCTACTATTTAAAAAAATATATATTAGAGGTGGCTTTGGTGTTTTCGGAGTAGTTGTGGACTCCTTGTCTTGATGAGATGTGTCTTGTGTCAGTTGCCCTAAAGGTTTTGGGGTGAAAAATGAATATTCCGGTGTCAGAGCTGAAACAGTCTGGTTGATGTGGTGGCTGCGTTGGATGATGCAGAACTCTACGATATATTTGCACTGGTGTTGAATTCTGAAGTCCCAACAGACCGTGAGTGCTTATTTTCATTGTTATTCTTACTCAACACCATGTGATGAAATCTCATTGTTCATGGAGAATGAGAGGGGTGAAAAAATTGAAAGAAGATAGTGGAGGAAAAAAATAAATAAACGTATAAAAAAATTTGTAGCCTAATCGAAGCTGTACAGGATGACTAGCACAGCTTCAGTCGAGCGCTTATCCTCTTGGCTAGAGAGAGGCTCTATCATTTGTCTGTAATGTCTCGTAGACTTAGGCCTGGTGCCCTGCCGGCAATGGCTGCCTTAGCTCTGTGTAATTTTTTTACTGCAACACACAATCACTGTTAACACGGAATTCAGATTACGACACTCACGTGTATAGTGATAATTTTATAACCTAACAAAATAGCAACTGCTAGGACAGTTTTCCGAATACGGATCTTCTTAATTACAGCAATGGCAATAAATTAATGTGGGCGCGAAAAGAATAGTGTATAGCTTCGATCAAGCGCCTGCCCAAAAACTTTTTTTATAGTTAAGGGCAGTTTATTATTAGTTTTTGTTTCCCCTTATAAAAGTTCCTTATTTTTATTAATATCAAAGAACATTTTATTATTTATTTATTATTACATCTGTATTGTGCTAAAATTACAATCTGCCTGCAAAGGCAATAAGTAATTGTGATAAATGTTCTCATTCATACCAAATTTACAATCTGCATTCGCTCGCGCATTCCATCAGTATTTACAAACAGCCCAGAGGCCTCCCAAATCCACATGGTTGTCACCTCCCTCGCATACGAAAGAGGAAGTGGAGTCTTGGGAAGTCCCCCACGCTCCTCCGTCATCCGCGTCACCGGATACAAGCCAGTGGAGGCTGACAAAGAGCGCGAGAGCTTCATACGCTCAGGACATGATTGGAGAAACTGGCCATATCCAGGACTCCCACTGTCACGATTTATAGCAGGTCACGAGGCCACTGCCGTTTCAGTCTCCAAGGATTATAGGGATGAGTAGTGCAGTGCAGTGACTGTGATACGGGATTAGGGTGGAATTTCATGAACTTGGAAGGGATGAGTTCAAGAATATAAGGTATATTAAGATCGTTATGAAGGGTTTTGTTGCTGACGTAATAAGTGGCATTAACTATTGTTCTCAGGACTTTTGATTGAAAGGATTGGATACGCTTGATGTTCGACTTTTTTAAAAAGTACAATAAAAAATAATTTTAGTAATCTCTGATTTTATGCTGTGTCGGGTGGTCACTAGTAGGTGCCTGGTTACCCTAGCCCTGGTGATAAAATGAGGGTTGTTTGAGTTTACAACCTGGACAATCGTTTCGTGACGGCTTTACTATCTGACTCCATTTTTTGATAGGTATGTGCACTATGTTCAGGAGAAGAGGTATAGGGTAGTTAGGTCGGTAGTTTGCGTGGTCTTGGAATTCCCTCAAATTCACACTCGGTATCTGAGGGTAGGCGAAATCCGTCCGGATCCCAAAGGCGAGTTTGAACCGGAGAGAGGCAGACTAAATTGTCGCGGGAGACACTGTTTGGTAAGTTTGCAGGGCCACGACAACCGTTGTCCACTAGGGAGGGGTGTCTCCCAAGGGGGCGCTAGATTTAGCGAGACGAAGGCAGAGATTCCCACTAGGAAGGTGTGGGGTCTGACAACGCCGGACTAAAACGTAGCGAGGCGAGGAGAGAAAGAGATGTAGAGATTTTTCATAAAGAAGCAGTCAAGTTTCAGAGTTTCAAGCAGGGTAGCCACGAGCCGGTAGTTGACAGGAGAATGATATACAGGACCCAAATCGCCGGCTTAAATACCCAGCTGGCCTTGCCAGCAGCCAATAAGCATCGCCATTGTAGTAGCCAATGATGTGGCTTTCCTTTGTTACCTGACAGAGCCTGGAAGGGTTTGCCGGTGGTTGGGTCTACATACCTGCTATTGACAGCTGGCGTCCCAGCTCATATAACTAATTGGCACCCCGCATTTTTTATTGTTTAACACATTTACAATGATTTATATTTTGGTCATGTTATTTACATTTGTTTACAATATATATACAATAGAGTATAGGGTGATTTCTCTTATGTAGTTGGCGGTCACTACATGGTCGTTTAGGCAATTTGGTGCTGGCGGTCAGAGGTGACATTTATAGGTTTTTGAATATTACTTCTGTTGTGTACATAGAAATACTATTGTAAAGGCAGTGGACCTTCACAGGTGAGGGCAGGGGCCCTTCCCCTAGGGGAATGTTTTGAGCCTAGTGGTTGGGGGTCTGATGTGATCATGGATGTTCAAATCTTTCCCGTTTGTAGTATGTGTATTTGCAAATACCCGTAGTACACTCGTTTGTTAATTACAGTGTTACCATCTAGTTGAATGCATTGCATTTACTATCTTTACCCCCTCTCTTCTCAATGTAACAACTTCTAAGCCTCCCCAAAATATTTTTATTTAACTAGCGCTTTCGACTGATCTACGCAGTTATCTTCTGGTTTAAAAAAAACACCAAAAATTTTATTTTTTTCAATGTACTTAAAATAAAATAAAACCAATGAAATGGTGAAATATAATAAAAACTCTATGCTTGGTTTAAACTAGTTTCACACAAATAATTATTAATAAACCACAAATAAAAGAACCTTCAAATTTCATGATACTACTAAAATAAGGTGAAACTTATAACCTATTATTAATATAAATGTATTTATTTATGGTTAAAATAATAAATAAAATGTATGAGCATGTCACATAAGCAATGAGTTTATCCTACTTCCCCAACCCTGCTGCACTGGAGGGATTAGGATAGATTGCGCAACGTAGAGAAACCCGCGCGGTCAGGCAATGTAGATTGTTTGTTTGTGATACTGATATCCATATAGCGATGGGCTCCATCGCATTATTTAATTTGATCCCTATTTATTGAAGGATCAAGCCCCCCCCCCCTTCTTTTATTAATTTATCTACGTAAGTCCTTAAATACTTAGGGTTAGTGTACGCTTTTATTCCTTACTTCGACTGAGGTTCCCTAATTTTTTTTCACTTATTGGGTCTGTATACAGTACAAAATATAAGGCAATATGCAGTGGCTTGTATCAAATTTTGGACATTTCTTCCATTTTCTATTTATGTATTACTAGTTGTTGTTGCCTGCTATGTGCACCAGCTTCCTAGGCAAGCCTCTTCATGACATATGAGAATTTCGGTCGTGTTATGACCCAGGATATGATCCCGTTTCCTCATGTATTCAGGTAGAAAGGACGTTTGGTGTGCTTGTAGTTAGAGCATTTTCACATGATGGGTACAAAATAATCCCGTCTTCAAGTTACATGCCAAACATTTACAACCCAACTTATTTGGATTTACTCTATGATGCTGTTTGATGCATTTTTGTGTTTATATTCAGTTCCATCAGTGGACAAGCCCATGCGCAATTGTGGTATAAAACTTTATTTGTATTCAAATAGTTTGATAAGGTTTGTTTTTTTTGTGACCTACACTACTGTGCCTTACACCAACGGTAAACATTTGGACAAACAGGAAACAAACAGTTTTTGTTACAGCCTGCTTAAGTCTTCTGTAGATGTTGGCTTCTCCAAGCTGCTCCTAGTGACTGCGTCAATGTTAAGCTGTACCAACCCATTCAATGGTAGGATTCTTAGTTCGTTCTGAATTTTCCAGTTTTTAACGAGTCACGAAGCATTGAGGGTCACCCGTGACTGTTTATTTTAAAAAATTTGAAGTTCGTGAACTTGTGTAATTGAAGCAGCAGTCAATTAGACGGCGTACGTCAGTAGTGGTCGAAGTAAAAATTTGTAGTTAAAATATCACAGTCTCACTTAATTTTAGCGCGAAAATTTTAGTTTATATATTTTTTTTAAATTCAGTCGTAGATTCAAGGTAAAAAACAATTTCGTCTAAAGCATTTCGTAGTCTTATTGCGTTTAGGGCAGTGAAGCCTTAGCACATAAAAGTGTTGTCGGTATAACGTGATTCGAATGTCTCCCGAGGGTCTAGAATATTAGTCGTATAAATATTGATCATAAGTGCACTCTGGATGTCTTCGGCTCCTCCTGTCACTATCATTATCCTTTCGTTGAGCGCTCTTATACAAGTTTGCCTGAAAGGTTCAGATAACTGCTATTATATATTTATTAATCTTATAATAAATTCCATTTAAAATTATTTATACTATCCCAATTCATCTTAATAATGATTTTTCCCCTGTAAATGACAGGACCCTGCACAAACAAAAAGAACTTAAGTTTGCTATTAATGTATCGAATCTAGATAAAAAGGAACCGATAGAAAAAATTGAACAAGACCGTAGAAAGAGAATTTTCTTGAATGGGATTAATGCTCAAATCCAAGATAGAGCATATATTAAGTCCCTTCAAAAAGTTAAATATTTGGAGGTAATTATGTATTTTAATAATCTAAATTCAAAGAATAAACTGTAAGACTAAGTATTTATATTTATTTTTTAACAATCGTTTGGTATACTGTTTATGTCTTCGTCCTGATATCAAAAAAGGTGTTGCGGCCAACAAATATAATCCGTGTTGGTATTCGGTAGGTATTGTTGCCAGCCGGATACTAGCTATAGGATTAGCTATATTACCGGGGCAATCCCGGCACACGTCAGCGAGACATGCCGTAGCCATACGGTCGCTCTCTCTCACTCTCTCTCTCTCTCTCTCTCTCTCTCTCTCTCTCTCTCTCTCTCTCTCTCTCTCTCTCTCTCTCTCTCTCTCTCTCTCTCTCTCTCTCTCTCTCTCTCTCTCTCTCTCTCTCTCTCTCTCTCTTTCTCTCTCTCTCGCTCTCGCTTCTCCAGAGCCATCTGATTCATCGGACTGACGAGCCATCCGGTGAGCCTGTCCTGTATCTGGATAGCCATCTGATTCATCGGACTGACGAGCCATCCGGTGAGCCTGTCCTGTATCTGGATGTAGACAAATTTTACCATTCAAGTTAACGTTTCATTATGTTGTTATGTGTTCAAATTAATTTTATTTCATTTAGAGGATTTGGTAGCCTCTGTAAGGTAGTGTTTAAGTTTAATTTCAATAGACCTCTGTAAAGATATTGTTTAATTTTAATTTTAATAGATGTTAGACTTATATGCTCAAGGTGTTATAACACAAGGTAATTTTTTTTTCTCTATTTCTTTTCTTTATGTCATTAGTTTAGTAGTTCAATTGTCACTTTCAGTGTATACTATATAATAAAGTAATGTTCATGTTATATTCGGACTTCTGCAAAATTTTATTAGAATTAGCCTGAGTTGCCAGAACATTTGGTCATCCAGGAGCCGGATTTTTTTTGGATTAAAACAGTCTGCTCTGCTAATTCCTTAGGTCCTCCGGCTTGCAGATTCCGGTTTATGAGTGTTGCTTTGTTGTATTGTGTATTGAATTTAATTTTAATTTTTTTCAGTGGCCTCTCTGTGAGCACATTCCGCTTGCAGTAATTTCTATTCTGTCTCTATTTATAATTTTTTTTGGCCCTTCCATACTAAATCAATATGGAAGGATAAACAGTAATTAGAAAAAAATTCACCGCTGCTGGGGTAAAAATCAGGGGCATTGTAGAACAGGGCCGACTCGTAGACACAGATCATTCCAACTTGTTTCTTTTCAGGGGGATGTATAAAGGCTTACAGGGTCAGTATGATACCTTTCAAAAACATTATGATGAATTACTGGAGTTGTATGCTGCCAATGGTAAGGAATCAGAATTTCCGTCTTCACAAGACAAAAATCTACAAATGGCTGTAGACAGATATTTTTATGAAGCTCGTGCAATTTATGAGAAACATGTTAATACAACCCTACCATCAAACATTAACGCAACACAACAAGGTGCTTCGTTCCTGAACGAAACTCGATTGGTCAGAGCCCGACTTCCACAAGTAAACTTGCCAACCTTTAATGGAAATCAAACCGATTGGCAAATATTCCATGATACATACAAGTCGCTAATTCATGACGAGTGCTCCATTTCGAACATAGAAAAATTCCATTTTTTAATGTCCTGTTTAAAAGGACCATCCCTCTCCTTAATTAAAGGTGTAAAATTTGTGGAATCGAATTACGACCAGGCGTGGAAACTACTCACCGACACTTACAATGACAAACGAGGTCTGGCTGGTACCTATTTAAATTCGGTACTGAATATGACTCCATTCCGTAACAAGCCTTCAGCTCTTAATTTGAAAAATCTTCAAACAACGGTAATAGAAAACATTGCATCTTTTAAACATCTTGACATTCCAGAAACTGATGATTTTATTCTTTGCTATCTTGCGTTACGCTGCCTTGATCCCCAAACCCGGCGGGATTTTGAACTGAGATATGCTGATGTTGAGTTTCCGACCTTCGAGAATCTTAGAGGTTTCATCAAGTCAGAGCTTAGGTCACTGGAGCTTACGTATGATGTTGGACGAAATGAAGCCAAAGGTACGGTTGGTAATGTCATGGCTGGAGCCAAGGGACATTCATTTCCTGATTACAGACGGACATTATTTTCTGATAATGACAATGAAAGAGAAAATTCATTTCGTTCTAGGAAAGAGGAATTTAACCAAAGAAGAGATAGTTGCCCCGTCTGCAAATCACCCCACACCCTTTATCAATGCAAATGATTCAAGACCGCATCGGCTCAGGAGAAAATTAATTATCTTAGTTGTTGGAGTGGATGTAAAAACTGCTTATCGTCCAGGCACAACACGAGGGGTTGTCCCTCAAGCAGATCTTGTCAAACTTGTAAACTTCGTCATCACAGCTGGCTTCATGTCAGTCCGTCTACCTCTGTCAATCCATCCAATTTAGGAACGGTACCTGACATGAACCCATCCACATCCAATCAAACAGGTGTCACCCTTAGTGGTACCTCCAGTTGTGGAGAGGTTATCCTTGGCATGGCTTTGGTTAGGGTCAAGGATGCTATGGACCGTTTTCAAACAATTCGCATTGTGACTGACTGTGGGAGTCAGAATTCCTTCATCACGGCTGCATGCGTGGAAAGGTTGGGATTGGTTCCAGATAATCATGACCTCACTATCTCCGGCATTGGGCAAGTGAGGGTCGCTGGTACTAAAGGTTGGGTTAATTGCACGCTTCGGTCCAGGTTTGGAGGAGGAGAATTCAGAGCGGAACCCGTAGTAGTGAATGAGATCACTGGTCATCTCCCTCATTCGCTCCTCCCCAGAGATTTCCACACCAGGTTAGGTGCTTATGAGTTGGCCGATCCCACCTATTGAAAACCTCAGCCCATTGACTTCCTTCTTGGAGCTGACTTTTATTTTGAGATCATTACTGGTGGGCCGTTTCAAGTCAGTCCTGGATATCCAAAACTAGTTCCATCGATATTAGGTCACATAGTCGCTGGTAAATGCCATCATGTACACCATCAACAGGATTATACTTCTCTTTTATGCAATTAGAACCAATATGTTGGCGAGATAATTTCCAAATTTTGGGAATCTGAAAACGTCCCAGCCAACCCCCCGGAATCAGACGAAGACAAGACGTGTGAACGCCTGTTTACGGCTACGCACTATCGCCTGCCATCAGGGCGCTTTGTTGTCTCGTTGCCATTCAGGTCTACCATAGATACTCTTCAAAGTCCTACTGTCCAAGTGAAAAACCGCTTAAAAAGGCTCGAATACCGTCTGCAACACAACCCTCCTCTTTTGAATGAATATGTGAATTTCATGAACGAATACATATCTCTTGGTCATATGACTATTACCTCCTCAATAGGAAAATACCTTATTCCACACCACTGTGTCTTCAAACGGGAGGATACTGCTAAGCTTCGGGTTGTATTTGATGGATCATGCAAAGGTCCACATGGTTCACTCAATTGCCACTTAATAGTTGGTCCTAAACTCCAAAGGGACATCAGTGATATAATTCTGAACTTCAGAATCCACCGCATAGCACTTGTCGCTGATATCGTAAAAATGTATCGACAGATCCTGATACGACCTGAAGACAGGATCTACCAGCATATCCTTTGGAGGCCAGACCCGGTCGGTCCAGTCCAGGAATATGAATTAAATACGATGGACTTGCTTCAGCTCCTTATCTGGCTATGAGAGCTTTACAACAGCTAGCAAAAACTGATGGAGTTAGATATCCCCAAGCAGCTCAAGTCATTCTCAATGACGTGTATGTTGATGATATAGTCTCCGGAGCTGACACCTTGCATGAAGTATTAGAGTTAAAATCACAGCTGATTTCATTGCTCAGGCAGGGAGGATTTGAGTTAAGTAAGTGGAGGAGTAATATCCCTCGCGCAATAAATGATGTGAACTACTCTAGTTGTGATACCCCTTTAACACTAAATCCGGAAGATGATCATGGCAGTTATAAAATCCTAGGACTACAGTATCTTCCTTTCTTGGACTGCTTCACTTTCAGTATTATTAGTACACTTTCATCATGCACTAAACAAGATATCTTGTCCACAATAGCCAGGATTTATGACCCATTAGGCTTCTTGGCCCCAGTGGTCTTTCTGGCGAAAATTATACTTAAGGAGGTTTGGCTGGCAAACTGTGATTGGGATGACTTGGTTCCTTCCCACATTGGGAACCAATGGCACTCCTTTACCCAACAACTTAGTACATTGTCGGATATTAAAATTCCGCGACACCTCATCACCCTCAAAAGTTCCACATCATATCTGATAGGATTCTGCGATGCTTCTGAACGCGGTTATGCAGCAATTTTATACCTTCACTTACGCTCAAATGAGACTACGAAAACCCTTCTGTTTTCAGAAAGGCCTTCGTAAAAGGCAAGGAAAGGTGCCTGTTTTCGCAGGTGCCTTCATGAAAGTCAAAAACCAAATTAGCCCCTAAAAAACTGATGACAATCCCTCGTCTCGAGCTCTGTGGGCACTTCTCCTTACACGGTTGGTAACATCGTGTCAGCGCTTCATAGAAAAATTCAAGCCCAACCAAAAGTTATTCTTTACGGATTCGACGACTGTGCTGGGATGGCTTCGTACATCTTCTAATCGCCATAAAGATTTCGTTGCTCATCGGGTTGTTGAGATATTGGAGGCCACAGAAATTTCTTCCTGGCATCATGTGTCTTCTGAAGATAACCCCGCAGATTGTTCGTCTCGGGGAATTATGCCTCATCAACTAGCATCTCATCCTCTTTGGTGGTCCGGCCCACCCTGGCTTGCTGACTCTCTTCAAATGTGGCCTCTTCATCACGTCTTTCTGGAAACTGAAGAACTTCCAGAGCTCAAACCTGTACAGCAAATTGTTCTTCATTCCACCAGTTTTCCTGATATCCTCCATTGAATATCAAGATTCTCGTGTTATTCCAAACTGATCAATTCAATGTGTTTTGTTTTGCGATTTGTGCTGTTGACAAAGACCCGCATTAAAAGGTTAGGAATTTTCAACAGGAACATCACTTCAACCAGAACAAAAATATATTCGTATCAAAATTATGGAAATCGTTGAATCCCTTTCAGGATGCCCGTGGTATTTTCAGGGTGGGCGGTCGTCTAAGTCAGTCTTCACTTCCATTTGAAAGTAAACATCCTGTAATATTACCATCATCCCATTTTTCTCAATTGTTAGTCAACTATTACCATGTCATTCATCTTCATGTGGGCCCATCTACTCTCCAGTCATTGCTCCGTCAACGTTATTACCTTCTGTCAGCAAGGAAAATCGTGCGTTCTTGAGTGAGGAGGTGTCGAACATGCCAAATTATTTCCGCAAAGCCTCGCCCTCTATTTATGGGTGAATTACCGTCATGTCGCCTTCAAGAAGGACAGGTTTTTCAGCATGTGGGAGTGGATTTGGGTGGACCGTTTTTACTGAAAGAATCCAACCGACGCAAAAATGCCTTAGGAAAGGCCTATTTGTGCCTCTTTGTGTGTATGGTCACCAAGGCTCTCCATCTAGAAGTTGTTACCAGCTGTTCAACTGAAGCTTTTCTAGTGGCACTCCATCGCTTTACGTCAAGACGCGGAAGACCCCAACACATATACTCCGATTGCGGAACTAATTTTGTGGGTGCTGCTTCAAAGCTAAAGGAACGCCAACTATTACTGAGGAATTCCGATTTCCAGGACGATGTCCATCAATTTGCCACGGAACAGGAGATAACTTGGCATTTCAATCCGCCGCACACACCCCACTTCGGGGGGCTATGGGAGGCTGGCATAAAGTCAGCTAAGACGTTACTTGCGAGGAACCTGCGTAATACACCGTTCACCGAGGAGATGTCAACGCTGTTTTGTCGCATCGAGGCAGTGCTTAACTCCCGACCGCTGTGTCCTATTGAGTCCTCCACTGAGGCCATGGATTGCTTGACTCCTGGTCATTTCTTGATCGGGAGACCTATCATTTCGGCACCGGAAGACTCACTCATGGACGCCAAGGAGCGTACACTGAATCGATGGCAGCTGATTCAACAGCGGGTACAGCACTTTTGGAAGCAGTGGTGAGCCAGCTACCTCAATGAACTCAGGAAATGGATATCCCATCATCCCAATCTGAAGGAGGGAGATTTGGTGATATTGAAAGACTCCAACTGCCCACCTACAACCTGGCCATTAGGCCGTGTATCTGCTACGCATCCTGGATTGGACGGAATAGTAAGAGTCGCTACCATACGCACCTCTAAGGGGGAATATAAGAGGCCTGTCGCCAAGTTGGTTCCCCTTCTCTTCCCTGAACATTACCGTTCTAATTAAAATTTTTTATTAAAATTTTGGTGGGCGGAATGTTGCGGCCAACAAATGTAATCCGTGTTGGTATTCGGTAGGTATTGTTGCCAGCCGGATACTAGCTATAGGATTAGCTATATTACCGGGGCAATCCCGGCACACGTCAGCGAGACATGCCGTAGCCATACGGTCGCTCGCTCTCTCTATCTCTCTCTCTCACTCTCTCTCTCTCTCTCTCTCTCTCTCTCTCACTCTCTCTCTCTCTCTCTCTCTCTCTCTCTCTCTCTCTCTCTCTCTCTCTCTCTCTCTCTCTCTCTCTCTCTCTCTCTCTCTCTCTCTCTCTCTCTCTCTCTCTCTCTCTCTCTCTCTCTCTCTCTCTCTCTCTCTCTCTCTCTCTCTCTCTCTCTCTCTCTCTCTCTCTCTCTCTCTCTCTCTCTCTCTCTCTCTCTATATATTTCTCTCTCTCTCACTCTCGCTTCTCTAGAGCCATCTGATTCATCGGACTGACGAGCCATCCGGTGAGCCTGTCCTGTATCTGGATGTAGACAAATTTTACCATTCAAGTTAACGTTTCATTATGTTGTTATGTGTTCAAATTAATTTTATTTCATTTAGAGGATTTGGTAGCCTCTGTAAAGACAGTGTTTAAGTTTATTTTCAATAGACCTCTGTAAAGATATTGTTTAATTTTAATTTTAATAGATGTTAGACTTATATGCTCAAGGTGTTATAACACAAGGTAATTTTTTTTTCTTTCTTTCTTTTCTTTATGTCATTAGTTTAGTAGTTCAATTGTCACTTTCAGTGTGTACTATATAATAAAGTAATGTTCATGTTATATTCGGACTTTTTATTTTATTAGAAGAATTTTATTAGAATTAGCCTGAGTTGCCAGAACAAAAGGAGATATTAAAAATACTGTAAAAATATAATCTAGAATAATCATAGGAGTTAGATGAAGTTAAAGATGAAATAGTTCTTGAAATAATAAATATAGAAAACTTACAATCAGTTAAAAAATAAGGAAACTTTATGACTATTAATTCAAAAATAAATAGATCCGTTTCATATCGGAAATAATATAAAGTTTAAGATCTGAACGTCTCTATAAATAATATGTGTTGCGACTTTAGCGGTCTATAGTTAGAAAACTAGTGCTCTTAACTGTGATGCACAAAGACCCTGTTTGCCTTATAGACGTGAAATTCGAAAAGGGGATTTCTCTTGATTCCCTAATAGTGCAGAAAATAACATAATAATCTTCATAAATTTAAATATGTAAAAAATAATACTGTTCATAAATAAAACAAAATGCTGTAAAGCGAACCGTGATTAGGTGGAAGTTCTCCAATTTGACAAGCCACGATTGATCTAAGCCTTAGACAAGAATCGGGTTCTGTTCGATGGTGCTTCGCTGATCATGCAAGAGGTGAGTGGACGGTACAGAAACTCCACGAACAGCATCGGCATCCGAAATGAAGAGGGGGGGTCACAGGTGCTTCCCCGACCGGAGATGACTTATGAATCAAGTCCTCTGGTAAGCTTACCAGTATAATTCCAATTATTAATTTTTAGTTCATCATAACCGTGCTACAACAAACAAAGGAGACAATAAGTAAACAAAAAGAATTATCAACTAAGAATAATAGTCAATAAACAAAATAATAATTGCTAACCTTTGAGTTTAATTTATAAACCTATTATACATAAAATAAATACACTAAAACTAATATTTAAAAAAAACGAAAAATGTCTAGTTTTCAAACAAAATAATTAAATTAATTAATTGAACCATCTGTGATTCAAAAACAAAAAGGGAAAAAATACTATCTGTCAGCAAAACTTATTATATCATTGATTCTGTTAATTGTAACAATATTATATTGTTTATTTTTATTTTTATATAATTTAGGCCAAATATATAATATGTGGGTGTGTTACTATTTTCAGTTCTGCAAACAACTAAACACTAGCTTTTCATATTGGCAATACTGCTACAGAAGTAAGAAAATTCAAATGGAACGATTGAACAGCCAATGGCGAAAAGATTTAGCATCATTAATCCAATCAAACGCCTGGCACAAGAAATTTGAAGATAAACAAGATCGATTATTGCATATAAGGGTAAATATGTTTATTATTACATCAATTCCTTTTTCCATTTTTCTTTATTAAATTTTATTTTAGGTCTGCGCCTGCGCTATTGTGAGATAACCTATTCATATTGCTTTTAAAATCAACACTTTTACTGCCGTTTATAAGAAGTGTTAGCGTCTTAAAACTGTCTCAACAGACAACTTAGGTGGGCTGTTCATGAGGGTGCTCATTATACGAGAGTGAATCGATCACTATATATTACGACGAGAATGGCCAAAACGTCCGTTCGGTTTTCAAGCGAAAATAAGACACAACTTTTAAACACAAAGCGATTTATTCATTATTGTTCCAGGATCTTCTGCCATCTCATGGGCAGATTCATAATTCCATGCTCATAGAATTTCCTGTCTTTACTGGCAAAAAAATTTTCCAAGTGGATTTTTACATCTCCTTTAGAGTTGAAAGTCTGTCCATTCAATGAATTTTGAAGAGACCGAAACAGGTGGAAATCTGAAGGTGCAAGGTCGGGCGAATATGGAGGGTGCTGAAAAACTTCCCCAGCCAAGCTCCAGTAACTTCTGCCACGTATGCAAAGAAGTGTGCGGTCTGGCATTGTCGTGGTGGAAGACAATCTGTATTTAATTTGTCCAGCTGGTCACAGTGCACATCCGAATTGATGGTCCTGTTCGTAAAAGACAACACTCCTTCAGTCCCACCAAATCGAGAGCATAACCTTCTTTGGATGAAGTCCTGCTTTGGGGGTTGTTTGTGGTAATTCGCGGCACCTCCCCCATGAGCGTTTGCGCTCCAGATTTTTATAGACGATCCACTTTTCGTCCCCTGTCAACATTATCTTCAAAAAAGGATCGTTTTCTTCACGTTTCCACAACGAATCGCAGATGGAAATCCTTTGGGCGAGGTTAGCCTCACTAAGTTGATGGGGAACCCAAACATCGAGCCTGCTCACGTAGCCAAGCTGATGCAGATGGTTTTCAACACTGGATTTGGATATTTTGAGGATAACTACGATCTCCCTAGTTGTATAACGGGGATTGGTGTCAACTAATTCCTTCACTTTGTCGCTGTTAATCTCAGTTGGCCGGCCAGAGCGAGGTGCGTCTTGAACCGAAAAATTTCCCGATCGAAATCTTGAAAACCACTTCTGCCACACACGTTCTGTAACAGCATCCTCTCCATATACAGCGCATATCTTCCTGCAAGTTTCCGCTGCTTTCTTGCCTTTTTTTAAATAAAAAAGCATGAGGTGTCGATAATGTTCGTTTTGGTTTTCCATTTTCAGGATGATCCTAAGCACACAAAATACAATCAGTCTGGTCGGAATTTCGCGTCAAACTACGTTGAAGTGTCTAGTATCTGACGAGAGCGCACTCGCAAGGGACGGACTGAAGTTAGCTATTACTATTAGACTGCTTCAAGTTTCGTGACGACAAAAACCGAACGGACTTTTTCGCAAACCCTTTACTATACGCATTCAGTGTGTGCTTGAGATCATTGCAATATGTAACTTCGGGGCCTAGGCGCTACTGTCGTAAAGGTTCCTATGCTCCCAGGGGCATCATATTCCTGGCTGAGCCACCAACATTATAAAGTATTCAGCCCTTAACAAAATTAGGCAATATAGTAGAAGTGAAGAAATCGAAAGGAAATATGTCTGGTATAGCCAGTGGACTGTAATTAATTAGCAAGTTTAAAAATTGATTCAAATCAATGAAATAATTGAATCTGAAAATTTCAAAACTATCGATCTGCTTTCCAAACGATCGAAAACCCAAAATAACTATTCGTCCTCTCAAAAACCCCCAATAACGAAAAACTATCCACACTTACCTGGGGTTGGATAGCTTCTTTCTTGAGCGGTTCGGCTTCTAGGAGGAATATGAGGGATAGGAGAGGATAGAGAAAGTCTAGGACAAGCCCGAATCCACTTGATGACCACGCCAAGAATTCAGAAGCAACGAACAATTCTTCCCCAGTGGTCGGCGATGAAAGGATCGTTTTACCCATACGAAAAACTTTGATATCCAGAAAATAAAACCATGCACCAACCATCAGCAAAATTTGAAAAAAAAACAAAAAAAAACCGGAAATAACTTTCCCTGGTTCTGGCAAACACCCCACTCGATCGGAGTCCAGATCCAGCCTCTTCAAACTAATAGAACACAATGGCCAATTACTCCCAAAACGGTTTCTGAGATCAATTGGCTTGCTAGAGCGCAGCACCTCCTAGAGCTATTTTCCCTACAGATAAATCAAACAATCTCGCGGTAATCCTCCCGCGTAAACAATGTCTGGTGTTGATAATTTAGTTCATCAAAAGTAATTCATGTCAAATAGATAAAATAGGTAAGTAGTAAATATCCAAAATTAGGAATCAAAACTTTAATCTTACCTTTTAGGTTTTTTTAGTTTGAATATTTATGCCTGACAAATAACCTATGCAAATGGTAGTGAACCATGACAATAACATTTCTATTAAAGACAAGGGGAATATACTAACTTACAATAATAACAGAACCATGATACCGCAAATACATAAAAGCTTAACACAATACTGACCTTCTACCGAGAATGTGTCTGAAAATAAATTATCCCCTCAAACAAAAATGCATAACGAAACTTAAAGAAAGTTATGAACATGTGGCTTTTAAAAATTGTATGTACTTGGCTTTTCTTCCATTGTGCTGAACCAGTCTAGCTGCTGATCAGGTGCTAATGGAGAGTCGTCTTTGCTGAGAATTACCGATGCCTTGGGGAGTAGGTATGACCCTGTATCAACGGTCCTGGTGCCCTGTAATCTGTGTGTCCCTAAAGGATACAAATCTCCTTCAGCGAAAAGCGCTTAACCTCCATATCTCCAATCATGAGGTCTGCACTCTGAGGAGTATCGAGGCACATCAGAGAGGACAAGGACATCAGAAGCGAAAGCCGTGTCAAAAATCTCCACCAGCGATGGTGTCGGGTATTCTGAGTTGTGCTGCCGTTACACTTTGAGGTTTCCCAAGCCCCATATTGCCTCGATCCGCTACTCACAGCCTTATCCATAGTGGTCCTTATGACAACTTAGCACCACCCATTCCAATTGAAAACAAAGTCAATGAAAATAACACCACTTCTACTGTAAATTACATTTCCCCGGTAGTTCCATCCATGACATCGTATCACACTGAGAAGCCGGCCATATTGAGTAGGTATATTATCTATTAATTACCTATTGATGTGTTAGTAAAAAAAAATATATTATTGAACTCTTTTCAACCAAAAAGAAAATAAAAGAATTAAATTTACAGCAAACAAGGAGACATCGTATATTCATTCAACCTCGTAATCAAAATTTATTTAATGTCCATCATCAATTCTAATGTGCACCACCTTCACATTAACTAAGCCAACAGAGAAGATTTGATACATTACATTTGTTACTTGAACACCGTTGTGTTGAAAGTTCGGGGCGGCCCTACACTGTTGCTGGCTGACTGCCCCACTTCTCCAGTGAAGTCACCCAATATCTCCTTTCTGGAAACGTTGGCTTCCACACCCGTGCGTGTCACGGTGAATGTTTGGTATCTCGACTCACTACCTAATTAATAATAAGGGTCACGCCCAAAAACCCTTCCTTGCCCTCCCTAATCGCTCCTTCTTTCACTCGTGACTGATAAAGCAATTCTTTTCTTTAATTCAAATTACAGATTATTTAATTTAGTGTTACAAACAAATTTAATTGTCTCCAAGCCTCTCTGAATTTCTATGTTTTTTTCCCAATAATTAAAATTTAAAACAAAATTAATTCCATTTCTTAGTACCTGGCAAACTCCCGATTATTTCCATTTTACGTTCAAGATTTCAATTTAAAAATACAGAAGTAAAGGCATAAAATCTATCCATGCACCAAAGCACCCTATACCGGCATCAATACTCGTCCGAAATATTAGCAATTTCATATTGCTATGCTTAAAATTGTAGGCACAAGCAAATATACACGTCTCAATAAATCACGAGACAATGAAATTTCTCCAGACACTCCCGATACGTACGTATAGAGCTTTCATAAAATATTTGGGAAATAGAAAAGCTGATTGAAATTTCTGATTTAATAAACCTGTATTAAACAAGAATACAACTAAATAAACCGTACTCCAACCGTGACATCGTCCAATGCCATAATTGTCAGGGATATGGGCACATCAAAACCTACTGTCACCACCCTCCCAGGTGTGTAAATTGCAGTGGACAGCACACGAGCGAGTTATATAAGAAGCCCTTAACATCGCCTGCAGTATGCGTGCTCTTCCAACAAAGCAGTGCGGCCAACTATAAGGTCTACGAAGTTTATACTTTAGAAGCCTGAAGTCTAGGAACGAACAACGTCATCGGTCAACAATGACCATGTATAGTTCGACAGTACGAGACTTATTGACTTATCGACCTGATCGCCCAGATTGAAGAGCACAAGAAGGTACCACTGTCATTGTTTATAACTCCATTTCCCATCAAATATTTCCTTTGATAGTACATGATTTCCTTCAGTCCACAGCTGTTGGGGGTTGAAGATCCACTAATAGACGAGGATGTGGTTTGCTGTCTGCACTCTTACGGAAATTTGCTCCACTATCTCTCCTCACACAGCCGCCTATTGGCCAGCTGATCCCAACCGACATCCTGATCTCCTTCACTTCTTGGCGTGTTTTTCCCTTAATTGGCGATGGACCATGGTGCTGCCATATGGATACGGTCGACACTAGGAGGGGTTTCCCTATTGCACCGTTTTATCGGTGGCCCGGCAGAGCGACGCACAAAGCCACTCAATACGGCCAGTGTCGGGTCGTCACTAGGGGGCTCGGTTTATACCTGAGTATCCCCAAAGTGGAGAGGAGGCTAGGGTCGCTAAAACCTCTTAGCCTTCGTCCGGCGAGCGCCCAGAAAGAGATAGAGCGGGTGGACCTAGGGTCTTTCACCCTGGCTGCCGACCTAGTTTAAGGCAGCTTTATTTCACTTTGATCTGACTCCATAAGATCTTTAGAAGGTGTGTGTGCCCCGACAAAGCACTGCGTTCAGGAGAAGAGGTACAGGGTAGGTTTATAGGTAGTTTATGTGGTCTTGGAATGATCACGAATTCACACTCGGTATCTAAGGGTAGGCGAAAACCGTCCGGATCCCAAAGGCGAGTGTGAACCAGATAGAGGCAGACTGGATTGCCATGGGAGACACTGCATTTTCAGGGCCACGGCAACCGCCGTCCACGAGGGAGAGGTCTCTCCCAAGGAGGTGCTAGTTTTAGCGAGACGAAGGCAGAGATTCCCACTAGGATGACGTGGGTCTGCCAAACGCTGGACTACAACATAGCAGGTTAGGAAAGAGAGATGCAGAGGTAGTTGAATGAGAAGTCCATGGTTTAGAGTAGAGCCGCAGGTGCCAGTGCAGAGAGAGAGAGAGTGTTCAAGGTCCCGGTTGCTTGATGTCTGGTCTCGGACTCAGGAGCTCGGGCTTATATAGGAGGCCAGCCAGTAGGGTGGGGATAACTCCCCACCTACGACTGACTCCCCAACTACTTATCCCCCCACTCTTCCACTGGCGTCATAAGCTTAATTTATTAAACATATGGAAAAAATTATAGATATGATATGATCTGATCGAGAAGAGAGTGACTTATAATTATTTGTAATTAAGGGGTGGCCACAACACTACTTTTCAGGTCATTTTAATCAACCCATTTGATCGGCATACGAAGTAAGTGGTATGTTATGTCCACCTGATTTGTGTTCAATAAGTATTAATTACGTGATCTAGCAACGTTCACTATTCAAGTTTATTCATTATTTTTGTTAAAACTCATCAAATGACAACACATCTCCCGTAATGTTGCATAAGCAAATAAAAGTATTACTTTTTAACACAAAATTGTCTTTGTTTCCTTTCCTACGTTTTTTTTTATTGTGGATTAATTGGAAGTGAAAAAACCCAATCATTTGCATGTTAAATAAAATCGGTTCTTGATTCCTCCTCTTCAATACTACCATGACTAAAAAGGCCCCTTACCTCCAAGACTTCCTGAAAGTGAGTAGTAAATCAGTGATCAATTCCCGCAATACTAAATCCCACACCCTTCCGACTAATTCCCTTCTCATAAATCAGTTTTCTTTGACCGTTCTTTTCTTAACCATGCCACAAATCTTAGCACTTTATTCCCATCAACATCCCTCCAAGCTAATAACAATTCATATTATTTTTCATTTATCCCAGCTACCTTCGATGCTCTTTCCCGCCTTGTGATAATTTCTATGTTTTACCTATTCATTTATTTATTTTTTTTATCTCTAATCGTTTTTGTTTCACTGCTGTTGGTTCTTTGTTGTAATTTAATGTGTACATTGTCATAGCACATCATACTGTGCATAATTGTATGAATGAGGTTATCAAATTTGTGTAATGCTTCGTATTTTTTTTTCAGCTAAACATTCCTATTCTGTACCTTCTTGTTGCTTATTTTATTTTTCATTTCATTATCATTTTTATTTTTGCGGGACTATCGTTCTACAATAAAATAATTTTTCATTCCTCCGTTCACCCATCACTAAGAATCAACCAACAAACGTATGTGGTATATTTGGTAATGAGCTACAGATCTCAAGGCTCTTGGCTACCAATTTGTAAATATTAGTATAATATTTTAAACTTTAGTGAATGTTTAGATAGATATTTTAATGATGAGAATTTGTAATGGATTCTGCAGGATCAACAACTTCAACGAAGTATGGAAGATGTAAGGCAAAGATTCCGTGACTTAAAAATTGAAGAAGATCATAAGAAGCAGGAGTGCATAAAAAAAATATACGATGCAAGTCATAAACTCCACCTACAAAAACAAGAAAGTTTAAAAACATACTACGTACCATTAAACATTTTTCAGGAAGATTTCAAATGGAGACAGCGACAAATGAAGAAAGCTCAAAATAAATTACAAACCACTATAGATTTCCATAAGGACTGGGAAAAGCAAAAAAACGAGGTTATATTACAGAGAGTTGTTGCTATGGAAGGAGAAAAAAATGAGGCGCAAAGAATCATAGAATGGGCCCAAAAAGAGCACCAAAAAGATTTAGATAAAAACGAGAAGAAATTAAAGGTAAGTTCTATTTCATAATCACTCTAATTCTCTAAGTTCTCGGTATTTGGGTGAACGCTAATTTCAAAACTCTAAAACTGAGTTGGAAACAATGGTCACTTTTATTAATCTAGACAATTTATTCATTTATTCTATTTGATATCTTTCTTAATTATTATTGTCTAATGCATATATCGTTTTAAGAATCCACGAATATAAAATATCTCCACAGAAGAGAATTTGCCATATATATACATTATTTATATTTATAATTTTTGAATACAGAAATGTAAGTGTAAGTATTGTTAAAAAATAAATGACGTAGCTGCAGACGAGTTCGCGGGCAGCCCCTCGAGTCCCCGGGCCTTACAGTAGGTACCCCTGGTAGCCGATTGGCCGACATAAAACGCTCGGTCATATACCCCCTGGTTTTAGCTGATAATTCACTCTCCGATGCTGTGGAGTACCACAAGGAGCCGTGCTCTCCCAGCACTTTTCTGTACACGTCTGAAATTGTCGGAGCCCAGTACAAAAACACCAGAGTTACTGCTTTCGCCGACGACATCGTGGTGTACAATAGCAGCATGAGCGCCAACCGAGCTCTTCGATAGGAAGAATCAGCTTGTAACCAGATCAGCGGTAAATTGGGTAAACTCAACATTACTGTAAACGCGGGTAAGAATGAGTGCGTAATTTTCTCATTTCAGAAAGGAAAGAGACCGCTGCCTACTAGATACACTGTAGGCACATAGCAAACCTCTCCACCAAACAGCCTCGTATATTTGGGTATAATAATGGACCGACATCTCCATTTTATTGGTCATTTTGGGAGAAAGTTTGAACAAACGCATACGACGGCATACACACTTGCTGACTTCCCCCAATCTATTTCTGTGCCTCAAGCTTATGATTTATAAGGGCATACTAAGGCCTGCTCTGCTGTACGGTGCTCCGCTTTTTAGTCATCCAAATGAAGCGGCACCAAAGCGAATCCAACAATTTCAAAACGGGATACTTATGAAAGTGGTCCGACATACTACATTCCAGCAGTGGAAAAAAAGTGAACTCCACGAAGATTTTGAATTGCCTGCGGTGGATGAATTCATTCGCCGTAGACATATAAAATGCTTTTATTCACTGAAATAAATGACTAACCCCGTGTTTAAAACGATTCCCCCCACTCCGTTTCCCCATCGATGGTATAAGCAGTCAAGGCTGGAACGCTCTAGGTTTAAGTTGGTATTTAAGATTAGTTTTAGGATACTTTGTAAGTCCCTAATGTAGCCCAAAGGTAAGCCCCATCACCTGGTCCCATTTTTCATTATATAACTTTTACCATTAATCGGATTAGTAATTGTTTCAGAAACTGCTTAAAATGCATATATGCAGTAAAAGGAGCCACGCACAGCTCAAATATATAATAATTTAGATTTTCAAAATATTAATATAGGGGTTAAGAAATAAAACCAACAATTCATTTAAAGAACAGCTCGCCACTGAACTGGTCCCTAGTAGTGCCCCCCCCCCAGTGATCCAGTCTGCCTCGTGCCGGTTCATACTCGCCTTTTGGTTCCGGACGGCTTTCGCCTACCCTCAGATACCGAGTGTGAACTCGTGGTCATTCCAAGTTACCTATAATACCTAGCCTGTACGTATTCTCCTGAACATAGTGGTGCCCTGTCAGGGCACATACCTATCAGATATATAGTCAGGTAAATCAGTAGTAAGTCCCATCACCAAGCAGTCATCCAGGTCTAATCAATTCTCTCTCTGTCACCAGTACTAGGACAGCTAGATCCCCTCGTGATGGCCCAACAACTGGTGACCCCGACATGATCTTGAGACGATACCATTTATATTATCTCCGACGACCGTAAGCCCGGTAACTCGTAGGAGAGAAGTCTGGCCGACCCACCGGCCCCATCGTAGGAGGCATGCTGTGCACAGCCCACGCCATTTCTTGGACGTGCAAACAGCTAGAGTATCACGAAGAAGATCCCCGACTATGCTTTCTAAAGGATGAAAACATTTTTTCATATACCAAATCTCGTCTTTGAAAGCCAAATCCGAGCACATTTATGCTCAGCTTCCTTTCAGGGTACTCACACAGGTCGCAGACCTGACTTACTGTTGTACAGCAAAATTCACAACAGACACCTCATCCAGTTATTGGAGGAAACGAGAAACCTTCATATCTTCTCCAGCAGATGCAGACACTCACAGGACCCACGACATCGGAGGACGTCATCCGAATGCTCTGGCTACGCACCTTGCAAGACAGGGTCCAGAGGTATATGGACAACATTTTTAAAGACCTACTATTTGTGTTCCTATACCACGATGGCATACTGATCGCTTCGGCCAACGAAGAGGAACACCAGCGTCACCTGGAAACAGTCTTTGGTTGTTTGGCTGCTTAGGGGCTAACGCTTAACTTCGCGAAATGTGTGAATGGACAGCTCGAGGTGGGATTCCTGGGGTACCATGTCTCACCCCTGGCCATCATTCCATTGTCTACTAAAGTACAGGCAATCTTGAAATATCCCTAACCTACTACGTCCCGGGACCTCAGACGTTTCCTCAGGATAATCAACTTTTATCACCGATGCTTACCCAACGCCGCCGAGCACAAAAGGGTACTTAACACCTACCTACAAGGAGCCAAGAAAATGAACGAACCATCATCACCTATCATATATATCATATAAGCTTCTAGTGTTATCGAGGAAACCTGTCAACCGACGTGCAGATCGTCTTAACCACTGACGCTAGCGAAACAGCATGGGTGCTACAACAGAAGAAAGGTGTCGCGCTCCGACCCATCGGTTTCTTTCGCCACACTTTAAACTTTTCTCAGTCAAAATATATCACCTTCGATAGAGAGCTCTTAGCAATTTCCGAAGCCGTCAAATATTTTCGGCAACCTCTCGAAGCGTGGAAAGTTATTATATATACAGACCACAAACCACTCACACAAGCCATTTCTCAGCAAAGTGGCACTTCTTGTCCATGTATGTGACACCTAAATTAGTTAGTCCAATTCACGACAGATATTCACCATCGTCCAAGCAATGAATACCGACGTAGCCCGGTGGGTACAATGTTGAATAGCATGCAGACCTCAAAAATCCACCGTCACCCCTCTTGGGAAATTCCCAGACGCGGTAAATCTGGGCCCCCACCAGAGGCTAGGGTCTCGTCGACCCAACCACTACCCTACGGGCGTCAGAAAGAGATAAATAAACCTGTGGTCTTTGACCTTTGATGGCGACCTAGTCAGGGGGCATCTTAATTCGTGTTTGTTAATTGACTCCTTAAGATCTTAGAAGGTGTGCCCTGACAGTGCATTATGCTCAGAAGAAGAGGTACAGGCTAGGTATCATTGGTAGTTTACGTGGTCTTGGAATGACCACGAGTTCACACTCGGTATCTGAGGGTAGGCGACCGTCCGGATCCCAATGATCCGCAGTGTTCACTTCATGTGTCTGATTCCGACTATCTGAAAAAATTCAGAATTTCTGCCTTATGTAGGCAGGCCTTTCCTGCCTAAAGCGAATGAGAGAGCTTTTTATTTGGGGCAACCATGTGATTGTTTATTTTGACCAATCAGGGGCTAGTGAGCTATCCCGGTGTCGGGAACTAGTCTCCTCCCTCTATACTGACGCTGAACAGTTAGTGATAAAAATATATAAAGGTAGGCGCGTGTTTCTATTTTTTCGTGGTGAAGAAGTTAGCAGAACAATGAATATATTTAGCAAGTCATTGTTTATTTTTTATTAAGCTTCACTTTTATCAATATGAGTCAAATCCATAACATACAAATTTTTCTCATCATAAATTTCAGTTATAATAAGGAGAGTTGTACATATAATTTACTCGTGTAATCCAGAGTTATAAGCTTGTATGATAAGCTAGCTTTGAGAAATAGTCATATTAGAATTTGTTCCATTGTGTTTTCAAAGGAAAAAGCCATACTACTTATTCAAGTGCTTCTTTTTCTTCAATCAAGCTTATTTTATTATTTATTCTCACTTATTTTCCTTCTTTTATTTGTTAAAATTAAGTTAAAAACGTACATAGGATTTTCTGGAGGGTATACATAATTCCTATTTTGCACAGTGTATTAACAGCTGAAATGTTACTTGAGATTCCCAATGTAAATACCAATCTATTGCTTTTTTAGTTGATTAAATATAGTTAATTAATAATAGTTATGATACGCGTTAATGAATTAATACATATATTCAAAAACTGTAGCAACATGCTGACATTCGCAAGACCCTGAAGATCCAAATGTACAATAAAGAGCGTGAAAAAAGAAACAACCTCGAAAAAATACATAATGAAGCGGTCAACACTAACTTCAATAACGAAATTTTTTATTTATTATTATTAACAAATCAGAACTTTATTGTGAAATAATTACAATCTGCCTTTTATAAGGCAATAATAATACAGATAAATGATCTCATTCATACCATATTTACAGTCATCATTCACTCGCTCATTCATACTAGGACATGATTGGAGAAATTGGCCATTGCCAGGACTCCCACTGTCACGCGATTATAGCAGGTCACGAGGCCACTGCCGTTTCAGTCTCCGAGGAGGATTATAGGGATGAGTGGCGCAGTGCAAAGACTGTGCTACAGGATTAGGGTGGTTGGAAAGGCTACTGTGGAATTTCATAAACTTGGAAGGGATGAGTTCTAGAATGTAGGGTATATTAAGGTCGTTATGAAGGGTTTTGTTGCTGACATAATAAGGGGCATTTACTATTGTTCTCAGGACTTTGGATTGAAAGGATTGGATACGCTTGATGTTCGACTTTTTTGCTGTCCCCCATAGCTCTATTCCGTATGTCCAGATTGGTTTAAGTATAACTTTGTAGATTAGTAGTTTATTTTCTATTGAGAGATGGGATGTCCTTTGAAGTAGTCTGTACAGTTGTCCAAAGCGTCTGTTTAGTTCTTGTCTTTTTAGTCTCGTATGTGGGTTCCAGGTCAGTCGTTTGTCGAGATGGAAGCCTAAGTACCGTACTGTCTCGGTTACTGGGAGAGGAATAGAATTAAAATAAACTAATGGACAAGTCTTGCGACAAAGGGTGAAGGTAATGTGGGAGCATTTTGCTTCATGCTCTGGTTCCCTTTCAAAGCGAATAAATCTTTCGCCTTTTACTAATAACGAAATAAAGAAAGAATTTTATAACAGGAAAATGGCCATGGAATTAAGTTTACTACGGTAATATTATCAATATAATAATTGTTTGTAAACAATTTAACATGATCTTATTTTAACGACGTTTCTGATATAAGTCAACACGATCTTTTCATTAATGGTCCTTTGTATTCTGTCATTTTACAGAAAAGAAAATTTGGACGATCAAAGCACTGCAGATGTCGTCCGAAAATTCCAAATCACAGGAATCATTCCAGCCCATCCCTCTCCAGCTATTGTACTCAAGTGAAAGAAGTCGTCAACATAGACAAAGAAAAAGAATAACCGTCAATTGGCAAACAATAAACAAACAAGTTTGGTGTTCTGAATCTGAACTAAATTAGTGAACCGATTTTTATGATACAAAATTCAAATAAATGTATTTAGACTAACCAAAATTGATTTTTTCTGTGTAACATGAGAACTATATAATGGTTATTTTTATTTGGTGAAAAATAAATAAGTATTGTATAGAAAAAAAATTAAATTTCTATAAATGATAACACCCGAGAAAAATATACTACTGTGAACTAAAAAGCTAACTAAATAACACTCATATACAGCCCTAACTATAAATTAATTAAATACAAAAGTCTTAAAAGCGTATAAATATAAAGGTTCTCAGATGAGGGTGATGTTCCTAGGTGCACAGTAAAAAAACAACTGGTCATAAACCTGGTAGTCGTTCAGTTAAATGATCTTTGTAGAGGAGAGTCTTTTTAAAAAAAAGAAAGAAAGAAAGGCATTATTGTTTAAGCCCAAACAAAAGGTCTATTTATTTTTTTTTATTTTTTTTTTTTAATTCGAATTATTCGTGTATTGAATCGAAATTATCGATTTTTATTTTAATGCCTTTCCAGTTATGAGGAACAAGTTTAGTTGTTTTTTTTTAATGTGTTAATTATAATAACAAATAATTAGATAAGATTTTATTGTTAAGTCGTATAAGAAGTTTGGTTAATTTCGTAGAATCTCAAACAAGTTGAATAAAAAAAAATTGATAATTCAGCGGAATAGTGAATGAAGTTATACGTGAAGATGTTCAAGGTATTATATAGGTATATTATATATTATATTATATTATTATATTATAGGTATATCATTTCATGCGAACTTTGGTCAGAGAAACGTAAACAAGGCTGGTTCCAACGGTAAGCCCCACCACTGGAGGAGTCTGGATCCAGCTTTATTGAGTGAACGTCTCGAGTAGCCAAGTAGTGCGCAAATGACATCGGCATTGTCTCCGCCTGTTTTTCTTCACTCAGGCACTCTCACCTCCTCACCTGAAGAAGGTCATACATATATACCTCCCGCATCGGCAGTTACTAGTAGATGGAAGATTGGAGCACCCCCACCACTGCATATTGGTGACTCGATAGCTCAAGATTGCAAGACTCACCGGTTCGCCGCGCCGAGGTTTTCTTCGCTATCGGTAGCCACACTGACCGTCACTCTCACCAGGAAGGTAACCTTGTTATCATTGCAGGATTTTGTTATTATTTATACCTCACCATAACAACAGATTCCATCGAAAATTCTTTACGTTTCGTTATTCGAGGAATATTTCGTGACTATAGACTATTCCAACATCATTTTTTTTTAATTTATTATTTCCAACGTTTCATTTTGATATAAATCAAACAAAACATTCATATTTGTAATAGATTAAGTTATAATAGTTTACTATAGTTTTCTTCCAAAATTCGAAATTCGCCTTTTCTGTTCATTTTTTTTTATTTTAATAAATAAGATTTCATTTTAAGGTTGTTTTAATATGTTCAGTTGTTATTTGATTGTTTGCCAATAAAACTATGACGAACCTGTTTAAAAATTTGGTTGGTTTTCTTTTAGCAAATCTACATATTACCATATGCTGGAAAGGTTGTTGGTCATTTTCCTATTCATCTTTTAAGATAATTTTAAACAATTTATTACTTTAATAAATTAATTCAATAAATTTTATTGAATTAATTTAATGCAAATTTTCATTTACTTTATTTTAATTGTGCTTAGCTTTTCTTTTATTGTAATTTTTCAGGTGCCCTTATCGGGTTTATTACACGCTATTTTCCCCAAACATTTGTGGGATAACTCATTTCAGGCAGTTGGCGTTTTCCCTTACCATCCCCTCCTCTGTTTGCTCGTTCGCAATTACCCACCTTTGGTGGGACCGGCATTCCTTAGGGGGAGAGATTTGCCTTTCAATCACGAAAAGCCCCTCCCCCCGCCACAATCATTATGAAGTACAATCAAAACACAAGTATAAACAAATATTAACAGTTACAATACTACATACTGGGTGGGGTCTAGGCACAAGTGAGGTCTGGGGCTAAAGCTGAGACATATATGTATAAGAAAATTATAAGATTCTGGGAAGTAGGGGGGTCTTGGAGGGATGCAGTTGCTTACTTAAAAATAACAGGGAACCATCAGTGACTCCCATGAAGTCGCTAGGCAAGTATACAGTTCTGCTCAAATCCCATCTACTTGTTCTTAGTATTATAAAGAATGTAGGGTGAAAATCAAGCGTACCCAATCCTTTCAAACAAAAGTCCTGAGAACAATAGTAAATGCCCCTTATTACGTCAGAAACAACACCCTTCATAACGTTCTTAAAATACCATACATTCTTGAACTCATCCCTTCCAAATTCATGAAATTCCATGGTAACCTATCCAACCACCCTAATCCCGTAGCACAGTCATTGCACTGCTCCACTCATCCCTATAATCCTCCCCGGAGACTGAAACGGCAGTGGCCTCGTGACCTACTATAAATGCGCACAGTGGGAGTCCTGGCAATGGCCAGTTTCTCCATTCATGTCCTGAGCGTATGTGGCTCTCGCGCTCTTCGTCAGCCTCCGCTGGCTCGTATCCGGTGACGTGGCTGGTGGGGAGCGTGGGGGACTTCCCGAACTCCGCTTCCTCTTTCGCTTGCGAGGGAGGCAACAACCGTGTGGACTTGGGGGGCCCCTGGGCTGTTTGTAAATATTGTAAGAATGTGCGAACGAATGATGAATTGTAAATATGGTATGAATGAAAACACTTATCTCAATTATTTATTACCTATTAAGTAGGCAGATTGTAATTTCATCATAATAAAGTTGTTATTGAATTGACAAAATTGAGTATTATAAAACTGTTCGATACGCCTAATTCACTGTGATTGATTGCATATCTATCGATGCAGTTATTATAATTAGCCAAAGGCAATCGTTTGTGGAGTCGTCCGCAAACGTTGACTACCTAGCTCATATAAAAGCGTATATTCTGCAATATCTCCCGCCCCTCAGTGATAAAAAGGTGAGCCTCGTCACCTTTAGTAAATTTGGTCCATTCATGTATAATGTACATCATTATACTTCGTACATTGCAGAGCATTATTACTTTATAGATTAGAACCTGCATAAAATGTAGCAAAGCTACAAGAAATACAAATGAAGAAATTTTAAATAGATTCGCTTGAGAATCTATATTTTGTACTACATATCTGTGAAAATTTCAACAAGGGGGTATGAAAAAAAACATCACTCCCCCCCCCCCCATGACGGTGTGACAATAGCGGATAGATGGCTTGTTGAGGTGCCTCGTAGGCATGAACACCGGTCTTGTAGCCTTTGGGTAGGCATCATTACCCTGAGTCCTCTCCTTCGGTAGGAGGATAGAGGATGGATGAGCTTAGGGTTGGTGACTTGTCATCCTAAAGGATATAATTCGAAGTGAACCAGTCCTTCAAAACCGTTTTCTTCTCTACTAGCACTAATTTATTAGTAATTCCATGTCAATGTCTTGGCCCTTGGTGGTGTGGGCCGGTATAAATAAGGTTGCGTCAAAGGCTCAAAACTGCATCGTCCTGGAGGAAGACGTAGCTGCAATGTTTAAGGCTCAGGTCAGACAGGACGTGGGCCATGCTGCGCGTCCACCACGAATTCTGTAATACCTAATACTGCCTCATCCTGGTTAAACCGAAAGTGGCCTACTGTGGTGGACCATTGTAGTTCACGATGGAAAATTGAGCAGTTGTGATTTTGAAGTTCACGCGGCCTGTACATATGGACATTCGAAAACGAACTGTGAAAAAGCGGCCTCAAATGAACACAAGACAAACCATGGTCAGTAAAACTCGCCGAACTCCTCTCTTTTGTTATTTATTCCATGAACCCATTTTCTTTTTTGTCTTGCTTAGCTTGAAGTGAAGAGTAGAAGCGACTCTTCTTCCTTATAAGAACTGATGGACATGTTGAAATAAACAAGAAAAAAAAAACGAATCCACAATTAGAAAAATCACTCAATACTATGTAAATGCACACTTAATTGTGACTTTCACACTAGTTGGCTTTGACCTGTCCGCATTCTGTTTGACTGGCCTAGACCACGAGGGACTACGGTTATTGTTGCCGCGTCACGTAAACCAAACAAAGTACATAATACCCAATTACTTAAGGTAGTATCCTTTGTACAACTCCCATCTGACACTTTTTTTTTAAATTTTTGTTTAACATAAATTTTAATATACGACATTGTGGTATTGTTTAGGAGAATAAATTAAAAAATTTAATTTATGAGCATTACCAGATGAACATTGATTTTCTCAACGTTTAGTTAGTTATTAGGGTATAATTATCCTTGGTTTCAATATGTATATGAATATTAGTTTTTCATATTGGCTATTTTGAATTATATTTGCTTGTATATAGGTGCAACTTTCAGTAATTACATTATGTTACAAAATTTATTCCTTTCGTTCCGAAACCCATTTTGAAAATTATTCATGGCAAGCATATTCGATAGAGCTGCCTGCTGTCTGTGTCTAAACGAGAACCGATGAATGGTGTGTTAAATAATCCAATTTTCAGACTGGTGAAGGTGTCATAGATTTGCGGCACATTTCGTCTAATCCCGATCTGTAAACTCTGATTGACGTAGCTCTGTTGGAATCTAGTTGAGCTATCAGTGAGGTAACGCCAAGGTTATAGTCATAGTAGTGACATACTAGGGTCCTGACATATACTCCATTTACTATAGAAATTAATAGGTATTGCCGGAAATGTGCATCATAAATGACACCTTCCATTATCTTCATCTTATTAACACCTTACAATTATTTGATCATTTAACCAACCAGTGCCTATAACCCACCGATGTTATAAACGAATCATTAATGAACTAGAGAGTTGAAGGGCTGTCAGTGTCTTTGAACTTAAACTGTTTTTTCTTTGATTGTCAATACATTAATGTTTAAGACAGACAATGTATTTTAATTGGTTTCTGCAACTTATTATTTTAAGTTCACTTATATATGTTCAGTCTGATGAATTCAATAATTGTGCATATCTTAAACAATATGTTAGCAATGAACAATTGTCCAAATGTTTAAAGAACATTGAGAATAAATATCCTAATCTTGCGAAAGTGTACTCTATAGGACATTCTGTCAGTGGGCATGATTTGTCTGTGTTAATCATCAGTGGAAATGTTCATGCCCGTAAACTAGGTGTACCTATGTTTAAGTATGTTGCCAATATTCATGGAGATGAACCTCTTGGTCGGCAACTACTTCTTAAGTTGGCAGAATATCTTTTAGAACAGTATGGACTTGATGAAAGGATCAGTGGATTATTGAATAATACAGAGATTCATTTACTCCCATCTATTAATCCTGATGGGTTCAACAAATCTATGGTAAGTAAACTTATGAGCCATTTTAAATTAAAATTTAACCTTGGAAAATCTTTCATTTTTCACCTTTCATCAAAATACAGTTGGGATGGGCAATATGATCAGCAAAAAAATTACATTATTTTTTTAATTTAAGGTTTGATTTACACACGTTCTATTTAGAAGTATTCATATTTCCAAGGAGTTATGGTGATGGGTTAACGGCCGACTGTTTTCCTAACCAATGGAAAAAATAAAGTTGCTGGCCTGTCGGCTATGTTGTTGGAATTCGTTACCAGCGCTTAGCCAACCCTCATAAACCTGGTTGGGAAGGAACCTTGCAGCTGCAATGGGTCATTCCACAACAAATCAGCCAATAATCATGAAATTTGTCCCATACATTCTAATATCATGTACATGTAACATCATATTCAAAATTTCTTGCTTGTGTTTGTAAAAAAATAACTTTGGAAATTTTAAGATTGGTTAGGTAAAGTCAAGTAGCATATCAAATTAAAGCCCTTAAAATTCTGAAAATAATGACACTATTTTCAGCTTTCTGTGGCAAATATTTTGGAGCTATAAGCCTTTGAATATTTTAAAGCATGTCAAAAAACAATAGATTTTTTTTTTTTTTTAACTCTAAAACTATAAATGGGAAAAATCTGAAATTGATAGTACTGCATATGTACAAAAAATCATTGACTTCTGAGACTTCAAGTTCCAGATCATTGGTTGATTTGACAAGGAATGATCCAAATGTAAAATTGACTTCACCTTCATGCTGGCCATGAAATGGTATTCCCTTATCTGTTTGTTATCCCATGAGGTATGATGTTATACTTTTTTCTTCCAACTATTGCTATCGATGTTACTCTTTGAAGATTTTGGAACTTCATTGGCATGAATCAGTCTAGAGTGGCCTACCCTCAGGCAGGACAAGAACCACTTCTCTTTTGAGTTTTATGGCTCGATATCCTCCAAGGCTGCACTATTTACATTAACTTGCTGGCTAGGCTTTCTTCCCAAATTGACTTCCATGTCTATAAGAGGGCGAGACAGTTCTGATTTATTTACTTTTGCATAGTCATGTCCTTTTAGCGCATATGTCTCCTATACTCGTTATCGGCCTTCTTATTACTTGCAATTCCTATTTGGCTCGGTGCCCGTAGGTAAACCTTCTTGTTAATTTGTTTGAACATAATGATCTACTTATGTGTTTTCATAACGTTGTGTGTCAAAGTATGGGAAAGTGATCCCAGTCAGTTAAACCCAGTCCCCTTAAGCTCATTATAAATTGTCAATATCAATAAAAGAGTATAACAATAAATTGTGGGACAGTATCATATGCTTTTGAAATTTCTATAAATAAAACAACTGTTTCGTGACCTGACATGAAAGACATCTGCATGTGATATTTAATACTATCTATAGTTTATTTATCTTTGCCAAAACCATACTGAGAATCTGGTAAATTTTATTTTTTGATTCTAACTACCAATCCATTATTTTCTTCCATTCTTTCAAAAGTTTTTGGAACACAAGAGCTTAATTAGTTAATTTTTGCTTTTTCTTGGATTATTATTAGTCTTTCGTGGTATTTTTTCACCAACTTTTCTTTTATAGCTTTTGTAGCAAGTGATCATTTTTTGCTTAACTTTCCATTGCACGCTGTTTACAATATAGGCTGGTAATTCTATTTTTGTCTTTGAACCTACGAGCACACCTATGGATTCTAGTTTTTGCATCTAGATTGTCTTTTCTTATAGGGTTCTTTATCCATATGGATGTTAATTTTTAATTTTTCTTTGATTATTTTTAATCTTTCATGGTATTTTTCCACTAACGTTTCTTTTATAGCTTTTGTAACAAGTGATAAGAATGTAACGAGCCATCCTGAACTTTTCAATCTACACTGTTTACAATATAGACTTGTTCTTTTTTTGTCTTAGAACTCATTAACAGATTTATGTGGATTCTCATTTCTCTTTTCTTGTAGGGTTCTTTTTCAATGACAGGTTCATCTCCATATTTGTTCAGTTTTTTGGTTCTCGTTGTTTCATGTCATGGTTTCACTCCAAAGGTTATTTTATTTGGTGTCATTTTATTGTCTGGTTGATGCTGTTTTTGGATGCGATAACAGCATTGCTAAGTCCCTACTGGTTATGTCGAGCTGTTTTTTTTATTCCACTTCAACTTAATTCCAGGACTTTGTCTTCAGTTTGAGCTGATATTTTACTGAATATGAATATAAAATTAAATAGCCTGTCATACCTCAAAGTTTTTTAGTTTCCTTTTGGTTTTCCGGTTGTGGGAGGTTTTAATAGCCTTTATTTTTGCTGGGTTTATACAGATGCTGTTTGTTTTCTGCATAGTGTGACTGTCCAACTCAATCTCTTGTCTTAAATTTTATAGAATACTTATGGGATATTCTCAGCAGACGGTTAGTAGCTTGGATAGTTCATCTTGAAACATTTTAAGCTGGAGATGGCACTTCAAGGAAACAAGCTGGAATTACCAAACATTAAATTTTATATTGCAAAATGCTCCTGTTTTTAATCAGAAACTTAATTTTATTCTTTTATTTTTTCATATTTTTTATTTTATCTCCATTTAAAATGAAAAAAGTGTAATTACCTGACTATTACTGTTTGCCCATGTTTTTGTAAAATCTTATTACATTTTTCATAAAACTTTAGAGGGAATAATTGTAATTTAGCTTAGTAATATAAATTTGTTTACATTTTTTTAAAAATGAGATATGTAAGTAATATTATCATTTAGACATGAACTTGCCAGATGTTAAACAATTGGCAATTGTTTAATGAAGTACCAATATACCAAATTTGTCGATTGCCAATGAGCAACTTTTGTATTTTGGTATAAATTATTTGAAGGATACTATAGACAAAGTATTCTTTGAATTTAGTGATAATGGCTTTTATTGGTATTTTATAGGAAGGGAACTGTGATCCTAACCCTGATAAAGTTGGTCAAAACAATCTCAACAATAAGGATTTAAATAGAGATTTTCCTGATCAATTCCATGACAGTGTCCCTTATAAAAATGATGTGTTTTTTGGAAAGCAAGCTGAAACAATCGCAGTTATGAAATGGATTTATGACAATCCATTTGTTCTATCAGGAAGTTTACATGGGGGATCTCTAGCTGCTAGTTATCCATATGACTCTGGGTAACTTTTTTTCTTCATAAACTTTATATATTTCCTTAACTAATGCTTATAAAATTATATGATACTTAATATATAATATGATACTTAGTCCATTTTGGACTAAATCAGTGCACTCATCTAACTAACCTTAGTATAATCCCTGCATTGGGAAACATTAACTTCATAGATATGGAGTATACATTCATCTATTAAAGTATAGTTTTATCTAACTGCTCAAGACTAATTGAGTCTTTCTTATTCCTTTAAGGCTGTACATCCTAAAACCATATTTATATTTCTTATTCATTATTTTATTGTTGATACTATCATAAATTCAACCAGAAAGATTCTGGAACAGTTATAATCATGAAGATATTTAGTCACAATATCATTTGTTATTGTTATTTTTGTACCTATTTATGGGGGGGGGAGAGAGAGAGAGATAGATAGATATAGCCTCCACTGGCTCATATCCAGTGACGTGGCTGACGGAGTAGCTTGGGGTTCTTCCCGAAAATCCGCTCCTCTTTCACATGCAATGGAGGTGACAACCATATGGATTTTGGCGGTCACTGGGCTGTTTGTAAATACTATATGAATGAGTGAGTGAATGAAAATGGTATATATGATATGAATGAGAACATTTATCACAATTACTTATTGCCCAATAAGGCAGATTGTAATTTTATCATTGATTCCTGTAGCCCCATTTTCTCATCTAAGTTTCAAGAAAATATAGTTATCTTGTATTGACGTATCTCAATTGCCTATCCAATCATAATTTCGAAATGAGGATGATTTTAAAAACAAATTAATTTCAATTTAAATGAAATAAGATTAGCTTAGTTTTAATTTATTTATTTTAACTTCTGTTCTTTTATATGCACTAGAAAAAAAACTTTTTAAGTTATGATAACCGGCTTTTTTTTAAATTAGAAAATAAAGTTTAATGTTTTGTTTTTCCTTAGGTTCCATTATGTAGTTGTTAAAATATTGCATCATTTAGTATGAAATATAATTATAATAATGTATTTCTTTATTCTTCTATTTCTTATGCCATCCATCATTGTTAAAGTACTATTATGCAGATTTTTAAATCTGTGCTCAAGGCTCAACATTTTTGTTGAGGATTGGTTTTAAAACTAAAAATACATCTTATAAATTGCCATGGTTGAAGAGAAAATAAAAAAAACGGAATTCTCGGAAAAATCGTAAAATATCTAACTAAAATTCAAAGTTTTTTCTATCTACCAAAAAAAAAACATCACTACTTATGATGACTCTTGGTAAGTGTTTTTTTAATCTTTAAATATTATTTTGTGATCGTTGTTTTTAAATAGTAAATTATTCCCAATAGTAAATAGTGTAGTATTCATCCCCAGAGTTATTCTCCAGGCCGTATTTTGCCTGAACAAAAACTGCATCCTCAGTGTCCATTTAAGCTATGTGATAGGCTTATTATTTGGTTATATTATCTTTTAAAATGTCTAAGAACACAAATGTTAACTAAACAAGTATGACCCAGTTTAAACACAATTCAACACATAATAATAATTGTTAGTTTTTAGTTTCAAAAGATTTTGTTTCATAAGGTGTGATGACCAGCCGCATTTGTGACTTGATCATGACAATATCTTCTGAATGCTTCTTCCCCCTGTATGTACACACACAGCAGTGTGATCAGTAAGGGATATTCCAGGGGTTCTTCTGACTTCCTCAGGATGAGCTGGTCCCAGGATTTCCTTCTTATGACCTCAAAGTTATGTGCTGTTGGGGAGTGGACTGTGTGATTTATATTGATAGATAATGCGTTGAGTGGACTCCTCTCTCCTTGAGCGCAGCCCCAAATGCACACCAGTATTGTTGTGAATCCTCAGGGTATTCAGATGGTTTCCTATTGATCTGTAAGAAAAGAGTTAGAACTTCTGATTTGAACTGTGAACTTCCAGCTAGCAATGTTCCTGAAAATTCATTATTGGGTTGAAGCTGTGATGACAATCCATCTCACTTTCATCAGCTTTTCTAGAGCAACAAGTGGAATAATTGATTTTTTAATAATTTTAGTCTCAAAAAGCATTTTACTTGAATATTATTAAATACAAAACTGCCTTCTAATGAGATTATTCCAATTTTACTGGGTAATTATTACTGTGGTATAGAGGAATGTGTTAGTACATATACTTCTTCCACATTTGCTTCTATATTTATTCAATAAATTTTCTGTTAATATTTTTTCAGGATTAGAAATGGATATACTAAATCAACAGATGATAAGCTATTTGCAGAAATATTAAAATTATATGTGAAGACACATTCTTTGATGAGTAGTGGCCATAGCTGTAATGATACGTTTCTAAATGGAGTGACTAATGGCAACTACTGGTATACCACCAAAGGTAATTATCACTGCTTTTAAAATCATTTGAATAAAATCTGTTTGTTATTTGGTTAGGAATTGTGTAGAAAAATGATGTACTGTATTTAGCAAGGCTTTATTGTCTGGAAAGGTGAGTTCCTTTGATGATATCTAGCTGACTCAGAAATTATGCCTGCTATGTCACACAAAGCAAAAATTTTAACCAATTTCCTTGTGTTATCAATATATGTTTATCCAATTAAAAGACTTTTTTCTGGCCAATACTCGAGATTTTCATGGTCATTATTGAACTCACAAAATCTAAAGAGTGGCAAACTATTTCTATTGTAAACCTGTGTTCTTATTGTCACCAGTGACCTGTCTAATCATTGGTGATAATTTTAGTGGGTTTATTTGTTGGGAAACCCTAGACTAGGCGTTGAATCCTTTTAATGATTTCCAAGCAAGTTGGTTAGTTGTTGGGGTATTTAGATGTAAAATATTTATATAATCATCGTACTCAAGCTATTTCATCTTCTATCTCATTATCATCAGCAACCTGGTAACCAGCAACTCAAACCAATGCATCTGAAATATCTCTTCCAAGAAAACTCACTGTTATTTTTTCAGTAATACTTGGTGCAAGCATTTTCATGTATTCTTATGGCCACTTAGCAAACTATTATTAAATCAAAAACGAATTCGGTATGTCCAGATGGCATTCCTGTGAAATTCCTTTAGTTCTGTCCCTACAATTTTTCACCCAATCTGCTCTTACCAAAATCATACAGAATAACAGATATCTATTATTATCCTCTTAGACTTTAAAGCATTCAACACCCTTCATCACTCCATCCTATCAAAACTATTATCCATTTCCTTTTCTTATAGTGCAGTCAGCTGGTTTAAATCATTCATCTCTAATCATTCCTAAATAGTACTCAACCCCCATGGCAACCGATATATTGTCTTCCGGTGGAGCTTATCAATTTCAGGGTTCATCAATTTCTCTAATACTTTTTTGTGTCTACCTCAACAACCTCTGTACTGCTTATACCATACCACCTAAATGCCGACAACACCCAAATTTACTTATCCTTCCTTATTCCTTATACATTTCCTCCTAGTGATATCTCCAATCCACATTCCTATTGATTCAGAGATCTGGACCGAAATGGACCCTGGGCCTTTCTCCACAATCTTCAATTGAATGTGGATAAATCCAAGACAATTATCATTGGCTCACATTCCATCCTCAAAACCCTAAATGATGTTCCCACCCTCACTGTCAGTGCTTGACCAATCCAATTCTTTACATCAGTCAAAAATCTAGGTCTGGTTCTTAACCAAACTCTATCCTCAAAAGATCACATTTCCCAAATCAACTGCTAATCCATTTCCACCCTTAAACTAGTCAATCTCCTCCTATTACATACATGCCAACTCTTGGTTTCCTCATTGTCATCCCCCATTTGGACTACAGCATACGGGGGCCTCTCTTAGGATCACAAGGCTTGGTTAATGCGGTTGATGAGTATTTGCCAAAACATAATAATGTTGCAAAAATTGTTCATCAACCCCACAAAAATGAACTTGATAAGCTTGATCCTGGAGGACACCCTGGAATACATCCTGAGGCTAGAGCTGTCGAAAAAAACGCTTGAAAGGGTTCAGAGGAAGCAACACACTTGGGAACTGCCAGCATAGTTTAAAAATTCAGCAACATAAAATGATATAAGCCTAATCCTTGACTAATAGTCTGGGTTGGTAAATATCCCCAGAGTATTCCGAGGAAGTGTGAAATTCATAATAAAAAGAGTTTAAATCCAACTTCAGAAGCTTTACACTGCCACACAATGGAAGAATAAGTTGTTGCAAATCATAAAAAAACCTTCTACATCTTTCACTGTATTTAATTTATCCAACTAATTAATGTACAGAAGATTCTAAATATTTAGGAGTAGTAGGAACGTTAAAAAGTAAACCACATTTTTAAAATGTACTTTTTATTTAATAAATCTTATTTTATTATTATTTGTTTCATGATTTCCAGGTGGGATGCAAAATTTCAACCATTTACATTCCAACTGTTTTGAAATAACATTAAAATTGGGTTGTTGCAAGTTCCCAAAAGCATCACAGTTAATATATGAATGGGAAAATAACAGAGAAAGTCTAATCTCTGTAATTGAGACTGTACATTGGGGTGTCAAAGGTATTGTTTTTTTATTAATTATTACTTGTGGTAAATGATCTTATTGTTTTAATAATTATTAGCCAACAAAAAAAGATAGTGACATGGCTGGGATTCGAAACCCAGGACTTCCTCACCAGGTGCTCTTCCATCTGAGTAAATTTTTTTGGTTTAGTAAAAGTGTATAAATTTAACAATAAATGCATGAAGTATCGCTTGCAGGGAGCATGTAACATGCTACAGCAAATATACGATTGTTTTATGTTAAAGTTAACAAAAGCTAGTTTTCATGTGTTACTGTATAAACATAAAGATATAAGATATTTTAATATTTATCATTTTTATATTGTCAATTTTTGTTGTGGAATAAATTAAATTAAGAGGTCGCAAGTTTCCCCCACTGACAACCTCTATGCCCTCTGTGATGCAACGCTTATAGTGATTGTGAGAGTTTGGCCAAAGATAATTCATATTGTTAAGATCTGTAGGACTTGCTGAGTTGGTAGAGCACCAAAGTTGACATTATAGAGGTCTTCGGTTCCAGTCCCAATCCTGCCAGTATATATTTCCTAGTCCAAGTTTGTGGTCATAGTTACTAATCTGATGACTTCATTGTGACCAGGATGGACTTCAGAAACCCTCCACAATGGCCACATTAAAAGTGGGAATGGGGCTCAATAACGACAACAACAATCATCTGGCTCCAAGTTTTTGGTCATCTTTATCCACTTGCCGTGAGCCTGAAGCATGGTTAGATATTCCAAATGCCATTTTCTCCAGAAGTGCTGATAATGCTGAAGGGATCCATTGTTGACTTGAATAAGATCCTCGTCTGGCGGGACCAATGGGGGTCTACCAATGATAAAATGACCAGGAGTGAGTGGCGAATAATCCCCAGTATCCACAAGTAAAAGTCTCAAGGGGTATGAATTAAGGATAGCCTCAACAAGAGTGAATAAGGTGATAAACTGTGACAAGGTCAAAGTGTAAGGCCCAAAAATTCTTTTCAGATGAAACTGTGTGGTCCTGCTGGCACTATGGTGAGAAACCTAACACCATTGGACAATATAAAATTTTGTATTATCTTTGAATCAGTGCGCCGCATCAAACAAAAGAGATTTAAGTTCCTTCTGAAGCATGGAGCGTGTTGATGAATTTGGTACCAGCATCAAGGTACAGCCAGGAAAGTAGACCACAGTTGGAGATAAACCATTGTAGAACGTTGATGAAAGACTGAGCTGTAAAGTAAATTACTTTGGTTGAGTGGCACACAATTATGCAGAGATAGGATTTCATCAAGGGGGCCCTCTGCAAGGCAAATGGCTTTATCATTTAGGGGCTGCAAAAGTCCATACCTGTGTGTCAAAAAGGGGGGGATTAACTCTAACCGGCAGTAAATCACTCATTAAGGGAAACTCAGGCCTGGTTGTTGTACAAAAATATTTCTCACATTGATGAACTATCTGTCTAATGACTTGTCTCAGGAATAGGATTTGGACAAGGGGGAGAACAAGAATTGACTTTAGATAGGAATCCTTTGATTCACATAATTCTATGAAGGGGGCCAAGCGCTGAATTGCAGCCTTGGGAAATTTTCCTGTTTCCATAGATTGAATGTCTTCGACAGAAGATATCCTCTGTATCTATTGTACCAGGTAGCCAATGCTTAGTAACATATGCTTCTGAACCGGTTTCATTGCCCAAACTGCCTTCGACCAGGACGAGACATGACTAAATAAGCCTGGGTGACTTTCTATAATGATATTACCTGGGACAGATGGCAATCTCAACTCCAAGTCTTTCTCATAATGTGTCGGAGGAGGCTGCAGGGAAGGCCAGTTTGACGAATGAAAGGGGGGGGCCACTCACTCACAGATCATGATCAAAGTTCGACATCTTACTGATCCTGTGGCTTGCGAGATCAGCAGCTAGCTATATTGATATCTCCTGATACAAGTCTCCAAGAATCTGTGTTCGTCCAGTTAGTTACTTGGGTGATGCGGTCGGCAACGAATGTCTTCAAAGTGTGTGACTCTCTATTTAACCAATCTAAAACAATGGATGAGCCAGACCACAAAAACATTTCCATTGCTACATATTCAGTTTTCACAGTTTAGTGTTGGGAGATGCGAGCCCATAAACCTGCAACGAGTTTCTGGGGCAACTCCAACCTGGGTATGGATAGTGGTCTCAGGGGTACTACTTTAGTCTTGGAGGCAGTGATATTAGCTTCAGGAATATTATTGTGGATGGTTTGAATGTAAATCACGGCACTGTAGCCAGCTTCACTAATGTCACAGAAACCATGCAATTGGATTGCCCCACAGGTGCTTAAAAGGTGAGGAACTGAACAGCCTTACAAAAGACTTAATAATTGTTGGAAATCTTCCCATGCCAACTATAGGTTATGCGGCACCTACCTGGGTGTCCCAATCCAAGGTAAACCGCCAGTCTTTAATAAAACACTACCAATTATACAAACATTACCAATGGCGAGGTGCAACAACCTCACCAGTGACATTGCGTACTGATGATTGGGCAAGTGGTGCTGGGAGAATGCAATAGTGTGTGGTGTTCTTAGGGTCTGCACTTCCTACATCCATTGCCAAACTTACATTTACCTTGATGCATGGGTAACAGAATAAGTACACACAAATCCCTTTCCTTTATTAATTTAAAGTGCTCCCGAGGAGCCAATTTTAATAAATTATCTCAATTCAGTATGTTGTGATCAGCCAAAAAACAAATGAAACAGCCAGAATCACCAATTGACGTTGATAATGCTGAGAAGGAGACTAAATTGGGTTTCTCCTTACTTCTGGTTTGCATTGTACTTTTAGGTTTGACAACAAATACTCGAACTTTTGGCAAGTGGTCAAATGTGAGGAACACTTAAGATTCAAATTGGGTGTAAATCAAATCGAACTCGGCATATCACCACTGAATTCGTTCAAAATCATTTTTGGGAGTATCAAATTCAATGGACTGAAGCTCTGAGGGGATGGTACATTAATTACCTTAGTAATTAAAAAATTTGAAGTGGTAGAACACCGCAATGAGGCCTTTGCACGAACATTCTTCCTCTGTTAAGCCCATGCACAAGGATTCTAAAGCCTTATAAGTCCCCACTGAATTGTTAAAATTATCTAATTCAGCTTGCGAAGATGCTATAAAAGATTCAACTAGATTTATTTGGGACACCACACATCTGTGCAGCCAACGATTCCACGTGATCACCAATAGCATCAAGAGTGTTATTTGTGTTCAAAGGGGGACTAGCCTATTAAAAAATACAAGAGATAATTTATTAGGAGGTATAATGTATCAAGATTGACAGTGAAAATCCCATAAACCCAGTGGCTAAATTGGGAAATATATACAAATAAAAAGAAACCATTAATTAACTGTGCAGGTGCATTCAAATACAACAAAATGAAAACATTCCCTAATGCCTAAAACCAAAAAATGTAAGTAAGCTTAGCATCTAGTTTCTAAAAACCGTTAAGATGATTCAACAATTTGTATTCAACTAATTCCCAAATTTATCCAAAAAAATAAATAAAGCATAAGTGCCTCTTATAACCTTTGGTACCAAAACCAACACCATAAATTTATTCCTAAAAGGAGGGAACAAAATCAAAAACAATAAAAGAATTAAAAAATCTCTAAGATAACTGGTGATTTGAATTATTCCCATTTAGGCTAAACCCCCGTACAACAGCAATTATTACTAATGATAAAAAACAAGTATACTAATTTATCAAAATAATAAAAACAAAACAAAAGGGCTTGACCACCTCTGCAATAGCATTAATCATCTATCGAAAAGGAATACAATAAAAGAATTTAAATCTTACAAAAGATAACATAAAAAACTGGTTATATCCTATCAGTAGAGCAAAACAAAAAAGACTTAAAAAAAAAAAAAATTGTATAACCTCTGGTAGGGTAGAATGTTAGTGCCATAAGGCAGCTAAATAACAAGATGGAAATATTTACCAAATGACAAAAATACTTAAATTACAATGAAATATAAGATCTGGTGAGCATGTAGCTCAAATGGACTGAATGTAATCATAAGGGGAAAAAAGGTGGTCCCTTACCTTTTAAAACTGCAACCTGCATAAGTAAAACCTACTGTAATGTAAAGGAAGGTATACTTTGGGTTCGGATAAATGGAAAGATATCCTCTTCACATGGGCCACAGGTACAGGCAAACAAAACTGAGATACATCTAGGAGGTATAATGTATCAACATTGACAATGAAAATCCCATGAACCCAGTGGCTAAATTGGAAAATATATACAAATAAAAAGAAACCATTAAGTAAACTGTGCAGGTGCGTTCAAATACAACAAAATGAAAACATTCCCTAATGCCAAAAACGCTATGGCACCAAGTAGCATCCCCCGCTCGAGACAAAGCAACGATGAAGACAAAGAAGCACCACAAAGAAAAACTGGCCAGTTGCGATAGTAATAAGGTACAATTTAACTTTAGTTTTTAATAGTGTTATTTTACCAACGTACGTACTTATTTGTATATTAAATTAATGAATATATGTGTAAATATACAATTTTTCCTTTTCCCAGAAGTTTCCTTTTTATATTAACAGAACCTCAGATTAAGATTAAAGTTAAATATAAAATATATTAAAAGATATAAAAAAACGTAATAATATATATATTATTACGTTCTTTCTATTTATATGATAATTTTATTTTTTATTCTTTTACTTTATTTTATTTACTTATTATCTGATGTTTTTTAGGTTCTACTAACAAAATTAAATCTGGCAAAAAGATGAATTTAATTTTACAAACATAGCAAAAAAAATAAACTTATATTAATTATATAAATACTTGTGTATTAATTCGATTCCTTTTCTTCTTCAATGGTCTTCTTGTTATTCAAATTTATAATTCTTCTCTTCGTGCTATTTCTCTTCCGTTCCGTTTCAAGTCAACAACCACTAACCAACAAAGTTTTTAAGTTTTTCTTACTCACAATCTCAAGTTAATAACATGTATTACGGGCTGATGCCAAAGCTAGATGAGTATAATTCTCAGTGTGTTTTCATTACCATATCTATCAATTATACTAATTATAACTGGCTAAACTAGAGAGTAATTCTGTGTGTGTTTCTATCATCACCACAACCAGTAGACTGTCTTTTGTGTTTCTTTTCACCCTCAATTGTTTTTATTTGCCTTCTTGATTCAAGGTTGGATTAAATATTGTATAAAAACTCCACAATATCTAATATCACAACAATATATATAAAGGGTTGGCCAAAAAGTCCGTTCGGTTTTTGTCGTCACGAAACTTAAAGCAGTCTAATATGTAGCTAACTTCAGTCCGCCCCTTGCAAGTGCGCTCTCGTCAGATACTAGACACTTCAACGTAGTTTGACGCAAAATTCCGACGAGACTGATTGTATTTTGTGTGTTTAGGATCATTCTGAAAATGGAAAACCAAAACGAACATTATCGACACCTCATGCTTTTTTATTTTAAGAAAAGGCAAGAAAGCAGTGGAAACTTGCAGGAAGATATGCGCTGTACAACAGAGATTAACAGCGACAAAGTGAAGGAATTAGTCGATACCAATCCCTGTTATACAACTAGGGAGATCATAGTTATCCTCAAAATATCTAAATCGAGTGTTGAAAACCATCTACATCAACTTGGCTACGTGAGCAGGCTCGATGTTTGGGTTCCCCATCAATTTAGTGAGGCTAACCTCACCCAAAGGATTTCCATCTGCGATTTGTTGCGGAAACGTGAAGAAAATGATCCTTTTTTGAAGAGAATGATGACAGGGGACGAAAAGTGGATCGTCTATAACAATGTGGAGCGCAAACGCTCATGGGGGAAGTGCGGCGAATTACCACAAACAACCCCCAAAGCAGGACTTCACTCAGAGCATAACCTTGCTCTCGATTTGGTGGGATTGGAGGGGTGTTACCCAGCTCGGCAGAAGTTACCGGAGCTTGGCTGTGAAGTTTTGCCGCACCCTCCATATTTGCCCGAACTTGCACCTTCAGATTTCCAGCTGTTTCAGTCTCTTCAAAATTCATTGAATGGACAGACCTTCAACTCTGAAGAAGATATAAAAATCCACTTGGAAAATTTTTTGCCAGTAAAGACAGGAAATTCTTTGAGCATGGAATTATGAATCTGCCCATGAGATGGCAGAAGATACCGGAACATAATGGCAATTATATCATTGATTAAATAAATCACTTTGTGCTTAAAAGTTGTCTTATTTTCGCTTAAAAAACCGAACGGACTTTTTGGCCAACCTGATACTATCAGTGCCCATATGAGCAGATCATCAGTATAGAGTAGTATTTGTACGGATGGAATTATTTTCATTGTACTTAGAATACACCTTCGTTTATTATTATATGTCATGAGGTATAGTATAATTCAGTGATAGTAAAATCATCCATAAACAGTGACTGCTCATGGGGAAGTATTATCCTCTTCAGTGGCATTCTTAAGATTAAGTTAGCTTACTTATATTTTTGTTTATTATAAACAAAGAAAAAAGATTATTTAGCTGTTGTGCTCAGGAAGCAGTTCCGAGCTGAATAGTGGTGGGGGGGGTAGAACATGGGTGTGTTAGGGAGAGAGAACCAGCTTTGTTAGCAACTCCGCTCTATTCAGCGTAGAATGAGCAAGAGGTTTCTTCATCTGTTGCACAATGTAATAAGGTATGCACATCCAAAATCTCATCCTTCTCAAAGACTGCACTAGGCCTCACCCCGCGATTTTTAGAAGGGATAAATTGGAGGGAATGCACTGGGGAACCCTTGACCACCCTCCTTACAGTTCACATTTGTCCCCCTGTGGCTAGTTTTTGTTTGCGTCCATAAAAGAATCGCTTGGAGGCAAACAATGAAGACATCAAGAAACATGTGCGCAATTAGTTAACAGCGTGCCCTCAAACTTTTTTTCAACAAGGAATGTTCAAGCTTGCAAATCGTTGCCATAAGTGTGTCGAGTGTGCAGGAGGCGGCTATCCAGAGAAAAACTGAAGATTTCACTTGTGTATATTATTAATCAATAAATGTATAAAAAAAAATTAATATTAATATTTTAATCACCCTCCTATATAATTGTTTCTTTCTCTTAGCAATTCTACAGCTTCTTTATTCTAAGATTTAAGTAAACATGAATATATAGAGACAAACACCACCACCGATCATGATAGAAAAGTGAGTAATTAGCACTAAGTATAAAAGAAAATAATTAAAAATAGAGAGATCAGCTAATAATTCATAATGTAAGTATTAGTGTACAAATGCCTTAGAATTATCAACAATTACTGCTTTTTGTTAAAACAATTATCCAAATATGTGATTGCAATTCTTTATATAGATGCTTTATATTAATCAAATTACTGAAAAAAATTTTTCTGCTTGCTATAATTCACTTAACCTAAACTCAAATGAAATTGTCTACATGTTTTGATAGGTATAAAATAAAATGGGAAAACATTATGACATGGCTTTTATTGTCTTTTTAATTGTAGGAATTGTTACTGAAGAAAGTGGTAAACCAATAGAAGGTGCAAAAATCTCAATTAACAATATTAACCATACAGTTTTAACTACAAAAAGAGGTGAGTATTGGAGACTTCTACTTCCTGGATCATACTTATTGTCAGTAACTGCTCCAAGGTAATTATTTATGATACCATTTTATTTATTTATATATTACTATGCATAAAACCAGAATACATGATAAGTTAATGTGCAAATTAGTGTATTAATTATTATGGTGTGATTTTACATTTAAATATATAGGCTTTAAGCTGTTGTTTTACCTGCCAAGCACCTATTTGTTTGTGTTTTCTTTAGCTTTCCTCTTGAGTAGCTTGTATTGTCAAGGTTAGAGTCTTCAGTAACACTTTGTCCGATTTCTAATTTTTATTATATTGTCCTGAATATTTACTAATATTTGCACCCGGAGTCACCCGACTAGCCTAGGGATAGAGAGACTCTATCGTAGAGAATCCTTATGGCCTCCAGAAGGTACAAGATGAAATATTCCACAGATGTAATGGATAAAGTCGGATCATATCAAACATAATTACTAATAACTAAAGACATAATTCTCCCTTACTAGAGGAGATAGGGATGACACGAGCTCAAATAGTTCAATTAATAATTTTATCATTCATACAATACATTACAATACCACATTTGCTCACTTTCACATAAAATATATGTATATTTATGTACCCGAGGACTCCTGTTTAATGCACAGAAACATAGTTGACTGTAATTTCGATGATAAATCTTAAATAAATAAGAAAATAGGGCCTTCCATAGAAATTGAGAAGAGAAATTATAAGATAAATGCATGAAAATATATAGAATCACAATAAATTTGAAATAAAAATTCATTGAAATAAAGATAACCACTCCTTGAAAAGTAATATTTTAAGGAAATAAAATGTTGTTGGTTAATGCGTTCTGGTGGTAACATGGCACTCAAATTATTGAGCACCAGGCAATGGCTTGAGAAGAAAGAGAATTCGGAAAATATATGATAAGCAGATAAGTCGTGAATAGGAAATAACTTGAAACATTTAAAGTCCTATTTTAATTTGCGGAATTCTAAGGTGTTTTTGATCCCAGTGATGGGAATAGTGATATAGTTAATAATTACATAAAGTTCATTGAGATGAATTGTGTGCGTGATTTGTCAATGGAGTTCAATATATTATGCCTTGGTGTTCTTTCTGTTATGGATGTCTATATCCTGGCTAAAAGGTATCAATAAGGTTTTTATTATTCATTACATCGTGTTCTATATTATATTCTAAGTGGTAGGAATCCTCTTGTAATTAGTTTATAATGTCATAATGGGCTTGGTCATTTCCATCTATATTACCTGTTATGGTATATGATGAGCTATGGATCAGCTTATGGCTGATCCTAGGGCATTAACTAATCATTTTTTAACTTTATTTGGTTTATTAATTGGAATTGTATGGAGATTGTTGGAGAGGGGGGTCAAAAACGTTTTACTATGAACCCGATATATACAACATGTCATAAAATCAGAACTTTCCGTTCTTTTGCAATGTAGAACATCTCTATTCCCTGGTTTATTTCTTATGAATGTAGATGAATCCCCTGTTATATTATTATTTGGCACTAAATCCCAATATGGTGAGAATTAGAACTATAACATCTTCTTCAGATTGGGTGAAATAAAACTTAACTTTTCATCCATGTTGCATTGCCTAATTAGTAGGTGCCTTGCTTAATTTAGCAGTAAATACTTCAGTTAATAATTCTTTTCAACTTTTTTTCTTTCTATTCGACATTTCCATGAAGATGTTTTTCCTTATTCAAATCCAAGGTTGAATTACTCCAATATTTTGAATTTATCCAAGTGATAGCAAGTCGATCCTGCACAGTTTTTAAGCTGTTCTTAGCCATTTATATAATTTTCTGTAATCAGTCTACATATATTTTTTTTCTTTTAGTTATGTTTCAGAGAGCCGTAAAATCATGGTTTCAGAAGGAATAACGACAATAAAAAACTTAACCATGAAGAAACTTACTGTTGGGGAAGGTAAAATAATTTTTAATTTCATGACTTTTCTATTGACCCTTATCATAACAACATATAACAATAATAGTTTTATTAACCTCGGATATGTAACATAGTACCTGATTACCCATGTGGGAAAAAGTCCTGAAAATGGTTGAATTTCTCTTCAGAATTGCCATGTTAAATGTTCCACAAATTGAAAACAATGTTTAAGGGCTTGACTTTTTGTTATATTCTGGGCTATTTCAGACCGAGATTGTGTGTTCACTTGAACGATAAGGTAAACAAACATTTGATGTTATGTGACAAAATTCAACACAGAATAAGCTATTTCTTAACATTTGACCTATTACCGTACATCAGCAGGGCTAGAGTAAAATCTTTTGAGACCCCAGAAACTGAAATAGCCATCAAATGAGGGCTGTTAACCAATGCTATCATTCATTATTGTTTATCTTATTTTTCCTACTGGGAAGCTAAGCATCAACATAAATAAAAGAAAAAGCCTTTTCAATAATGTGGCACATAAACTGTTGACTGAATATGAAATTAGGTAAGAAGGGAAAGTGGGTTGGCTGCATACAAACTGCTTGTACTGTTAACACAATAACTAAAACTGTCCACAAGAGAAAAAGATATGTTTTGATGCTCATTTTTTTTAAATGTGTCGATAAAAACAAAAAATGGGGAAGCAGGCAGCTAATCAGAAAAAAGTAGATTCACTCTACAATTTGTCCATTATATTAAACAGGCACCTTGCTTGCCTGCCTATTCAAAATTATAAATGTCACAAGCTATGTTACTAGAAAGTGAGTATATTCTGCTGCATCTAAAACAAAGATTACTTGTGAGCGATTTTAAGTATTCCCTTAATTATGAAATAATATTATTAACATACAGAGATAAAAAGTCACAAAGACAGAAGATATTACTTTTATCAATAAATGGATAAAGCTATATAAATCCATAATTTAATTGATAACAGAATAGACAGCTGTTGTTGGTTATTGAGATAGCGTCTAAAACTTCAGTGTCCATTTTTTTTAATTTTTATGTGGACTATTCTTATTGTAATCATTCATTTTTATCTCCTTCTTTGAGAAGGATGATGAAACTAAGATTCCACCATCACCTGGGGGAAAAAAAACTCAAAACCATCAATCCTAACCTACAACAAAGAGACCACATTGATGAAGATACAGAAGTAAGCGAGATGTGTATGGTATTTACATGGCCAGTGACAATAACATGACCCCTAACTTGACAGAGGATAACAGTAATTCTACTTACAAAATTAAAATCTCTCCCATATTTATTTGTGTTGCAGACAATTATCAGCAAATAATTCAATATCTAAGGTTTTCTTTTAAGGCAAATTTTCTTTTGAAACAAAACAATGTTTAAAAAAATTAAAGACCACAAATTTTACTACGATAATAATGTAAAATATTTCACTTACTCAAATCCTTGCAAAAAATTCATCTCTGTATGTGATATGGAGAGGAGAGTTCCTTAATTACTTAAAGACGAAGACATACTGAAAGAATTACACTCTAATGTCCCAGTAATAAAGGTCACCAGACTAAATAATAGAGACCACCTGGTGCCCCTGATCCACCATCCAACGCTCGTAGGCATCATTGTCGGTTCAACAAACCACCTAGAGAGGCCAGGCCAACTACTCAGGTGATCATTTTCGATTATCTTTAGTATACTCTGTTACAAATAACAAATAGCAATCCTTAATTGGAATGCAGATGGTTTAAGACCTAGACAAACATATCACAGAAACCCTATGTCAGGGCAGTGGGGACTTATTAATAAAGTCTGGTTACTAGCCCAGAAAGGAATGTCTGGGTTTCTGGTGACAAGTTTCAAAACAAAGTAAAAAAGAAAGGTTGAGCCTCAGGATGAATAAATCAACACAATCAAAAAGAAATCCAAGCAAATTTGTTGGCAAAAGAAAATGTATATACCAAATTTATAAAATTAAAATTAAACAATCTTTTTACACATTATTCTTCATAAGAGATTAAATAAGAAGAAAAATATAGAGAACAAAAAAATTGTATGGTGTTATTTTCATAGTATGAAAATAAACATGCAGCATCCCTTTTATGCTTGTAAACTTAATGTAAAATGTTAACCTAAAATTCTATTTCTAAAATAATACTCTTTTCAATTCATGATTTGAATTGCATAAACAGGTTTTGATAAAATTATTGGAACATAAAGAAAACAACAGCAGAGTGTTATGTGTTGAATAATTTGTTGAACAAGTGTGTTAATTGTTGAATAATTAGTCAAAAAGGACAAAGGTGCACATTTTTAATTTGTCTACTATAATCATTTCATAAGGAATACCTTGTGGGATTTTTGCAGTTTAAATTTATTATGGTTAAGGACGTACAAATTTGTTTTAAGAATATTCAAAATAATACTATAAAAAAAAATGTTACAAATTAAGTCATTTATGTTAATATATTAATTTACAATTATTATTAAAGATGATGATTGACCTATTGGGTTAACTGCGACATGCATTAGTTTGCTATTGCATGAGTCATATTTATTGTAATGTTATTTTTAATCCCAAAAAATACTAATTTTATTTAGTTTTATTAAATGAGAATCAGTAAATTTATTTAGTTATATGAAATAGAATTAGACATAAAAGTCACCATGCACTGTGAGGGTAAGTGACCCACACGGTAGAATGGATGTGACAGATAGAAAGAAGCCTAGAATAAGAAGGACCTGGATGCCATGAGCATCGACGAGGGGAAACAGATATGTAAGGAAGAGAAAAAGAGTCAATTGAGCAATATACAGATGGCGATCACAAGAGACTTAAGCAGGCAAAGCATGATTGAGGAATCGAGAGACAAACTCTGAGAGGTTTCGGTCTTAGATTACTATAGAGTGTTGAGCAGCATGAGTTGAAGTGAGGAATAGACACAATGGAGAAGTCTTCTCTCGGCGAGTTAATATAGGCACTTTTAACTATTTCAAGACAAAACTGTGGGTAACAACTATTTACATTTCCCCACAGATAAGGACAATGAGTGATCACAATCCATAAATTTCCAAGTATGGTTTTAGATTGTTAGGTGCTTAATGCATAAAGATAGTTATAGCAAACTTAGATTATAAGTACTTTAAATGTAAAAGTGTTTGGTATGTCAGAACCCAACCTGATATGGTTATTAAATAAAAGAGTAAAGAAATTAAAGTAAATGCATAAATATAATTAGTGTTTAATAAAATTGTTTTATTATTAATAATATTGAAACCTAATAATAATATTTGTCGGTTATAAAGACGTTATAAGGTGTTGCCATGTGTAGACACTATTTGTGATAACTTGATATAATTTGTACAGCATAGGTTTGTTTAAGTGTTCATTATATTAGCTTTCAACCCTATAAGGTTAAAAAGGTCAAAGTAAGGTAAATTAAATTGTGTTTTTTTTTAATATCGGGTTAAATTTATTATTATCATTAATTTTAATATCACTATAGTATTGAATAATAATACCTTTTCATATCTTGAGATTATGTTTTCATCATAAAACAAATGATATAAACAATAAAATTGAGTCGGGAATGTCTCTTGTATTCACCAGAATACAAAAATAATAATCACTGACCTGGTCAATAGAATGTTTTTCTCATTTTCATAATTAGTCACCTGATGACTTGGCCGATTGAACAGCATTGAACCTCAGGAAGTAGTTAAAAATCGTTGAAACAAAGAAAGTGTCGGAAAGAAGTTCCAAAAATGAAGCAGGCTTTAGGCATGAAGGCCTGCTGTTCTGAAGCCAGAGAGAGTTAGAAGTGTAGTGGTCTAATGAATTTATGGATCGGTCCCGGCTGTTATCTTGATCCCTCCCTAAGGTCCAAAAGTGTGAAGTAAACAAACCTTCGTGTTAATACAACATGCACTTCTGAAACTACCTTTAAATTTTATCTCAAACTTAGGGCTACTAAGTTTGCTGTACAAGCTAGTTACAGGCCTGACTGCATGGACAGTTCATAAAACAGCAAATTATATAGTACGAATGATACATGATAAAAACTGAATTCAAAAGAGCTAGCAACAAATGAGAGACCCGAATGACAAAACTGTTTGCAATCAACTGTCATGACTCATTCGACTTGGCTGGCAAACAAAAAAGCTCCAGGAGCATTTATTCTATAATGACCTTTACATACCTACAAAATCAAACCTATCTGTTTGCCAATGACACCCTAATTCTGTTTCATGGATAAACCATTGAAGCTTTCACTACAGAACTTTAGGAGTCAGTTACCAAGTATCCTCCTGGGTAAAAAAAATAGAAATTACAACTTAATCCTTCAGAGTGTGAAACAAAACGTTTCACACTGCGCAGGTATCATCAAAATAGAATAAGAAGAATCGAAATTGATGGTATTCCACTTGATTGGAACACTAAGGATCAGAGTTTTCACTAGCTTGCTGTGTATCTAGATACTTGACTAACCTAGAAATTAAACACAACATTCAAACTACAACAAGCTAACAGACGCCTCCAACAACTATACCCGCTTAACAACAATCACTAAAACATGCTTGTACATCATCACTTTATAAGACACCTATATTAGTGATACTCACTTACGCCTATCCTGTATGGTAGTGCACTAGTAAGTCTATCAGGATAAGGATTTAAACACTTCAGAATAAAATACTCCGGCTGGCACTGGAAGCACCATGGTTTATCAGATCTACCCAAAGTCATTTAGAATTGGGAATGCATGAAAATTTCTCATTGCATTGAAGAGCTTACTGGCAATGTTGCATCCCTTAATTAATCGGTAGTCAAATCTAAAACCAAGCATTGTAATTTTAATATATAAAACCATATTATGCCCCTTACTACTGTACAGCTGCGAAGTATGGAGTGCAGCATCCGCAAATAAAAGGAAAAAATTACAAGTTTCCAAAATAAACTATATAATGAAATTTGCACAGCAGTCAAGCCCCGCGGTTTATCTGAAACCAACTGTTCGCGTGACCTACAGATGGATTCAATCGGAAGATTTCTGTAAAGTAATATATTCCAACTCACAGGAAAAATTGCCTGGTGTTAAAGGACCAGTTTATTATGAAGTAGCTAAACCTACCACATCTCCAAGGCTCAAGCCTAGACTGTTAAAAGACGTTAACCTTTTTTTTTTAATAATTGTTTTAAGCTCAGGTGTCACTTAGTGTGACTATGCCCATATCATTCTCTTTTTAGCAATTTTTTTTCTTTGTGTATGTACCGATATAAGAGTAATTAAACTGACCTGGACAATAAAAAAAAAAACATTAGAGATGTGTGCCTCAATAACCACACAGACAGATTTACCTTGCCCCATACTTACCTGCCGGCTAACACTGATATCTCTTGTCAGCTTTAGCTCAGTTGTTTACTGGACTGTTTAGATTCTTGGTTCTAATCCCACTTGTGGAGCTTTATTTTTCTTCTGAAAATTCACTTGCCAATCTTATGATAATGAATGTTTTATTTGTTGTTATGCTTTAAAAATTAGGAAGTATTTATATAAACTTTGTTTTAAGTTATTTATTTTATTTTAATAATTCTTCATGCATCTTATCTTATCTTTTATGTCTAGAACAATTAATTTACCTATTTTTCTTGAAAATCTTCATTTATTTATTATGATTTAATGTTAGAATTAATTTTTCGTTTCATATATACATGTCTTTATATTTATGTATAACTATGTTTTTTTTTAGCACACTATACGGAACAAAAAATAAAATTAGACGATTATGGATTTCTGCTTCCCGTCAGCTTTAAGCATCATCATTATAATTCACTTGAGCATGCTTTACAAACATTAGCTGCTGAATATCCTGCTATTACTAGATTATATAGTATTGGAAAAAGTGTTCAAAACAGGCATCTTTACGTCCTGGAAATCTCTGATTCACCGGGAATTCATGAACCAGGTACTTGGATAATGTATCACTCATAATTGTTTCAAAACTAATAAAGTTTGAAAAATAATAAAAAGAACTTCTACAATGGATGAAGAATATAAACAATACAACATATTTATTATCACATCACAGTTCAGCTGATGTATCAATAACTTTCATTGAGTTTGTCATTAAGGTGCTTAATTACTATCACAATTCTAAATTCAACCCTCTTTCTCAATTTTAACTTTTAAATAAGTTTTAACTAATTTACATTAGAGAAACTTATACTTATGCACAGATGAATCTAAGCGCGACTTGTAAAGAAAATAATTCAGACTTAAGAAAAATACTTCTAGTGAATAAGTATCTCTAAACCATAATTACTAAAAATATTTGCAAATTTCAGGCATGTTTAACAATGCATCCGCAGAAGCTTTTGTGATTGCTGGAATATTCCCCAGCCCAGTCAGCATCAGTTTTCACTGTCACATTTTTTTGTTGATGAGTTTCTCATCTTGAGTCACATAGAGATATTGGATGATATTTTTGCCAGCTTGTCATAAAGTTAACCCCCACTATGCACATACCCACTAAAGTGGCTCAGCTGGGGTCGTGCCCCCCAGTGCATGAAGCCGCTATAGTGGCTTTGGTACTTTACCATCAAACTGTGTGAAGCCAATATATTGGCTTTGAAGGAGTATTATTTTGAGCAAATGGTGAACTTTTAAATGTCCCTGGTCTCGCTGGATGGCGTCTTCTGTACAATCTGTTTTCTCATCTCTGTCAGGAGGGAAGGGCTCACACCATGAACCCAACCCCTGTCAATGCTTTTGACTGATGTCATACCTGTTCCTGTCCCTTGCACATCATAGAGCATATGACTGTCATAATGTTTTTAATAAAAAAACTAAAAATAAACAATGAAGTGAAAATGTAATACAATATTTTTTTCATTTGAAATTTGATGGGATGATTATGTGAATAGAATCAAATTCAAGTATTTCAATCAATAACTAATACATATGGATACGAAACTTTGCCAAAGGATTAAAAAAAAGTACGCTAATAATGGAGAAATTATTGGAGTGTGATAGAGAACCGGGCCTGGAATTCCACGGTGATGAGGGTGATGATCATAAGGTGATAAGTGACCTTCTGAGTGCCTTAGCACAGGGGCTTGGTGTGGCTAAACCCTGGCGTGTGGTTAAAGGGTTAAAATAGCTTTTGTTGGAGATGGCTGAGATAAGAGACTACAAATATTATTTCATTGAAACTGAGTACATCAATGATCTCGGATTTCTGGTCGGTTTGAATACTTAACTTCTGAGTGTTGAAACCCTCTTCCATTTTACATTTTAAATTCTTCTAGGATCGTCTTAATATATTTCGTATGACGATTGAATTTGACATTTTGGTGATTTGTATGTTGTGATTTTTGACTTTTTTCTTCTTCTCAATTGCCGAAATGTGATCAACATGAACGTCAATTGATGCAGCATCTTTTCAGTACAGGAAAAAGAGGAAATCACCCGAAATGTGGATTCAGAGCATTTCTACTGATGAAATCTCCAAAATCCAAGTTAACTTAATTCGCCACATAAATTTTATAAGTGTGAATATAATTTGATAATGAATAATATTAAAATAAACAAGTTACATATGTACGAGGCCACCACAATAGGGAGCCTTTGGCAGCCCATACCAAATGTCCAACTGTAGCTTAGGACCAACCAACAGTTGTTCATTTAGGGAACCAAGTTCTGTGGATGAGCCATAAAAAACTATACGAAGCATTGTGTAAGTTTTATCATTCATTACTAGTAGCCAGTGAAACATATCCTATTCTCAAATATTGTTCAATGACAGTTGAATAACTTTCCTTCAATAAAGATAATTTATTCAAACACTGTTCCAGTTTAACATATCGGTGCATGGTACCATTATAAGAACTGCCCAATTCTAGTGAAACTAAACCAAACAGTTTACCAAAATGGTAAAGCAACTACGTAAATGAGTTGAACGGAAATGGTCTTCTGCTGCAACATCTTTAAGATTCATTTGGACAATCTCAGGAACTGTTTCAATTTCTCAGAATCTCTCCTTTGTCTTGTTCATTGAATTTTCAAAAAATGGTTCGCATTAGGCATATCGTGTATCACGATCCAAGTGATACTGATACTCCTTTGTAGCTAATACAGAATTATTGTTCTATACTCAGACTGCTGTTGTAACCAACCTTGACTCCTCTATAATCAATGTTATAAAATCTGTATCGAAACATTGCGATTACAAGAACATTCATCGAAACATTGCGATTACAAGAACATTCATCGAAACATTAATGTTGGATCTGGCGTATCAATGTTTTTGCCATGCTCTCTAAACCATAAACTTAACTTAGATTATAATGCTGAAATATTTTTAATACAAGAGCCATACATCAAAATGTATTATTAATTACATTAAGGTTTTATTTTTTCATTCTGTAGATGACATCATTTTGATTGTATTTGTAAAAAAAGAACCTCATTTATGTACATTTATTATTTAGTAAAATGGACATTTAGTCAAAAATGATAAAATAAATAATTAGAAATGTTCCAAACTTAATATTTAGTTGCAATTTTAATTTTATTAGGTAATTAAAATGTGTCAGATTTTTCCTCATTATTGTAAGCGAATTTCAAACCACACTTAGTTTGAAAAGGGAGAATATTTTAAAATATTTACTCAAAGTCAGATTTTATTGAAATTTTTGTTTGAAAGTTGTTTTTTTTGTAAGTATATTTTTAACCAAGCCTAATACATTTTTGTTTTTGTCAACAGTGATTCAAATTCATTATTTATTTATTGGCCTATATTTGTAATCTGGTGAAAAAATTTACTATAGTTCTGAAATATTAAGGTGTTTTAAGACATAGTGAGAAATTCAAGAATTGACAACTGCAATCATAAGTCAGAGTCAAAAGGGTCGGTCACAAGCGTTTAAACCAGTGAGGAGTGGATCCTGACCCTCTCTGTGTATCTAATACTGTTCATTCTCTAACAATGGCAGGTGGAGCTGATTCAAAAACCAGCCCCCACCCTGCTGGATCAGTTAGATGCAGTGCTGGAGTGTTGTTCCATTCCCTGTATCAGCTACTCTGTGTATCTACTACTTTTCATTCTGTATCTCATCCCTAGTTCACATGTTATCAGTGAAACCGATCTATTTTACACACCTGGTTGAGAGCGAAAAAGGTTCTATGATCATTTTGGAGAGTGTCCTATGACAAAAGTTTAGAGAGCATTAGGATAACATCCTGATTTACAGATTTAACAGTCAAGCTTAGTCCAAATGCATCCTCTCCAAGTAAGAAATCAATGGGGCCAGGTTCCTCAAATGTAGTATCTGCCAGGTAGAACTATTTAAAATAATCGTTAATACTGCTCGGTACTGGACATACAGGAATTTTCTCTGTTAATGCCGGGAATAATTATGGCATTAGTTTGGAATTGGAGATGTAAAGAGTCTTAGAGCACTAAAAGGCAAGAGGTTTGATAATTTCCTCCTTTAATCGGAATATCCACAAAACCTCTTAAAGGATGAGGATTGATGCTTAAAGTCAGAAATTAATGACTGTTGTGATTCACTATAGGTTGGAATTCAAAAGGAAATGTACCTTCCTTTCATGTTATTCTAGCCAATGCTGTTCCCAAAAGGACTTAGACACTGTCCTTGGAAGACGAAGACAAAACTGAACCTTTTGGCGATTCGTTATTTTCCAGAATATTCCTTTCTGCCTGATTTTCTGATAAGAGCCCTGTCTTCAGCTAGTCACTTTATGACATGAAAGCTGGTCTGAAGATTTCTTGTCGATACGGTGAGCAAGGTTATTTCTTGAAGAAAGGGTACAGATAACCATCTGCAGTTATTCAATAAAAATTTTTAGTATAAATTAATATCTAATTAAGCTTTACATCTAAAGCTTTCTAGCCTAGCACATTGACTATAAGTGACATAAATCTCATACTTTAATTGAAGGTAATATAATTTTAATACTTTTAACTCAGTTTTTATTTATTATTTTTTAGGAGAACCGGAGTTTAAGTATGTTGCAAACATGCATGGAAATGAAGTTGTCGGTAGAGAAATGCTGATTCTTTTGGCACAATATTTGTGTCAAAATTATGGTTCAAATGATACAGTAACAAAGATAATAAATTCTACCAGAATTCATCTGTTGCCTTCAATGAACCCAGATGGTTATGAAATTTCAAATGAAGGTATTTTATTTGTATAATTATTGATTTGACTACTTAATTATTTATTTATTGTTTAATTTTCTTATTTAGCCTGTTCTCTTAATAATTGTCTCATTTGTTGGCTAGATTATCTCTATAATATTCTTATTTAGTTTTCCATCGCATTTTGTTACTAAGTAAAGTTGTTGTTGTTTATCATTTAACCATTTCTTATTCTTATGCATCTTCATTGGTAGATTCTAGGTTCATTTGTCTCGCAAAAAGAGAGTATTTAACAAACAAAACATTGCCTATTATATAATTGTTGTAGATTATAATAATGTTTCTTAGGTACTTGGTGTAGTTCTTCTCACCAGTGCAATCCAAGAACAACAAATAATTACGTTTTATAATCTAAATAATTGGAAATTTATGTGTTGAGACTCCCAATAAATTTCAAACACATGTATATATTTTTATTTACTCCCTTTTCAACTTTTCTTTTCTCTCTTTTCTTGTTATTAGTACCTGATAGAGACAGACATAGGGTGTGGTACACTAATAAATATGATGAAAATTTTATATTATCCCAAATTATTTTCCTAGAACTTACTATCCAAATCTATCTGCTTTCTTCATTTGAATCACAACCCTTTAGTATTTCCTTTTTGTCAAAAAACTTAAACAAGTGCACCTTATAAAAGTATACAACTGAAATAACACAAATTGGAAAAAAATTACTATATTATTGATAAATCATGACACAAATCCATGTATTAATAATACATCTGACCTTGATTAATTTGTATCCAACTTCCAGAAAATTTAATTTGCTGCTGCGAATGATGCTATTCTGTTAGTTAATATTCAAAATACCTTATAAGTAGGGCTGGGATTTATAATATGTTATAAAAAAAGCAAAATATGTACAAATGTGTATTTATTTTCACATAAATATGTAATCATGAATGAGAAATATATAACAACATAAATTCCATTACAAGTCCAGTGGTCAAGATTGTATAAAAACAACATATATTTTCAAATCTTAGAATAAAAAAATAACTACACACATGTGAAGAAAGAAAAAAGAGAATAAAATGAGTAATTCACTTGTTACAAGTTTATTAAACAACATGCATTTTCGAATAAACAAAGTGTGCTGATCAGGTCTTCAGATAGATTTATAATGGTTGAAGGACTGTTCTACATCGACCGAAGCTATTGGAGCATGTTTAAAAACAGTGATTTCCATTGAAGGCAATTAAACTTCCAGATTTTCTCTTGAAATGAGAGTTGTTATTTTTATGATAGGAGATTTCAGCTCTAACTTATATTAAAAGTTCATTCATGGGGTGTGGGATCACTGGAAGATGCAGCTAAGAAATTTTGGTGAAATCTTGACTTTATTTACGTTTTGCTTTACTAATATGCTGAACAACTTGGAAACATTTGGCAGTCGTAACTGGTTTATTACAGCACAAGCAATATAAAGTTCCCAAATCATTGATAAATGTTTCCCCAGGAAATTCACGAAAGTAGTTGGCACCTAGGTACCTTATTTTCCCAGGCACTTTTGGCATTGTCTACCAACCACTTTTTCACATTTGCTGTAAAAAAAATTGGCCATTTACAAACAATGCATATCTATCCTTATTCTCTCAGACTTTACCATACCATTTGACACCCTTAAACACTCATATGTGTGCTGAAAATGAAAATTAATTCCATTTTCTTCCTTTACGTTTAGATTTTTCGCAAATCCATGATATTTAATGCCAGTTTTGTAGCACAAAACTTGTAATGTTCTTATCCAGTTAGTTAATGAACTGGAATAGCTGAAACGTTTTCTATGATTCTAAACACTTATTATTTCCCAACACTACTCTCCCTCAGTCATTGGTGTAGGCATGTAGCCCTAAGTATAACCTGTTCAGACAGAAAGGTACTTGTCTGGTTTCAGTAGTCACCTTCTCACACTGAACCAGATTGAACTTGTTATATCTTATAAATTAATGCTCATTAGCTCATTCCAGTCATGTCGTTTGAAGTGAATGCATTCACCTAGGTTATCTAATTGTGTCAAAGTGAATGAAAAATGACTTATTGTCGTTGTGTTACCAGTCCAGACTATATCTGCTTCATCTTTGGTGGATATACAATCAAGAAGTACCAACGAAATATAGCAAACTTTCTCAAAAACGTAAATTATACATATTTTGGTTTAAGAACAAGAGATCATGATAAAGTTTGCCTCCTCACAAAGTTTGTCATTGCTGCATTGAAAAACTGCTCGCTTGTGTCAATTAGGTGAGCAACAATCATTCAAATTTGCTATTCAGTGATTGGGGGGAGCAAAAAAATCATGGGAATGACTGTTACTTTTGCACCTGTGATGTTCAAGCTTATAACTAAAAAAAATAAAAAAGTCATTAATTACCTCAGGACATCAAGGAGATGGAACGAAGATATCAAAGGAAGTAGAATGCGAGTATGATGGTGGACTAGGATGCCACAGCGTGAATCACCTGAAGAGTTACGTTCCTGGAAGTGCACACAACTAAGTTTCCAAGAGAAGAAAATATGTTTTCATAAAAATAAATACCATAATTAATAACAAAATTAAATACGTATCATTTTTTATTATGGCAAACTTATATCTATACAGATTTATGTAAAATATTTATTGTAATATATTTATGCAATGAATAAAAACTATCGACCTATTCTGTTTTCCCTAATCATCATTTTTATTACTATGCCTACTCGAGATCTCAAGATCTAACACAATCTGTACGTGATTGTAGAAAACGGAGTTTCTTTTCTATTTCAGCACACCAAAAAAACATCAAGATCACCAGATATTATCAAATCAAATTTCCAAAAAATTCTTTTTGTATACCAGTGTTATCAATCCAACACTGCTCACACCACCTATAGGATACCCAAATTTACCTGTGCTGTCTTCCCAATGAGTTCTATTAATTTAGGAAGACCTGACCAAATTGGAATTTGGGAGGGCATCTATCCACAGTTTTCAATTTATTGTGGAGATATCCAAAGCAATTTATCATTGGCTGATGTCCCCTCCTCAAGACCCTAAATGATATGCCTACCTTCACCATCGATGCTCATCCTATCTACTTCTTCACAGCAGTCAAAAATCTCAATTTGGTCCTGGATCAAACTCTACCCTTGAAAGACACATTTCCCCAATCACTCTATGGTGTGATATATTATAGTTTGGCTATGGTTGTTAGGTGTATGGTGGTCTCTTGAGGCTCGGTTAAAGGGCCTTACTAATCATTTTCTAATATTTATACTAAAGATCTCCAGAGACTAACATTTCACAGCACACACTGTGCTACACTGTCGAAAGTTTTAGATTTTAATTATTGAAGACATTATAGAGAGATAATTTGTTTTATTGTACAATCTACGATCAGTTTAAATCCTCTGTATTAATTCCTGTGGTCCTACTGCTTTTGTAAGCAAGCAGTAACCTTGAATATAATTCTTTAATAATGGAAAATTGTTATTTTTCAGGCGATTATGGTTCAGTTACTGGAAGAGTGAATGCGAATGGTAAAGATCTAAACAGAAATTTTCCTGATCAGTACAGAATTTCCAAGGTATAATTGAGTTTTTCCATTAACTATAACTCATTTTATATTTTACTTATATTTTTGGACTGATACCATCAATTAGTCTGGGGAATTGCGATATTTCATTATTAATCATGATCAACAAAGTCAAACAGAAATAGAAGTAAGTAGATTCTGTGCCATAAACATTAGGTAATAAACAAATGGCTAAACTACTTAGCTACATGGTTTACAATGACCAAATAGCTACAAATTAATCATGTTTGCGATAATATAAGCATTATAAAATATTTTTACACCTGTTGTTAGTCTGTTTTAGCCTGTAGATGCTGTGTAACATATGGATTTGGGCACTAAATATAATAATAAATATAAAACTGTATTTTTATATGTCATGGTTCTACTAATTCCCAGATTACTGAGCAACATGCTATATATATTTGTGTCAATCCCCATTAACATTACATCAAAATAAAGGATAGGATAATAGATTATTCTTACTCTGAGACAATCACAAGACTTAACACCTTCCTTTTAAATTGTCTATTCTATGTGGTAAACAAAGCTTTTGAAAATTATATGTAATGGTATTCCTATTCCTGGTTTTTAGTAATAAATGAAATAAAATGATACTACTAAGTATATATTTTATTGAATATAAAATGATTGTTAAATGGGATATAATTTTAAATTTTGAAGTGATCTTTCTTTGCACTATTGGTGTAGAAATAATTATGAATAAAATATATTAAGATTAGCAATACCTTTCTAACTAATTATGACCAATATTTAATTAATGTCAATAAAAAAAAATTTAATGCTGAGCATGCCAGGTTTTAAGCCAACTTTCTTCTTTATAGAATTTATATTTATTCGTCCTCGTCCTTGTGACACACAAAACTAAAATCAGGTTTACAAATACTAATAAGACAAACTTATGAAACATTTAATCTAATTTTACTTTAACCTTCTCTATAGATTAAAACCTTACTATCTAAAATTCCACTAGAAACTTATTTTGTGGTCATAACTGTTTCTTTCTTTGGGAAATGTAATTAGTTTTGGTACTCACAATTGTTGTCTTGAATTAGGTAATGTTCCTGGATTGGATTGACAAGATAAACTTCTTCTACTGGTTTCGATGTTCTACTCCTGGATCCTTTTGGACACAAATTGCTCAGCATTCTTCAGCAAAGGAAGACAGAAGCTTCTCACACCTCGTTCCTTCAGCCATGGCTATGTCCATGTGTATGTCTAGCTCACAATTTCCTCAGCAATGTCTCCCGTCCTCTCAAAGATTCACATGAATTAAACTAAATTGAATACAAAATTAAGTGAGAATACATTAAAACTTTGAGATAGGAGGGTATCCGTTTAAATATATGCTGTAACCATTGTTTTGCCTGTTAATGTTTTTCTACTGGATAACCAACCAATGCTGGACTATTTATTTCTTTAAATAAATTATTTATTATAGCCCATTGGCTCGGGCTGGATTTTTGGTTTCTATCTCTCAGGAACATCCCTAGATGTTCACCGAGAAAGTGTCGTATTCTTTTATTGTTTGTTGTTCCTCTAATAATGGGTTGTATAATTATATCTATAATATGATGCACGTCAGTGATAAATATGTTTGGTTTTGGATAATTGGACACATGTTTTCTTGAAGCCTCATGTGTACCTAAGCCTGCTATCACCTGAAGTAATGTTAGTTTTAATAATGAAAATTTCTTCATGTGTAATGGTCCGTATCTTTGGTGATCTCTTCCTTCCCATAGTCTAGATGAGGTGAGTATGACTACCGGGTTCTACATCCAACATAAACCAGTGACAAGGTTACATGAAAATGTAATTACAGGGCATATAGGAGCGCTATAGGTAATTGCTGGTGTGGCACTGACCTATGTTATAAGGCCACCAAAGTGTCAGAGTGGCGGCAGCTGATTAGCACCCACAAAACCCTTATTAAATTACAATGGCATAGCCACATCGAGCAGATATTTCATCACTTGGGTGTCAAACTGGCGACCAATGTTGTATATTTTTGTTATGTTGGAAAAGTTAAATAATTTAGTCAACAAACGCGAGTCAGTGATAATTAATATGAAATCAGACATAGAATATATTCGAGTGAATATTAAAGAAGTGGCCTGTGATTGAAAGTTTTGCTGCACTAATTCCATGCCACTTCAGAGTTATATTTGTATGCAGACAGATTGTTTTTACCTTAAACTGAACAAAACAGCTCATAGATAAAGATGAAAATCTTTCTGCCATAATTGATGTAGTATGTTCACAACCTTATCTCCAAATTTTGAAAAGTTAGATTAGAAATACTAGAACAAAAATAGCAAATTTCTGACAAAACCATTTAATTTATTCACATTAAAGTTGGGTCCTGATTCATCTCCCCCTCTCAGATAATTATAAGTTGAGTGTATATTATTGATGTATTTTCCTCAATCTTGTTATAGTTTCGAAATAATGGAATGTAACTATTTTATCATGCTTCAAATCTGCAATCAATTTGGCATTTAAAAAAAATTAGACAATACATAAAGTGGGACCCTTGGGAAATACCCTGGTAAACAAACAGCCATAGGATTTAATGAATTTGACATTTTTATCGCTGTAAATAATTTAATAAAAACTAAAATGAATTAAAAATTTATCTAAATTAACTGCAGCAACTATTTTTTCTGTTACAGCATATCAAATAGTTTTTAACAATTTTTTATTTCTTACTGATTATGTTTTATTTTAGGAAAACTTGAAATTGGAACCTGAAACAGAAGCTGTAATTCAGTGGATAAAGAATTATCCATTTGTACTTTCTGCTAATCTTCATGGTGGAGCACTTGTTGCTAATTATCCCTACGATGATAATAATTTCAACCAGACAGCAGGTTCTCCAAATTTATCACCTGATCAAGACATATTTTTACTTCTTGCTAAAAGTTACTCTTATGTAAGTTTTTCTGTTTGTGAATTAAGTACAGTAATATAACTAACATATAGCTCCAATATCAATAATAATATATATTATTAGAGAAATTCAATTCCTAATACGAAGAGACCTGATGTCTCCCCTTACTTACATCTTAGACCTAGAGTAACCTATATTTTCCTCTAAACTCCTTTCAGAATCATTCTTATTTCCTTAATATAAATGAATCTATGACTTTGTATATAACCTTTGCAGTGTTAAATCATGATATTTAATTTTTAATCATAAAATATTGTTGCTAATAATTAAGATTTATCAAAATAATTGTAATTATTTATTAACAATAGTCCAGTATTAATGTTTTGTATATATTTGTAACATGGATTCTCCAACTCTCAATGTAATGCTAACACTTTTTCAAACTATTATTTATTCTCTTTGCTATGGAAAATAGCATAATTAATTAGTGGAATGTATATTAGAATGAAATTATTAAATTGTACATATGGTTTGTAATACTTATAGTTAGTCATCTAAAAAGCAACGGGCTGGTTCAACAACAAGTAGATGATTCATCTGCACGACTGTAGGCAGCTGTCGGCAAAGACAGTGATATTAATCTTCTTTAGTTCAGAAAGTTCTAAAATTAAAGTCCACGTTCGACAAAGATCAGTTGGAAGATCATTGTTCCAGTCTGTCATGTCGTCCAAACATGATAGATGAAACGTGTAACCCAAAAGTTGATTAGACTTAAATATCCGATGATATTGAATATTCGTGCAACAACTGAGATATACCCGTTTTTGTTAATATCGATTGGCCAACAGTAATTAAAAAACAAAGAGAATTGGTCTTAGGATCCCACTGTACACCAATATTCTTAATAGTTGGACAATCATCCAGTAGCAATGGTCAATTCTGTAAATCTTCAGGCATACAAGAAAGTATTTCTTAATTATTGGTGGAGAATTATCTGAAAGTGAATCCATCAGCGGGGAACAAAGCTACTAGCTGATAATACAAATCTAGGAGCCTCTTTTTTAGTTGATGCTCCGAAACAATATTGTCTACATATCTTTCTTTCAGACACTTGAATGCCAAGAGGAATTTTTTTTTTCCCTCCTTATCAAGAAATAACTGGTTGATAACTTTTTGTGCTCAAAAAAGAAAACAGATTCACTCAAATGGAAGGGTAGCTATAGTTCCCATTCTTGGATGGGCTTGAAAAGTTTGGAACTCTATATGAGAATACTACAAAGAACCAACGGCAACAAATTGAAGCAAAAACCAAAAATGAATAGAGGTGAAAAAAATGAAACATAGAAATTATCACAAGGGGGGAAAAAGCATGGATTGTTGCTGGGTTGAAAAATAAATAAACGGAATAATGATGATAAAATATGATTGTTAGATCGGAGAGAGATAAAAAACTGGTAAAGTCTCGATTTAAAGATTAGGAGAGTTGATGAATGGCGAATATTGATGAGAATCAAGTTCCAAAAGTTTGTGGCACTGTTAAGAAAAGAATGGCCAAAGGAAGCAGATTTGTGGGAAGGAAAAATATAGTTTGGTCATATCAGGGTCTTGGAGAAGGAACGCTGGCTTAAGTCTATCTACGGAACTCGCTAATGTCGTGCAATCATAAAGACATTTACGCTTAATATCAATGAGAAGACCAAAATAATCAAGAAACTCTGGTCCAAGGATGAAATGATTAACATCAGCTATAGATACAACATAAGAAAATTTAAGCCGCAGGCCCATATCAACTTGGATGAGTTTTTTTCCATAGGTCCGGATTGGAGTAATTGGCAGCAAATATGGTCAAATCTGAGAGTGATTAAAGTTCCTACTGGGAAGGAGGTACAATGGAAATACCCCCCCCCCCCCAGAGTCAATTAGAATTTTGATCTTGAGTTGTGATCCAGAATAAATAAGTGACAAGATTTAACAGACATCACTCCAAATGTTACACATATTTGAATAAAAACTATGATGGTTACATACTTCATAGTTGAAAATTGTTTTTCGAGAGAAGAAATAAACAACTAAGCCAATCAATAATACGGATAAAAGTGAAAACACAATTAAATCGCAATAACGAATAAAGTTTTAAGAAAGTTAACTAGATGAATAAAGCAGATTTACTGTTACGAGTGGTAGCATGCACCCCACATGAAATAACATCCTCACAGCCTGAAACTTCACAGGAAAATAACCCAGGGTAAATTTACTGAAGCGGGAATAGAAGTTAGGAAGCTACCTAGAAAAGCACCCTAATCCCTCGCTTCCTGGAGCAAGGAAGGACAAAAATGTTTAACTATACATTCCCAGAATCATGGGACTAATAGAAAGTTAAGGAACTGGTAAAATTAAGATGATGACTGAAGGTCAGTTTATAAATTGTAATTTATCTAATCTTTGAATTAATTAATTGAACGTCATGGGCTTGATACAAGTAGACTATATTGTAATGATTCCTGTTATTAGATAGTTATCATTATTTATTAGAATGAATTTTCCTGCTGAGGTGTATTCAATTAGTGGAGTGTTTTGACCTGAGCCAAGGTACGGGACCCTGGTCATAAAACTCAGGTGTATCTTGTAGAAAGCCATAACGTAATAAGAAGGCCTGGCAGTGAGTGGAAACCCTGATGACTCATCAAAAACCCCTCAGTGGGAGAGGCTGAGTACATATGGCAAAGTAACTAGCTCTTGCTCTCTTTCAGCCTGATTGTTTGAAGCTGTGAGTTAGTTAATCAGCAGCTATGAGGTCGAGTGCAGCCAAACACGAGAGTTCACCATAGAACAAGAGCCCGGTAGACAACAAGAAGTAAGAAGATCATACACCAACCAACAAAAAATAATATGTTATAAACATAATAGAAACAATATAAATATGTTTTTATTAGGTATTTATTATTTTATATTCAATTGTAATTCTGAAACATTTAAAGACTAACTTAATGTGTGCTCTAAGAATCGCAAAATTGTTTTTTTAACTCTTAGTAAATAAAATATTAAAAAATATATCATGAATATTAGATAATAACAAACATATATATATACACACAAAAAATAAATAAAACAACAATATTTACAAAATCTGTAATTACAGGTCTGTCATTTCTCTCAGGATTTTTTTTTTAATTTATGTTATTTTTTGTTTTTAGGCACATCCAAGAATGCATCTACTTAAGATGCACTGTAGTGATTTTAACGAAACATTTATTGATGGTATCACTAATGGAGCAGCTTGGTATAGTGTGCCAGGTGGAATGCAGGACTATAATTATGTTTATGCTTCATGTCTAGAAATTACAATTGAAATGGGTTGCTTTAAATATCCCCTTGAAAATCAACTCTCAACATTTTGGTTAGAAAATAAAGAACCCTTAATTGAATTTTTAGAACAGGTTTGTTTTAATTATTTTAAACAATTTAATGTTAATAGTGTATGTGTGTTGTCATGTTTTTGTTTTGCTTGTGTCAATTGTGATTTGTTTTTTAAATCTTTATGATAATAGTAGCCTGTAGTTTTGAAAATAAATTACAGAATCATGATTCTTGAGTTTTTGTAAGATAATTTTGACAGCTAATGTTACATTCTACTATTAGTGTAAGCGATCCATTATATATGGAATTTCTTGTGTGTACTATTTCCCTATGAACTCAATATTACTGTTCACTGTTCAATAACCCATTTACTATAAATTAATCCCATAAAGAATTGACCTACAGAAAAAAAAAATTGGCCTTCTAAGTATAATAATCCCATGCCAAGAAGCTGAGGATTTACTCCAGGACCACACAGACCTCTTTGTTACACTCTCCTAGGTGCAGATTTTAAACATGCCTGCAGGTTGATTTTATCTGCTGTTATACAGTTATGAATCCGCAATTTCAAATAATAATTAAACCTTAAGTTTTGTTATATATTTATTATTCGTTATATACATATATTTGTCGCCTTTATTTTATAGTTCATGTTTCGAGTTCCTGTATGGTCATACTTACTTTATTGTGTTATACAGATAGGAGTAGAACTTGCACTAGTGAACGGCATACATTTTTTATTTATTAGTTGAAGATTATTTTTTTCATGATCTATTTATATTATTTGATATTTTAAATGGTCTTAGCTCCATAGCAAACATATGAAGCATAACACGGTGGCAGCAAAGGTTTGTCCACCTATCACACTAACATTGCTGATACCTAAATATAATGCCTTTCATATTAAAGAATCTCCTGGAAATCGTATTTATTTTTGCCAATTTCCTGTACCTTTCTTTCAGTCCCCAGTCAAGATCTCAATATCCCAGTCTAAAAATCCAAGTCAGAAATGTCCAATCTCAATTTTTTCATGAATTCCTTTATTTGTCATCAAACTACTGTACTGAATAAAACCTCCGAATTTCCTATTACAAAACACAACACAAATAAAAATCTCATCAATTGTATTTTCACTCATGATTTACAGGAGGCAAAGGCAATAACTGGCAGTAGAAATGATTGTTAACAAAACAGTGTGGCTTTATTTTGGTTTTGCTTACATAGAATTATACCTACTGGTTTCTGTTTTTTTAAAGTAATTATCAGGTTTTTATTATTGTATTCAAGTTAATTTAAAGTTTTAGAAATAGAAAATATTTTAATCTATTATTGAAAATTAGTTTACTTAACATTAAAACAAATTAAATAAATTCCTACGTCAAGAAAAATCAATTTCATTAAGTCGATAATTGAAAAACTCTAAAGCTGAATTCCAAAGAATAAGATCAAATGAATTTGATGATTTAATATTACTAAGTTCATTCCTTATGTAGTCCTGAAGTGAATTATTTTTTGAATTTGCTAATTTTGTATTAATCAATAAATTATGAAATGCTTTATAATGTAATGTTATTATATTTATGTGTGTATTTAGTGAGAACATTGAATTGAATTTATTAACTAAACTGAAAATTGTAACTGTTGTGTTTATCTGTTTTACAGTACAACTGTAAAACTAAAAAAAATGACTTGGTGGAACCTCTTTAAGATTGAATATGCCTAGAAGCTAATTTTGATTTACCTAAAGTAATTTTAATACCAGTTTTGATTTTCTTTATGTGAGAGATCTCATTTAAGCCAACCACCTTGTAAACTAATATAATAAATTTGTTACAATAGTGTCAGTTTTGACTAACTGGAGTAACCTTTACCCTAGTTACCCCAGATAAATGGTGCTCTATTGTATACACAAAATAATTCTTCACACCTGTTCCAACAAAGCCTGTGCTACTTCTTTAGACACTTGCTTGCTGAAATATTTGAAAATTTCTTCAGAAGTCCAATGTAGAAATTTTGGTGGTTACTCTGTGTAAAATGATAATGTATTGTCATTTTCATCTTTAGACGATCCATCAATCGGTGGTTATGGGTTTCTTGGTCATCTCTTGTTAATGAGCCTAAAGAATATTCATAATAAATAATTACATGTGAATGTTCAACTTTTATTTTTGCCTTCAGTTTATAATTTGACTAAGTGACCCAAGGATAAGTTGCCTTACCATTTTCTCCCAAAATATCAAATCATATTTTTTTACATCTATGTATAATAACAATTATCTATCTTTGCTAAGATTTTATTTTCTTATTTATAAGGATTCAAAGGAAGGTTTATAAAAATGTTATAAAGAATAACAGTTTATTTTATAACATTTGATTTAATGCGATCTCAGGGTATTATGTGGTTCTAGTGCATAATTTTGACTGTTGAAATCCTTCACATTAACATAATGCATGCAGGTATTTAACTCTATTTCACATTCATAAGCCATACAAAATTGAATACATTATTAAATTCGCAAGTTTTTGGGAATGTTATTGAAAAATTTCTGGACGAGGCTACAATAGAGTATTTGGTAAATCAAGCCTATCTTAATCTTAGCAAGTACACTACACCTATTGCAGTATGCAAGGCAATGCTTATAGCATTTCATTAATCTAATAGCTTTAGAATTAATTTAAAACTCAATCACCAAGCAGACAGTTAAGCAATTACCTTCCTACACACATGCAGCAACCCTTCAAACTGTTAATTATATTAATAAATTGTTTGTGCTTTGTAAATATTGAATATAACCACATAGCAGGAAAAGGCAATATAATGATGAAGTGCTATACTGAGCTAAAGTGATTTGGTAAACATGAGCCACTTCAGCTCCTGTATGAATGTAGTTCCTTTTCTAACCGCATCAAGCTTAAAACTGTGAGGGGCAGCTAGACTGGATTAGGGTAAAAAAGTTTTGAGAGTCACTGTAATTATGTTTAATTTATAACATTTATTAAACTGTCTATTATTTTTCCAATATATTTTGTTTCATATTTATAGTATTTTCATAACAGTTTGTTTTTTTTACTTATTTTAGGTTCATCGAGGGGTTAAAGGATTTGTCCAGAGTGCTTCTGGGAATCGAATTCGTAATGCTACTATAGAAGTTGAAGGAATAGCTAAAACTATTAAAACAGCTAAAGATGGGGACTACTGGAGACTTCTTGGTCCAGGAAAATATTCTGTTACAGCTTCTGCTAATGGGTTAGTATATATTGCTTTTTGGTGATATTAGATTTCATCGATTAAGGTAATTTAAAGTGAGTATTAAGCTTTTATAGATCACAGTTCTTTACAGTTATAAGGTCAAGGATCCTTGATTTAGCCCAATATATTGTTTTTTAATGATAGTTTATTTGTTCGGCCGTGTGAGACTACGCATTAGCCATCAAACTGATTAAAAGTGAAGCCGTTTTTTGCTGGTCTGCTCGGTGCGATCTGTAGACATTCTGTTTTGCTCTCGCCTAACCTTGGGTGTCAGGCCTTGTCAGCGATCATTGCGAATTTAATGCCTCACCAGTTACGTCTGTCCCTCTATGGAAACCATCTCACTTCACTGTATGTTGGAACCAGAAAACGCAGTTGGCATTCTCTGTATTCATCATTTTCAATCGCCATTGTGACTAATAAGGACATCATCTTTTATCTATCTTTCTTCCTCTATTTCCTTCCTTTTCAGTCGCAAACATCAGAGTTTCTCTTCTCTTGGTAAGTACACCTTACGATGTATGCCAACATTCTTTTCAAGGGTAACAGTATCCAGTGATTCACCTCTACCCCTCTATTTGTAGATATTTCATTATTTTTTTGTAATTTTTCTTTTGGTTTTTGTTCCTTTTTTTCGTATTTTTTTCTGCTTTCTTTGAGGTAAATTATTTTACGCAGGAATTCACTATTAAAAATCAAATATACAAATACTTGATTAAGACATATATGAATCAACTATTTTCCTAACAACAATGGCAAGTTAGAATTTGCTAAGTTAAATCATGCAGATCATCAAATGCTTATAAAAATATCCGTGCCCTGTAATAGTTTTTATGTTAGAAGTCATGTCAGAACCTCGAGAATGAGAAGGGATGTGGAGCCTGTGGCTAGGATGACTTCTAGCTATAAGATTTCAAGTGACCAAAGCTAAGAAATCCCCAAACCTTCTCACTTGGGTTAAAGTCACCCACAATTGAAACTTTATCAGAAAACGGTTCTCGTACCTGTGGACCATTTTAAACCAACTGGATAGTCCTGAAATACAGTGGTTATAGAAATTCAGGCAAATAAAGTTATAGTAAAATATTTAGTGAAAAATGTAATTGAAAATAGTTTCAAAATATATGAACACAGATTAGATATTTTTATTTTCTTATTCTGATTACCTATAGAATAAAAATATTAAAAGAACTTCATAGGGTTAATAAGGTTGCATCCACATATGGATACATAGAAAAAAATGGTAAATGCAGTGTAATTCACTTATAACAATCTTCAAGGGATCTAGGGATTCAGATTATTATACCCAAACTTTGCTGTATCCGGATTAAAAAAAAGAGTTGATGAAATTCATAGACCCACATTTTGCATAAAATCGATTTATTATTACAAATTATTAGACAAAGATTAATGTTAGTTTCATTACATACATAATTATGATTAATTTGCTGATTTTTTGAAAAATAATCAGTTATAGTTATTTTATCCTTTGCTTCAAAGTGGTAGAATAAGATTTTTAACGAAACTCTCACTACAATATTTCTAGTGTATTCATTTCACTATTTACCCCAACAAAAGTTCACACCTGATCAATAAAAAAAAACACTTCCGAATTTGACTACACTTCAACCACAATTTATTCAACATCGATGTCAGTTTTTGCATTTTCGTCTTCATTTATATTTAAAAGTAGACTGGACAATATCTTCATTGCTCAGTTCTTCAGAGTGTCGATTGACTAATTCCCATCTCCCAACAGAGAACCTCGTTAGAAACAACTCTTTTTCTAAATATCAAATTACTTTCATTTTTTCAGCAATAGAAAAAGAATGGTACTGTTCAGATATTTTTTGACTCATAGACTTGTCCACACGGAATGAAACCAAAACAGCAACTGAGATTAAGAAAAAAAAACTACTGTTATTACTAATAGGCTTGTAAGGGAGGAAGGGGATTCCACGAATTCAATAGATGAAATGAAATGAAGTAAACACATGAGCTCTTTATTCATCATAGTCGAATAAATTTGCTTGAGAGAAATCTTCGAAAACATCCTACCCTGTTATTCACTTCATTGAAAAACTTTTTATCAATACACAATAACTTTTATTTTTAAAATTCAAAATAATTGTTGAAAGGCTACTGTTACTTAAATGTTATAAGTAACTAAACGCACAATTAGGGTTCTGATATTAAACAAGAAATATTATCTATAAAATAAAGCTAATTTATGTCTTAATAACATTAGGTCTTCTAATCATGACATAATAATTTGTGTGTTAAACTCATAAAAAACTTAAGATAAAAAAAAAAAGTTTGTGTTTATCTTTTGTCAATATTTGTACTCTATGAATCTGTTACTAATAAGTGTACTTTTGGCTATTGTTCAAGCAAATGTATATTTCATGAGTCTTTGAAATGTTTTATTCTTTTAATAAAATAAAACATTTTTAACTTAACTTTGAATTAATTAACAGCTATAAAAAAAACTTTAAATACAGTGGAAACCCAATTATCCGTTCCATCAATGATGTTTAAATAATAAAAATATATACGTATGTATGAAATTCAATTACTACATACATTGATTTATTATTTTGTTAAAAATGCATATGTTCGTACATGTTTTAGCAAAATCATAATAGATTGAAATTGTGATTTTTCTATACAATAATACAGTAAATATTATAAATATTAATTACAGATTTGTTATTAAATTATTTATGCGAACAATTAACTAATAAATAATATGTTGCTATTAAAAATGTTGTATTTTTTATTCTTCTCATTTTAGACTTCAGCATAATCAGGAGTCCACTGTACACTTTATATCAATAAGCTTTTTGGAAATACAAAAATAAAAGTAAAAGTTCAAATGATTGAACTATTATTTTTGCCTCTGTGGCCATAGCTGATATATATCCTCAATAAAATCAATTTAATTATTTCAAAACCATTAAAATTATTAGTAATGCTTCATTATTTTTTTCATCAGATATGTGAGTCAAACTAGAATTATAACAGTTCCTGACAATCTACAGGGAGTAACTGTGGATTTTATTTTACTCCGTGATGATCCTTACTCATGGTCTGTTGGATTCGATTACAGCCTAACCTCAAATATACAACCAATGAATAAATATTTAACTGATGAAGAGATTAATTTAGAGCTTTTGTCACTTGACAAAAATGCACCTGATCTTGTCGAGTTTTTTTACAGTCCTATTGCTTCATTAAAAATGTCAGAACATGTAAGTCTTGATGTTTAATTAAACCATGCAATAAAAGAAAGAACTACTGTCAAATTTTTGGTTGAATCAATTATGTGTATTGAAAAATTATTCTAAAATTATGTAACTAATTTCTAGGTTGCTTCCTCCAATGAACAGAAAACTCACATAGCACTTATTGGTGGTCTCTATGGAAATGAACCATCAGGACGAGAATTAGCATTGAGATTAGCTAGGCATATTTTTGTTGGCTATAAAATGAAAGATCCAACAATAAAAATAATTTTGAAAGAATCAGTTATTCATATTATTCCTTCGGTTGATGATTTAATTATCACTGATTGCCACAATACAGATATTGATACCAATCGTGTTGTGGAAAGTATTCTTTCACCATCAAAAAATAATTCTAAAGCAATTTCATTTTTAAATCTAATTAAAGAACAGAAGTTCGATTTATTGATTAGTTTTGAAAGTTCTGGATTGGTGTTAAGGTAATCAATTTTTGTTTTCTTATTTATAATGGATAACATTATTATCAGTAAGTTTTTATTTCATTATGATTTGATATTGTGGAGATTAGAGTAACCCTAGAGGTGGAGTGATTCACTGGTTAACTATAAGTTTAGCAATAGAAAAAAAAAATCTATATTGGGACTATGTCCCCTAGTAATTTGTTTGCAATGTACAAGGTACAAATAATCACTTCAGGAAAATTATAAAATAAATGAAGGGTATACCTTAAGAATTTCTGTAAGTAAATAGGTGCTTAATTTGTTATACAAAAACAAAAGTATAATAGACAATTACATTTGAAAAAAAAGAAGAAAAGGAAAAATATATTAGCAGTTACTGTTATGTTAATTATACCGCTGTTATACTTTTTATAGTATGTTTTTATGAATATATTTGCTGCGATAGCAGTGAAATTAAAGCAAACATATTTTAGGATCATGAGAAAACCCCCAGCTCATTCTTACATGGCACCACTCTTGGTCTAAAGCATGCCCTCCCAATATTCACTCATTGGAAGACTTTCAACTTTTGTTAGGACTTCTTAAGGTTCCTGTTTCTTCCATTCTCCAGTTTTCCCACTCTCTTTTCTTCCTCTGGTGAACTCATTTTTCAATTATTTTCCTTTCTGTTTATAATTCAAAAGTGTTCCTATTAGATCATTCTCCTTTACATTTGTGATTTGTTGCATGGACATGGTCTATATTCTTTTTCAAACCATGGTCCCCATATTTTGGAATCTTACAGTCTCTTCAGCTGCAAGCTTTACAGTATTGGTGCATACCACCTCCTTGGCTCTTCTATTCTTCAGAGTTTTTTTTCCGGATGTTGGTAGGCTGTGCAGTGTTCAGGGTCCATCAGTTTAGAGACATCTCTTTGTCTGGCCTAGAATGTTTCTTGCTAGATATACGTGCTCTGATTCTAGCAATATCATGTAGTGGTCCGAGTCTATGTTGGTACATAGGTATGTTTAAGCATCCATCAGACTAAATTTGTGTCGAGATTTTATGAGTAGATAGTAAATCTGGTTCGTAACCAGACAGACCATTTGTAGTCCATAAGAGGTGGGGAAGTTTATAAGCCTTTCTCCATTTTCATTATCATCCTTTTGCAGGTTGAAAGTTTTTATGTTATAGCAGGAAGCAGGTACCCGGCCAATTTGTGCGTTTAAGTCACCAAGTAGTATATTCACATCATTATTGGGGCAGTCATTCTTGACCTCAAGTTATTCATAGAACATTTATTTATCATCTTCTGATGCGATTTCTGTTGGGACATGGATACATTTTCTTCATTCCTTTTTTCATCTTCATTGGATACATTACAATACCAGCTTGTGAGCTCTTCCTCCAACCACAATTCCAGTTCCAAGGATAAGGAATGATTCTCGGCAACTGTAATTCGTGATATAGTTCTTTTTTCCATTATTACATTTCCTAGCCTGCAGACTTCCTTGATTGCAGCTATATCATTACGGTATAACACTTGTTGCTGATGAACCCACATCCAAATTACTTCCATTGTCTTCTGGGGTAATGCAAGGTTCATACATTTATTCACTACTCTTCTTTGCCTACATGATTGACCTTCAATTATGTATTCAACACTGCCCATACCACTTTTATGCAGATGACTATCAAATCTATCTATCCTTTCTCTCAGTTAAAAACTTAGGTTTTATCCTAGATCAATACCACATATCCCAAATCACTTGTCGATCTATGTCCACCCTTAAACCGTTCAATCTTTCCTGCCATCTCCTTCCTTTTCAAATATGCTAACTTCTAGTCACCTCTCATATCTTCCCCTGCTTTGACAGTTTTAAACATTGTATTATATAGTTGTTTGGTTACAGACATCCTCAGGAACAGGATAGCATTAGGTCTGCTGTTTATAATATGTTTACAGAAAGCAACAAGAAAAGTATTCCGACTGGAAAGGTGTGTATTTTAGATAATACTAGCTTGTTACTGCTTCAATTTGATTGATGTTTTTAAGTTAAAATTTATCATTTTTGATTATATAATTCGGTATTTGTTATTTACTTTAGATCTCTAAAAAATAATATACCATTCAAACATATTTTGGAAAGAAAAAGTGATGCCTGAAGATTAGAATATCACAATCATTGCTCTGGACGCAAAAAAATTCAAGTCAAGTGTGATGGATCAGACAATTAAGGTTTTGCTACTGCTGCAAAAACGATTTTAATGGGTTTATTACAAGTAATTGATTAATAATAGAAAAAATAACTTCAATTAGCGACTAACAAAGAATAGAACAGACACATGGGTGAAAATCAGGGTTACTGTATTTGAAAAAACAATGAAATTCTTAAAAGCAGATGTTCTGGACTGAGCACACCATCAAGGGATATTTCTCTTACCATGCATCTATAAATTCTTTTGAGGAATTCTTTTTACGATGACTCCTTCCAACAGTTTCCTGACAATTCAGTAGCTACCAAACTGGCTTTAGAAAAGAGAAATATACTTGTGGCCTAATCCCTTTTCTATGAACTATACTTAAAAAGGCTAAGGGGCCTGGAAAGCAAGGACATTTCCTACTTGCCGTCTGTAGAAGATCACGTGGGGGCTACCTCTAAAGTGACAGGTTGAGCAGTGAAATTAAAATATAATTATAATTTGTTATGTCCAAGATTCAAGTTGGCGGAACCGTCTTCAATAGATTGATCAAAATATTAGAATTCATCTACAACAGTGGATCATTTGATACCATTTTCATTTTTAAGTGTTTCAGATAAGTGTGCGATGATAAAACTGCAGCATATTATGGGCCAATTCATTCAATTTATCCATGCAAAGCCAAAATATAAAAATAATGAAGGATAATAATGAATAATGAATATTTTCCTATTAATAGGGATATAGGGGCTCAAATTAAATCTCTTGATTAATAGTATGTATTTTATCTTGAGGCTCAAGTGGACTATAATTACTAAAAAATTCGTTAGAACTGTCATAAAAAGTGTATTTGCAATTTTTTTGTTACCCCAGTTACAAAAAAAGTTAAGTAATTCTGTCGTCATCAATCTACCTCATTTCCTTAAGAAGAGAAACTGCATATTCACAATTTTACAATAATTAGGTATAAAATATGAAATATTTTTTATGGTTAATATCAATGTTTTAGGTTGACAAATGCTCTGAAAATCTGACAAAAATAACATCTCAAAAACAGTCTCTTCTAGACCTATTGCAGAACTCATATAACATTACTTGTGTAAGTTATTTTGAAATTGACTATAAATTTTAAGTTAGCAGTTATTTTTTGTTTTGTTAACATCATAACATTTACTAATTATTAGTGATATTTTAGTTATCAGCTCAAATAGACTGCTGTAGTTATGTTCAACCGACTGAGATTCCAACAATCTGGCAAAAAAATATGGAACAGCTTCTGGAAATCATATATAAAGCTATGCAAGGTTAATGTTTTACAGTACATGAAAATATATTAAAATAATTGTTTTATGATGCAGTGAGTCTAAAATGAAATTCGCTCAAATTCTCAATATCTAAATGATACGTAGAGTTTAATAAGGTGATAAATATGTTTGAGTAACTGTCAATGCCTGGAATATGTTATTATTCTAAATATACATATTGGAATAGATATCAGGCCTATTATTTCATCATTAAATCATTAGGTCTCGATGGCATCCACGAAAAATTTCTAAAACTTTTTATCCCCACAATCCTTCCTATATTGCTCCACATATATAATTTCTCTATACAAAATTCCATATTTCCTTCTTCCTAGAAAAGAGTAAATGTTCTCCCCCTGAAAAAAGTTTGAAACCCCTCAAAAGGAGCTTTAAATTACTACTAGAGTAGTAACTAAATGTTGTAAACCCTACATTTTTTGAAACATACTTCAATCCTCTCCAATCTGTGTTGAATATATTATTGTGTAAGATCTCCAATATACCATTGGCCTGTTAAAGCACCTGTTAAATAGTTGTCTAAGATTTATTCCCCGGATCACCAGAAACTATCGCATTTCACAGCAGTACTCCAAATGGGATAGCTGTACCCTTCTGTCCTCTTACCGTAACCTTTGTGGTTCCCTCCTCTTCTGTACAATCTTGACTAAAATACTTCCATACCTTTCTCTCCTCCAATTCAAATCTTGTAATACTATCAGGTTGGCCAAAAAGTCCGTTCGGTTTTTGTCATCACAAAACTTCAAGCCGTCTAATATGTAGCTAACTTCAGTCTGTCCCTTGTGAGTGCACTCTCGTCAGATACTAGATACTTCAACGCAGTTTGACGCGAAATTCCGACGAGACTGATTGTATTTTGTGTGTTTAGAATCATCTTGAAAAGGGAAAACCAAAACGAACATTATCGACACCTCGTGCTTTTTTATTTTAAAAAAGACAAGAAAGCAGCGGGAACTTGCAGAAAGATATGCGCTGTATACTGAGAGGATGCTGTTACAGAACGTGTGTGGCAGAATTGGTTTTCAAGATTTCGTGCGGGAAATTTTTCGGTTCAAGACGCACCTCGCTCTGGCCGGCCAACTGAGATAAACAGCGACAAAGTGAAGGAATTAGTTGACACCAATCCCCGTTATACAACTAGGGAGATCGCAGTTATCCTCAAAATATCCAAATCCAGTGTTGAAAACCATCTGCATCAACTTGGCTACGTGAGCAGGCTCGATGTTTGGGTTCCCCATCAACTTAGTGAGGCTAACCTCGCCCAAAGGATTTCCATCTGCGATTTGTTGCGGAAACGTGAAGAAAACGATCCTTTTTTTAAGAGAATGATGACAGGGGACGAAAAGTGGATCGTCTATAACAATGTGGAGCGCAAACGCTTATGGGGGAAGTGCGGCGAATTACCACAAACACCCCCCAAAGCAGGACTTCACCCAAAGAAGGTTATGCTCTCGATTTGGTGGGATTGGAGGGGTGTTGTCTTTTACGAACTTCTTCCCACGAACAGGACCATCAATTCGGATGTGTACTGTGACCAGCTGGATAGATTAAATGCAGCGATCCATCAAAAGCGTCCAGAACTAGCCAACCGTAAGGGGATTGTCTTCCATCACGACAATGCCAGACCGCACACTTCTTTGCAGACGCGGCAGAAGTTACTGGAGCTTGGCTGGGAAGTTTTGCCGCACCCTCTTTATTCGCCCGACCTTGCACCTTCAGTTTTCCAGCTGTTTCAGTCTCTTCAAAATTCATTGAATGGACAGACCTTCAACTCTGAAGATGTAAAAATCCACTTGGAAAATTTTTTTGCCAGTAAAGACAGGAAATTCTTTGAGCATGGAATTATGAATCTGCCCATGAGATGGCAGAAGACACTGGAACAAAACAGCAATTATATCATTGATTGAATAAATCGCTTTGTGTTTAAAAGTTGTCTTATTTTTGCTTAAAAAACCAAACGGGCTTTTTGGCCAACCTATTAGATCCCCTCTATCCGACCTGTATCCCACAAATTGGCCTCCTTTCACCGTTATTTTCTTATCTGTGCCACAAACCTATGTAACTCTATTCCTATCAATATTTGTCTTTTGCCAATTTTCCTTCAATCTAACAATTCATAATTTACTATTATTATTATCCTCTTTATTTTTATTTAATTTTATTTATTTCCTATTTTAACATATTCCCTGCAAACTTTTACACTCATTACCCACCTGTTGATTTATTAAAGTCACCCCATATTATTATATATAAACTAACCACGTCAGAGTTATATATGTGTATGCATGATATATATAAATATAATATTATGTGTATATAATTTTTTTTTGTGTCAGCTAGACATATTTATTTGTACCTTATTGATATTATATGGGGAGAATTTCCCTAAATAAAGGTTTTTTTTCATTTATTCATTCATAAATTCATTATTTGGTAATTTCTTTAATAGTAAAAAGTCGATTTATAGTTCACATTCGAAGTAAAAAGTTAATAGTTTTTTATTTGTAGGGGTCACAGGAAAAGTTTCAGACTCTTTTGGTAACCCACTGAGAGAAGCTATTATCACTGTAAATAACTCTGAAGTATACACTGTTCCAGTTTCACCAAATCAAGCTACATTTAAATTAATCTTGCCTCCTGGATTATATTCACTTAAGGTTTGAAAATTAATCAATTAAGCCATTCATATATTCAATAGTATTAATATTAGATCATTTTTTTTTTTTTTTTTTTTTTTTTAAGATTGTCTGCCCATTTCATAAAACAAGATATGAAAGCATTGTAGTTCATGAAGCTGCATTCACAGAAATAAATATTGTATTAGATTCTTTGTATTTCAATCTTCCTGCAATTCACACTCCACCAAATAAGCCAGGAGTAACAGGTTATTAATCAATTTTATATTTTTATTTTAACTATTTCTTATTTTTTTATAATTTTCTCCTCCACTCACTCTCACATAGCAATTCTTAGTGATTATAAATATAAATCACCACATACACATATAAATACTGATTTAAATAGTTCTTATAAGTTGGGATTGTTCTTAACTTAATTTAAACCATTAGCTTTAAATGCTCAACCTGAGTGTAGAGGATATACTTTCAAAGAGGTGTCAACTAATTGCTAATACTGTAACAAGGTTAAAAAGGTTTAGGTCCAGAAGTCCTTAAGGTTCAAAGGAAAAGAAAATCCATAAGACCCAAAACTAAATAATTATATTTACTTCTTGTGAGAACAGACAGATATTTTACAGAGACGTAACTGTTTAACATCAAATAAAAATAATTTTGAAAATTAATTTTGCAAAAATAATATTTAACAATATTAACAAAGAAACTTAAGATGCTTAACTCCAAGTCCGAAAAAAATAATAAGACAATTCACACTTGGCTACTCCTTTCAAAACCAAACAAAATTTAAAGAAAATCCAATTTAAAACCAAAAGAGAATTTATCAATTGAGAATGATGATAATAAACTATTATACCAAATCCTAGTTATAAGTGTTCTAGGGTAATGATTTTTTAATAAAATTTTGTAAATGAAAGTTTCATTTAGTTGCCAGTTAGTAATTTAGCTCTATTGATGAATATTTTGGAATAATTTGAACTCAAGAAAGTAAAACTTTCCTTGAATTATTTGGTTTAGTAGTAGAAGTTCGAAAAAATTTAAAGATTATCTATTATAACTGTGAGGAGCTGTTGAAATCTGGGGAACTTCACTTTTTGCTGGTAGTAATTTTTCCATTGTTTAGTAAAGAAATGTTTGCCTTTTTTTTTTATTACAAGTATGAATTAATTAACAAAATTTGTAAGATGTGACACCCCAATTTCTTATACCACCGGGTAGATTTCCTTTCACCCGGATAATACAACATTATCTGATCATGTTCATCTATTCCCCCCATATATTTATTGTGCAGAACAGTAAATAAAGGTTTTTGCATTTTTTTTCTCCTGGTTTCAATCTCTACCATATCACTTGTGTGCTCAGAGAATAAAATTAAAACATCTCTTTGGTCTTTCCAATTTATAAGGCAAAGACTATCATCTGTAAACCAAGCTATTTTTTCTCCTCATTCGAGCTTAGCCGGTTTCACTTCCTATGGTATATCCTTCCTATTCAGTCTCATGGTTCTCATGGAATATCTACCATTTTAAAAAACAAATGCTATACTAAATGTACAGATGTATAGATATTATCTATGTAAATTGAATGCCCCTTGCCTAATGTACCTTCCAACAATTCTTTTTCTTAGTTTCCAGGGAAAGAGCCTTTATTGCTGATGGTAGGGGAGGTTTTTATCTAAGCAGGTAGCGATCGCTTTTTTTTTTATTTTACCTCTCAATAGTCATAAGAATATCATTCTCATAAGGAGGATGATGATAATATTCTTCCTGCATTTACTTTCTGGTAAAGTTTGCATTTTTCGTTGTCCCTTCTTATCTCTTGTACTTCCATTAGTTGCCTAATATTGATAATCCTTAGTTCCTACTCTGCCTTTTCTTTCATCTATATAAGTGTTTCTTTGCTATTCACCACATCCTGTACTCTACACTCCTTCCTGTGCATCTTAAAATCAATGTTTTGTATGGTTGATGTTTTTTTGTCGGTAAGTTGATTGGCTTTCTTCTACTAAGTTAGTTAACGGATAAAGGGCTTCTTTTCTCGAGTATCAAACGTCTCATTGGGTGTCCTGGGACTTATTGTATCAATCTTATGGCCAGTGTTAAGGAAAACAAAATCTGTAGGTTAGCCCTCCGAGTCCTTCTTAATTCTTGTTAGTTCAAGGACTCAGTTCACCCTGATGGTATTCAACAACCTTGGAACTGGGCTCACCATAAGTATGGTTAAGTAGATTGTACTGACTTAGTAAAATTTCTTAGATTTTTATATATATTTAAACATTTTTGAAAATATTTTATGAACTATAGATTTCTCTATCATAGGTTATGTAATCGATTCAAATCATCATCCTGTTTACCATGCTAATTTAACTGTGGGAGGTACAAATACTTCATTTGGTGTTAAACAAAATGGTGTATTTTGGATTCCACTATCTAAAGGTAATAATAATTATTAATTTATTAGAATTGCTCAAGTAAGAAGTAGAAATAATCTTTTCACGGTAGTTTAAAATGAAAACTAATTTTTATGATATTTTAGGAGAACACACCATAATTGCTACTGCTGATGGTTATTCTTCTTCTACCAAACTCATTAAAATAAATTACAACAAACCTGAACAAGTTATCTTTTACTTGGTTAAATCAGAAAGTGTTATAGGACTCCCTCGATTTATTTTTATTTTGTTGACAGGTAAATAAATATAATGTTTTATTAATCAAAATTGCTAATTACTTAAAATATAATGATATCGTCTATTTATTAACAATTACGTAAGTTACAAAAACATCCTAACTGGCCTGAAAACCCATCTATTTACCCACCTCCAGTGATCCTGTAGCCATTTTCTATCTCCTTACCTTTCTTGATAAACTTACTGCACTCAAAAACATCCGATCTTGGGATGACTCAGGAAACTAAACACCTGAAGAGTTTTTAGTATGCATACAGGAGAAGGTTTACCAGGATTAAACATGGCAGATCACTCTTTAAAACCCTGCTTAACTTTACCCAGTCTAAAATCTGAATTTTTTATACTTAATTTTTCCATGATTTCTTTTTCATCACCTGACTCTTGTACTAGATAGAACCTCCTCATAAATTTTCAGTTATAAAACCCAATACCTATCCAGTTTGTTATATCTGACCGCCTTAACAATCATTTTCTTTCTTCATTCTCTTCTTTCAGATAAATATTGAAATACCTACAATTTCAATCAAGACAATTTCCCCCACATACCTCCTACTGAGTTCATATCTTCTAGTCATATAATCAAGTACAAAATCTATTGGAAAATTCCTAAACCTTTGCCATCCCTATGTTCTTTCTTCTTTGATACATTTACAATTACTCTCTTAAAAACTCAGTATTTTCATCTTTCTGGAACAACCATAGCCCTTTACCGGACCTCTCAAATCCTCTGAAATGGTTTTCTAATTACAAATATCAGCTTTCCTGGAAGAAGGCCATGATCTCCAGCAATCTGGCTTTTGATTTATTTTCTCTCTCTACACAATCCACTTTGCTAAAACTCACCGAAGACCTATCCGCCATTGATCAGCAACATATTGCAATCCTTATTCTTTTAGACTGGTCATCAAACCACTGCCAAGTAGTTCTTGTACCAGATCTACCTCACTTCCCTTTCCCTAAGTGATGGTACAAGGTTCCTTCATCTCACTATTATTCAACTCCTACAGCAATCCTATAGTGCTCCTCTAACCTATACAATGAATGATACTCAGAGTTAGCAATCCCCCCCCCCACTGAGCTCTTGTCCAAACATGGCCTAAATTGAATCGACCCCTGGGCCTCTCTTCATAAACTGTCATTAAATACAGAAAATCAAAACCCATAGTCATCAGCTGATGTTCCCTTCTTAAAAAGCTACCCTATCATCCCACCCTCATGATCGATTCCTGCCCAATCAAGTACTTCTCTCTCGATATTTTAGGCCTAATCCTCGAAAATACATGGAATGATTATTTATCACAAATTACCCACCCATTGATCCAACTACACTCTTAAATAGCATAGATCTAGTGGGTAAGGTGATGATGGAGGTAAGTACATAAGATGTATGGTCATGGTTAGAGTATAGTAGTGAGCACCAGTGCAGCAAGAGCATAGTTTAAGTGTTTAGTTTAAGGTTTCTGTAAAGAGATAGGGAGTTCAAGCTGTTTCCACCACCTGTTTGTATACTTCAAGTCAGCCTATGGCAGTACTGATCAGTTTACTCGGCAATGAACGAGTTCAAGATACCATCAAAGTTGATTCTTTTAACTCAAATGATTATTGCCAAGGGGTGCAGGGTTCCCTTGGAATCCAGCCTCTCTGAACTGTTCTGGTTTACTGTACGTCACCAACTAGGAGATGGGTTGACTTGCCTTCTTTATAGCCTTAGCCTAGAAAAAGTTAGGGGAGCTATCTCTGCTAGTAGTACAGGATGGTTCTTTGCCCCACTGACATCACAGAAAAAAAAAATGGGTTTGGTGATTAATGAAGGCTAAACCAAATAACTCTGTAATGATCACCACATCCAGGAAGACTACTATGATTCTTTTTGACCTTTCCAATTTCCAACAGGTGAACCACTGTTTTCTTGGCACCAAAATAAATACATAAAACCTGATCAGTGGGGAAATACATAAATAAATTATTCCTGCCAGCAGGTGTTATTATATTATGGACTCCGAGAGCAGATAAAGAGTAAACTTCTGCAAAGCCTAGACCAGGAAGCTACAATTATACATGACCTTAATATACCCAGTATTAAAGTATAGATTGGAGACCTGGAGAATCGTAGGGCCGACGAGCCTCTTAACCTTTAAGAGGAAGATTCTTCAAAGTATCTTATGTTCAGGGCAGAGGAGAATGTTGAAGAAGCCATAACCATAAGTTATGAGAATTGCACAATGACATAGATAATTAAAGCTTTGATGGGCTGGACATTTCATCAAAATATCAGACTCGAAAATACTGAAGGAAACCATTTCTCATTTTAAATTCAAAAAGAGTTGTTCACCCACAACTAAGATGGGAGATAGTGTGGCTGCTGATTATTGTGCATTGATTGGCATCAGAGACTGGTCATGATCATAATAACTAGTAGAATCTACTTGATTAGGTCAAAACTCACTCATTAATTGCCTGTAACATCATGGTAACGATTATTATTATTTCTTAATTAGCTCTGTATATATATATATATATATATATTTTATGGTTAAATACTATTTTATTGTATTTTAGTTCTCATCATTGTATTGTTGGGTGGTGTACTATTATTTTGCTACATGCTTTGTAAACCAGAGAAGGGGCATTCTGGTTTTTCATTAGTTCCACAAAAGTTATCAATGTTCGAAGATGATGAATCAGATTTATTCAAAACACCTATTAGAGGTAAGGATATAACAAATTATATAAATTTTTTATATATGATAAAAAGATGTGGATAATATATTTCCTATTTGATTTATTAATAGTTTTTTTTGCAATGTTTAAGACTGATAACAGTCCATCTTTAGGCAACATTTACCCAAACAAAAAACCATTAGCCCTGTCAGTCCCGAGAATGCAACAGTTCTGATCAGGTAAACCCCATTCTGTGAGCAGGTTGCAACACTTGGGATCGCTACCTCCCTAGATAAAAACTTCCCTTACCATAACCAAAAAAGTGCCTTTTCCTTGAAACTAAGGAAAAGTTTCATTCTCATTCAATTCTTTGAACTTGAAAAGTGGCTTCCAGAAAAAGAAAAATTTGAACCTCTGATTTTGAGCAAATAACCAGTTTCTTTTTTTTTTTACCACTAATTTATGTTGAGCATCTTTTTTTCTTTCTTTTTTTTTGTTATTCACATAGTATTGCTAATTAAAAATAGTAATTTCGAGGGGGATTCATCATAAGATCTAAATCACACACAAAAGATCACCGTATGAAGGAAATATTCTCCTTTTGGTTTTGGACAAACACAATGTGAGTCAAATTACATTTAAATAAAGAAATGTTTTTGATAAAATAAAATTGTTGGAAGGTAAATTAGGCAAGGGGCATTCAATTTACATAGATAATATCTATACATCTGTAAATTTAGTACAAGTTCCCCAGATTTCAACAGCTCCTCATTATGTGGTAACTGTAGAGGCCAATGAGAAAGGACTTAAAAAATGAAAACAGTTTAAGTACTGTTTTCAAATAAAGAACAAAAGAAAAGGGTAGACACCTATTATTTAAAATTTGATTATAACGGTAAAGCTTTATCTAAAGGCTATTCGAAGATGGGATTACTCAGACTATTTGGATTATTGCTTTCAAAACTATAATACAAATGATTCTTTTAAAGGAAAGGTTCCCGTTGTAACATAATACAGTTATAATAGATAATCTTCAAATTTTTTCGAACTCGAGTTCAAATTATTCAAAAATTATTGGAAAAAAAAATGGTTTTAGCACAGTTCTTTATTGATTGCAACATTTTTGGCTTCAGCTACAGAGGGAAACATTATTCACTATGTTGCGATCAAATACATTTTTTAGAAAAATATTTTTTTATTAATTTTCTTACATTATGTGGAGTGTATTTCGAATGCAAAACTATAATTTTGTATTGATAAATTAGAAATGTTACTGGTAGCCACAGAGTAGAGCCACAAAATGGGCCCTGGCTCTGAAAGGGTTAAGCAATAAAGCCAAGAACAAATTAAAAGCAGATATAAATTTGACAGTGTGAACGAGTATACCAGGGCTGACACTTGAACAATGATGGAGGCGTCTAAGCAGAAATAAAGAAAAGGATAACAAACTTCTTCAAACGGATGTTTCAATGGTCCATGATCTTGTTTGCTGAGAAATCTAATTTTCGAGAAGCACAAAGCTATCCCTAAACCCAAAACCTTCATTAGGGGCTAGTAAAGGTTGCCACAGCGAAGAAATGCGAAATAGGCCCTGACACAGAAAGGGTTAATAGATTAACATCAAGTTATATTTTGCCATTAAAAAATTGTTAACAATATTTTGTTCAATGTGAAACCTATACTTATCACTCTTATGTTGTGTCATTCAAACAAAGAACAGAGATAAATTAAATCTGCCCCAAAAAAAGTATTTTTTAATTATTTTCTGGCCACAAAATCATCATGTTAGTAAAAATAATTTATGTTATGCTAGTCTGTACTTCTACATACTGACATACTGTCAGGTCTGTAGTTGTAAAATATTCCTATTGATTACAAATAGTAAAACTTTTGGAAGACAATTAGGATAGCATTGTTAAACATATCCCAATAAAAGATAAACAGTTATTCATAGAGGAATAAAATTATGCATGACCATGAATTATATGAAATATAATGGAATATTTTATCGACTAGTAAATGGATTGATGATGGAAGGGGAGGTATACTGTCAATAAATCTAAGTGGGACATATCTGAATAAATTGATAGTATTTACGCTGGGTTATCCGCAAAGAATTAAAATCCTCTAAGTGATAACTCAAACTCAGGTGGGTTCTAGGGCACAAAAATATACTGAAGAAAAAAAATATAACGGATGTCAACATGTTGTAACAAACAAATAAAGAAACAGCGAACTCAAAATTTGTGCCAAATCTCAGTGCACTATATTAAAAAAAAATTATACAAAATGGTAGTATACTTAGTTAAATTAATAATTAACAAAATTTTAATACCAGGCCTGATTAGAATAATTATAAATAAAATTTAATATTCCGAGTATTCGTTAAAAAAAAAAAATACAATGAAATAATTTTAAAATAAATGGAAACCTCTAGGTACAAAATTAAAATTTAGCTAGGTAATTACTCCTTTAATTCTGAAATTGTAATTTCTGTTATTATAAATAGCCGCAATGATAAATAAATAAGGATTTAACTATGTTGAGGGAATGAAAGAAAAAAGTTTATTTATATACTATATATAGTTACATTTTTTTTTCCAAATTTTCTCTGGCCTAAACAGATTGAAACCCAATTAAAGATAACTATATAAACCACCATTATTGAAAAAATGCATAGATGCCTTATCATAATAACTAAAAAATACACAAAATTATTAAACGACCTGAATAATTACCATGGTGAAATAAAATTCACCATAGAACCTGCAAAAAACAGCATATTAAAATATCTCGACATGGATATTATTTCTAATAACAGTAAATTCAGACTAAATCAACCAAAAAACAAAGTGGCAAAAGTAGATTACTTAATTTCAATTCAATTACTCCAAAATATCCAATTTTAAACACTCAGGAATTCCTCAGCTCAATCCTAGCTGCTGCTCTTTCGAGGCATCTCTACCTGCACTAAATGACTTTCCAGCAAGATCAAGACCCCCGTATAGTTGTGTGGTACTTCTCATAATTGCATCGATAGCTTGATAGTTTTAAAAAAAAAAAGAAGAAAATAAAAATGCGAAAATTGAGATGGTGCTTTGTTTATTGTGAAACTTTTCACAGAACTCAATCAGAAACTGCAATAATTCGGAGTACTTAATAAGATCACCTGTAACGTACTTTACTATAATTAGGGAGTAGTTAGGTTTTTTTTTATTGAAATAAAAAATAATTTTCCCTAGTTATGAAGGATGTAGCTAGAATTACAATTGATAAAAGTGGTAGTGAAATACTGACTTACACCTACATCATTAAGTTCCAAACACCAACATCTCCTAAATTAATACATTTTTTATACAAAACTCTGAGGATTTAACTTTACATCCCAAAACTTATTCATTACAAATTGCTAGATTTCTCAATCAACTTATTTTCAATTTATAAATCAATTTTGGAAGAAACAAAACCAAAACCTTCTTGAATTTGCCTTATTAGTTTGTTTTATTGTCTGCTTTCATATTGTTATATATTATATTTTATTATGATGTGTTATTATTATACGATGTATAACTTGGAATTAACAGTGTTTTTATTTTAGGTAGTACTTTCAAGTCGGTGCCTTATTATGACCATAGTGATGTTGAAGATAGTAGTTTATCCGATGAAGATATTGTAGATGTTTTAGAAATACAGCAAACGTTGAAGAGACAATATTTATGATACATGTATTTTTGTATGAAAGCATAAAATAAAATATTTTTGTTATTTTTTTATATTTAATTTTGTCATACAACTCATATTTCAGTTCTGATTGTTTTTAAAAGTAGCTTAATCTTATTCAGGCACATCGTTTTGTGGATTTTACCCACATCATAAATATACATCAATGGTATCAACTTTCTTTTTACTTTCCCAGGATACATCCTGGAGTAGGTCTTGTTCCCAGCCTTGTCCTCCACAGATGCCCTCCAGTTCATAACATGAAATACTGGGTCCTGGTCAAGAGCATGTTGCAGGGTCACTTTGAGTCTGGTTCTGCCTTGTGTTCGATCCAAATGTTTTTGCAATGAACTTGTTGGAATCTCCTCATTACACTACCAGACCAGCAAGTCTACTGAGTTTTACAATGCAGGCAACATCTGCTTCTCCAAATTTCTTGTACAGATTGTGGTTCAATGGACTCCTTATCCTTAACTGGACTAAAAAGCTCGTAGACTCAAATTCACAGGAGCTTCGATCGCACAGCATGGAATTCTACCAAACACTAGCCCCTCAACTAGTGCTACATGAGGGCCGAGTTACTTGCCAGCAGCTCTGAAAGCATAAGCTTCCTATTAATGGTAGGATTTCTCAAATCTCTCCACAAAGGGTGCTATGATGACAATCTGATGTCCGATTATTTCTAAAAAAATATGATCAACGGTACAGTATGTACGGGGCACCTGAATAAGGAATGGAAAATTAGCCGCCCTCAAAATTCGGTCCATAAGGCTTTTTGATGAAGTTGTGTGGTGGCAGGGATATATATTTGGCAACGATCTATTCTATATATATATATATATATATATTGTTGTGATATTTTAATATGATGATTTTTAAAGATGTTTGTTTAAATAAACTCGGAATTAGCAAGCATTGAATAACGTAATAACGATCCGTGGGTTATCTCTATGAAGTATGAACGTTTTTACTGTCGTCATATTAATTATTAATATTTATAATAAAAATAATATAACTAATGTAAACATTTATTTTATAAACTACGTAAATTAAGCAAAGTGTAAATATTCAAAACAACGGACATTAGAAGAGAAGATATCAATGTGGCGGAGATGGGACTATAAAAGACTGAATTCGAGCCAGACTCGGCCTCATTCAGTTTTTGACCTACACGAGAAGCAGACACTACCGGAAGAAGGCTACGCTCGACACAACCAAGCCGACAGCGAGACACATCAGATCACGCGCTGCATCTTAGAAGACACTAATCTGGATCCCACAAATGAAGACGACCATCGAAGATATCAACACAAAGATACACTGGCCAGTATAATACGTAATTTTAATCTTAACAGTAATTTTTAGTACGTACATAATTTATTTGTATATCAATTTTTATATCTTAATGTGTGTAAATAAAACCAATATTCCTTTTGCCAGAAGTTTCCTATATAATTATTAACAGAACCCTAATATAACGTTAAAGTTATAAATATAAAGTTTTAATATTATTAATAAATAAGCAAATATTAGAATAATATATATATATATATAAGTTAATGTTTATTGAATTACAAGCTAAGAAACGTTGGTTAAACGTTATAACAAGACTGCTTTATTTAGACCAAGATACCTCTATCTATAGGTATTACCTGTAAACATATACAGATAACATATGTTTGGGGATTAAGGCTGGGCACTAGCGGCGCCTGGACTTAACTCCCCCCCCCCCACCAGTTTACGAACACCCATTCGCAAACTTTGAAGTCCAACACTCGGACGTCTTAGTCCATTCAAATAATGCTCCGCTGATGTTACAAAGGAGCAAAGGCCAGCCCCGCCCGTACACAGCCTGTAATCCCTCACATTAAGCTCTAATCCTATAAAACGTAAAAACCAACTGTCACTTGTAAACAAAAAACATAAAAGAAAACTTTGACTTTAAAAAAAACAACAATACTTCTGTGGGAAAAATCACATAACTATAACTATTTACAATGTTCCTCGCGTGTATGCTGCGAGGACACTCCAGCTCATTCCTGATCTACAACCTCCCCCCCTGGTGGAAGCTTTAACTGTTCTATGTGGACATTCCGCCGCTTCTTAGGGGGTCGTATACTCTCAATTGTCACGACGTTGTGTTCCCTAATCACGACCACTTTAAATGGGCCCTCATATCGCACTAGCTCTTTGCTCCTATTTGACCCTAGTTTTTTATAGACGATAGTCCCGATTTTAGGTTCCCCCATTCGATCCCGGACTTTGAGGTTTTCCCGTTCCACTCGTCTCGCTTTGTCCCTCGTTATCCTTTCTCGGACTTTGTCGCATATTTTCCTCAAACCGACAGTATTACTCGCCATTTTCTCCGCCATTCCCTTGTCTGCTACCGTCTCTGCCCCATTTCTCCGTCTTTCGCGCAGCCCAAAGAGGATCTCGAACGGGGAGAACCCCGTCGCGGTGTGGATCGAATGATTGTAAGCGGCCACCGCCTTCGGCATTGCCTCATTCGCCGGCAGACCCTTTTCCGCGTGATATACCCGCAGGTGGTCACTCAGGGTGCTGTGCAATCTTTCTATCCCTCCTCTACTCTTAGGGTGCCCTGGGGTATTAAGATGCCAAGAGACATCGAGAGTCTTCATTTCTTTTCGGATGTTGGCATTGTCAAATTCTCTGCCCCCATCCGACGAGATTCGGTCTGGTACTCCGTAAAACTGGAACCAGGTATTTAATGCCAGCATTACCGCGTCTGATGACCGATCTTGCACCGGGTGCGCCATGGCCACTTTGCTAAAGCTGTCGATTGTGGTAACCCACTTATACCCCCTCCAAGTGAAGGTATCCACTTGTAAGTTCATATGCGATCTGCAGCCGCCCTGAGGTCTTGGATTTCCAAATGATCTGCCGTCTTTTGTCGTTCACGATCCCTTCTGTTACTTCCATTTCAACAGGTCTTTCGGCGGCGGAACCTTCCTCTTCAAGGGTTTCCTCACCTTCGCTATCTCCTCGCGTACCGAGGCTTCCATCCTCCCCGGGTGTCCATTCCCGGAGAAACTGTTGGATTTCCCCGGATGGTTCCCCTTCTTCCAATGCATTCACAGTAATGGCTCTGGACAGCCAGTCTGCCACTACGTTCTCTTTCCCGGGTTTATATATGATCTCCATATTGTACTGGGACAAAAACTCTTTCCACCTCGTGACCCGCGCCGAGGACTCCTTTAACTTTCCTACCCATTGTAGGGGTCTGTGGTCGGTGTGAACACGGAATTTTCTGCCGAAGACATATGGGCGGAAATGGTCTATAGCCCAGACGATACCTAGGAGCTCTCTCTCTAGAGCACTATACCGCGCTTCCGTTTCGGTGAGCCGTCGACTAGCGTACGCCACCGGGCGCTCCCCACCGTCTCTCTCCTGCGACAACACTGCCCCCAGTGCGTATTCGCTGGCATCAGTGGTGATTGTGAAGGGATGTTGGAAATCGGGAAATGCTAATATTGGTTCCTCTTGTAAGCTAGACATACATTTCCGGATGTTCTGCTCCATGATTGGGGTAATTACCACCCTCGCTCCCTTTCGCAGTAAATTATTAATAGGCACCAGGTATGCCGCCATGTCCGGCACAAATCTTCTGTAATAATTAAGCGTCCCCAGAAGTCGACGGATCCCCTTTACATCTGTGGGCACCACCATCCTTCTAATCGCCTCGACCTTCGTAGAGTCTGGCTTAACCCCCTCCTGTGAGATGGTGTGGCCCAAAAAATTGATTTTTTTCTTCCCCAACAGAGACTTCTCCATGGACAATTTTAATCCGAATTCGCGGACTCTTTGAAATACACTTCTTAGGTGCTCAACGTGCTCTGCCTCCGTTCTGCTGAAAACTAACAGATCGTCCATGTAGACCTGGCATACCGCTTCGTCTATTCCCCTCAAAAATTCATCCATTAGGCGTTGAAAGGTAATCGGGGCGTTTTTCAGTCCAAATGGCATCCTGGTAAATTGATAATGCCCCCTCTCAAATGTAAAGGCCGTTTTGTCTTGGTCGTTCGCACTCATCTTGATCTGGTGATAGCCTGCCTTTAGATCTAGGGTACTAAATATTGTTGCCCCGTTCAATCTGTCTAATATGTCCTCAAATCGGGGAATAGGATACTTCTCGTCCGTCGTGTTCTCGTTTAACTTCCGATAATCGAGAACTACCCTGTATTTCTCCGTCTCGTCCCCAGGTCTATTTTTCTTCCTCACTGCCCATAGAGGACTGTTATATGGCGAAGTGCTATCAATTATAATCCCTTGCCGTTTGAGACTCTCTAGCTCCTCTCTAATATGCCTACGTAGCGCCTGCGGATATCGTCTCTCTTTCACGTATGTGACGCGTTCTTTCTTTAACTGGATCTCGTTGACCGTCTTCCCAGTCGCTCCTAGCGTGTCTCCCTCTACGTAAAAAATATCCTCAAACTCCCTCTGTAGGCCTTCCCCCCAGCCCTCTATTTTATTAACCGCCCCTATCCGCGCTCTTCCGTCCTATATAGTCCCTTGACATTTATATTCCACTTTCCCCAACTTAATGTTCCATTTTTCCCCGATATTCTCCACACGCGCGCCTACCTTCCCCAACATGTCGCACCCAACTATCACATGGTACTCCCGTGGCATGTTTCCTACGATATGTATCTTTAGATCTCCCCCTTTCTTCGCCCACCTATTTAGCCCTATGACTAACTCTCCCACTACCTCGCAAGGGCCTCCCAGGGCGATTAAACTACAATTACATACCTGAATCTGGAGTGCCCTCTCTCCGCCATACAGCCTCTCCAGCGCTCCGCGGGACATGATGGTGTTGGTGCTTCCCGTGTCCACCAGACACATCTCTCCTCCTTTGACCCTAATTATTGGCAACGCACACATCCTCTCCCGAATTGCATTACATCTCAGGATGCGGTCGCCTCTCTGCTGACACGCTCCTCAGGCTTCATCACGTTGCTCCCATCTACGTGACTCGACCTTCTGCCCTGTCTGTCTCCTGTTTCTGCTGCGCCTCGCTTCTTCTCCTTCAGTTCCCGAAGTCCCTGATGACTCATCTTCTGATGATCCACTCTCCCCATGTGTCATGCTCCGTCTCTCTCTTACTTCTTGAGTGTTTACCTCCATTGGTTCTGGTCGTTGGTATTCTCTCCTCCGGAAGATATACGGGCAATGCCTCGCGATGTGTCCTTCCTCGCCACACTCAAAACATTTCGTTCGAGGACACTGTGCCACTAAATGTCCTGCCTTCCTACATCCGTGGCATTTTCTTTCTTCCCTGGGCGGGGCATACCTCGGTCTCGTTCCTCTAAATCTTCTTTCTCCTGTCGTTCCCTTGTCTCTGCCAATAACGGACGTTTCTGGTCTCCTCCAGGTTGGTTTCAGGGTCCGGGTTCTTTTGTATGCAACTCGGCTCCACTCATTGTCGACGTCTTGCACCCTCAGTTCTTCCTCCTTGGCACTAGTGTCGATCATTGATTGTGCACACTCCGAGAACAAGCGCTCATCAGAGAATCCTTCCTTTCTTCCTGTCTCCTTGGCCAGTTGCACTTTTAGAATTGTGGATAAGAATCCCATTCTACCCTCCACCTCTTCTACGCTAATCGACTCTCTCATCTTCTCCGTTATCTTATTGAAACGGACTACTAACCCCGCAGCATATTGCCCGTTACTTTGTCTTGGGGACTTTGTCTCCCTAAATATTTGGAATATGTCCTCCTCGGGAGTCCATCGTCCTCCTCCGTACGCCTTCTTCAATCTCATCTTAATTAATTCCCACGGGGTTTCTTCATCTGCCTGAATTTGATTCAGTATACTTCTCTTGACCCGACATATCAGGGCCGCCTTCAACGATTCCGCGTCTCTGGGATATATTAAATTTTCTTCTACTTTGGCTCCAATTAAAGCTGTGAGACGGTCTCCTCCTTTTAGGAAATGGTTCAGCTCACCCAGTTCCCCAGTGAATCTCTCCAGCTCCGCAACAGCCTTCCTCAGATCCTGGGTATTCATCGCTTTTACCCTCATCAGCGCGAGCACCGTGGCATGAACTTCTGGCATAGTTCCCACTCTTCTAATATCTGCTCCCTCTACGAGATTCAAGACGGGCTGTCTCAAAACTCCTCCTTCAGTCATCTTCTCTCTTTCGCGTATAGAAGAAAAAAAAACAAAAAAAAATTACGCTCGCACTCGATAACTCTCTTTCTCCACGGTTCACGGGTTTCGGCACCAGTTAATGTTTATTGAATTACAAGCTAAGAAAGGTTGGTTAAACGTTATAACAAGACTGCTTTATTTAGACCAAGATACCTCTATCTATAGGTATTACCTGTAAACATATACAGATAACATATGTTTGGGGATTAAGGCTGGGCACTAGCGGCGCCTGGACTTAACTTATATATATATATATATATGAACATTTCATGATTATAGGTACAGTTTTAACTTAACCTAATGCACAATTAATTAAACTAACAATCGGATCTGACTATTTGCAAAGACATTAACTTGGGTGACTCACCATCTATATAAGTACTGACCGACTTAACTTTTTTTAAATATATCTCTTTCAGTAGTATTTAGTTTTTACAAGCTATAAAATTCCTCTTAACGTTAATTAATTATTACATTTACTTTAATTTAATTTTTACTCAATCAAAAACTTATTTAATTAAAAAATTCATGATATTTCAAAAGGAACGACTTCTAATACAAAAATGAATCTTCATCCGTTCAAAAATATACATCAGTTGGACAACCCAGATATATGATAACAAAGTAAAAAAAACACATCGTTGAAAATTCATAGAACAAAATAATTTAAATTATATAATGCAATTGATCATGGATCTTATATTTGGAGTACAAAATTAAGGTAATAAAAAATTTGTTGGTGCAGACCGACATGACTTTCTTGATTTGTAAAATTTTTGAAGATATGCTGGTCCTAATCCCACTGAAAGATGCAGTGAATTTGTGTATGCTACGAGTTGCTCTTTGACGATCAAGCCCATGGCTCACTCCATTCGTTGAAGTCTGCTCCTGTAGCATGAATTCTAGCCACCCCACCATTGATGGAAGTTTCCAATATCTGATATAGGGTCTGCTCAATTTCACAATTTTAGTCTAGCTTGACTTTGTAAAACTCATTTAAAATTGTGTACTGATTTGTTCGCTTAGAGTACTCACATATAAATTGCATAATCGTGGGTTTACTGAAACAAGTTACCAAGTCAAAAATATGGAAAAACGAGTTACAGCGCCCAAGTCCTTTATGAGAGCCAATGCTATATTAAAAAAAATTTTACAAGTTGATATGTAAATTAAAAATACTGTTTTAAAATTCAAGCATAAGTGATCAAGTTGTAAGAAACATGACCTGTACAGTTAAAAATACCTAAATCATTTTGATATAACAGACTTGTATATGACAGTTTTCAAGTGAAAGTGACTAAATAAATGTATTTAGATTTAGATCAAGATGATTATTAACTGTTATCAACAAGACCATTATCATGGTTGTATGAAAATAAATACAAAAATGACTAACTATAACTAGGTAAGCTGAGCCTATTTTACAAAACTACTTAATAAATTATTGACTGAATTTTATTTTTATTTTTTTTACAAAACATCCTGTTGTTATGAATCAAGATGTTCAAAATTTATCTATAAATAATTTATAAAATTTACCCACCTGTTAATATATTTAGAATTACCCAAGTTTAACTAAATTCTGATTCACCTTGTTCAATGCAAATGGATCAAAGTCCACTAGGTCCCTTGAATTTATCATTTTATAAAACAAAAATTGATGCAACGAATTTAATTATTACAGGTTGGCTACACCAAGTAGACAAGATTGATCCTGTTCAGAGTTTAGGTTTCCGTATTACTTTTCAGTGTTTCAATAGTGTGTTCTCCTTAAGTTTGTTTTGTTTCAAGCATTTAAACATAAAAAGAGGAAGGCTAATGGATGAGCTACTAATCCAAAGAATAATAAATGAGAAATCTAAAAAATCAATTATTATTCCAGCAATAACTCCTTGAAAACCTTTAAAAAATATTTATTTTTTCTAGAATTATTTTGTATGTTAAATAGTAATTATCAAATCATGTTGATAATTTAATAAATTATTGACTGAATTTTATTTCCTATTTTTTTCACATAAGATCCTATGAATCAAGATGTTCAAAATTTATCAGACCCACCTGGCAATATATTTCAAATTACCCAACTTGAACTAAATTATGATTCTCCTTGTTCAATGCAAATGGATCAAAGTGCACTAGGTCCCTTGAATGAGTGTCATGTAGCAGTGATTATGAGCACTCGGTTCTGAAAATGAGAATTTATCTGATGAATATAGCTGCACCAAACAAAAAATGAACTAGATGGACAGTCTGGCACTTCGGACTTCTCTACAAATTAAAAAAAAATATGTTCCTCTTTACTTATTTAAAATTCTAAGTCATTTTTCAAGGAACATACCTTTTCCGTACATGTAAATAGCAATTTCTTCAACCAGGTATATTAATTCAGGCACTCCACAAGGTTCTGCTCTATCACCACTTCTGTTTAACTTTTATTTGCATGATATTATTCATTTTCCCAAAACATCAATAGCAATGTTCGCCAATGACACCAAAATGAAGACATACTCATGGCACACAATATGATGCAGACCAGACTAGACAATTTGAAAGGGTATTTTATCATGTGGAAAATTATTCTAAACACACAAATTTGTAGCAAAAATTTTCACCTTCCACCCTTTAAATCCACTAGAGTTTACTCTTAACAATAAAACTGTAACTTAGAATGGCCGAAATGCAGCTATAAGATACCTGAGGGTCCATCTAGATCACCGTTTGACATGGAGGAGTCACATAAATAATAAACTTACCAAGGCATATTCTAGGCCAGCTGTGTTATAACCTATCAGAACTGAAAGGGGATGTTGCCATTGTAATCTTTCATACCATTCTTAGACCACTGCTCATGTATGATTATGAAGGATATTGTTACAAATTTATATTAGCTAGGGGTTTCTTAATGGGACCATTCCCCATTCCAAAATAATAGGTAATAGAGATTTAAAAATAATTTGGAGCAAAAAAATTATTTGAAAATTAATTTTGAGGACACCAATAGAAATTGTAATTATTTAGAGGATAAGGAGACAAATAAGAGTAATTGGGAAATTAGCCAACATATGTGAATCACCAATAATTACTATGAACAGGACAGACTATATTCTCACAAATATTCAAGAAGTTATGGGTAATGTAAATGAGTCAGAAATAGTAAAGATAAATGACAAATAGAATTACTTAGTAAGGATTATCATACTAGGGAAAACAGACTCAAAGATGAATTTGAACAAAAACCTAAGAACCTCAGCTCCATAATGCAAGTATGTTAAAAATGAATTAAATGTTATGGATGAAGGTAAAATTAATGAGATATGATAATGTTTTTGAATAAATAATCACTCTCACATAGGTCATTAGAAATTAATTGTTTATGAATTTAAAAATTTGCTTAACCTAAATATTAATTGTAAGAGGTGATTTTGATAACAATTTCCAAATTAAAATCATCAAATTTAATCGGCAACCGTAATTTAAATTTAGTAAGAAATAGGCCCAAGAGGCATATTTAAAACATTGAATAACAGGCGCAACCATTACTGCATGTCCATTCCTAATCTGTGAAAAATTAATAATGTAATGTTTTAAATAGCTTTGAAGTAATTGAAGATACACATTCAGGAAATGTTAGATAAGTGAGTCATCCAGCCGCCGTCGGCACTTATTGTGTTGGTTAGGAAGAAGTCGGACAACGGGAAGACCAAGTTTCGGTTCTGTACTAATCCTCGCGGTGACAAAAGTGGAGGTTTATAGAGATGGAACAATTGGAAAGGAGCCGGTACTTTAAGACGATAGATTTGGCAAGTGGCTACCACCAAATAGCAGTCGCGGAAAAAGGACGGGAAGAGACAGCTTTCACCACTGGGGGTGGTTACCGCGAGTACCGTAGAATGGTTTTCGTGTTGGCTGGAGCACCTGAAAGCTTCCAAAAGTTAATGGACTGCCTGTTAAGTAGGTTAAAGGGAGTAGAATGCTACGGGTACCAGGATGAGGTTTAAACCACCTGGTGATCTTTAAAAAACAACAATGGAAAATAAGGGACTGATTTACACAACGATACTCCAACTAACCTGCTCCTACGGAATAAAAGTCTTGGGGAGTGTCAAGCCCTCTATTACCCTTCACATCCATCGGTGTTGGGATCTGGTATACGGAAGCGTAAGATTTAGTCGCTGAAGTGGGGTTAATTGAAGGCTGATGTGGTGCTTCTGTCGTGTTGTTGAGGAGGGACAGAGGTTTACTGCTTCTTTGGGCTGGCCTTAAGGAGGGCAATGGGTTAGCTGTTCGATCGGTGTTGGCGGCAGTTGATGGGTGACTTGTGCAGTCGGGTTCTGGTGGTCTTGTGGTTTGTGAGTAGGACACTGGCGTTATTGAGTTCTTCGCCTGAAAGCCAAGTCCCAGTAGACTGCACAGCCCCTATAATGGCTGGCTGCTGAAAAAAATGGCCCAGATTGCTGGGAGCTCCAGGCTTTTGGTTTCCTGAGGTCCTACGCACTTCACACAGACAGGGTTTAGTCGGGAGACTTTTTTGTGTGAAAGAAATCCTAGCTGTGTTTACATTGTGAAATTCCCTTTCTTATGTGTAAGGCTCTTCCACTATTAGTTTGGTGTAAAGAAGTGAGCGAAGGGTGAACAATTAGATTTGTTATGGAACATTAGCGGCAGTGGAACATTTTTGACTAAGTGGGTACTGTAGCAAAAGGCATCACGGACCGAAGCAGATTATTTCAAGGTCCTCCTTGAACAGAGCAACGTGAGTGGAAATGAGGAGGTTACTGATCACCTTCCGGCTTGGTTTTTGTCCTTTTAGCAAACTAGCTGACAAACTTGTCAAATACTCAAAAAGTGTTGTCGGTGTTTTTCTACAAATTTGATGATAGTGGGGTAGGCGTCTTAGGTGTTGGGCCGAATAACGGTCGTAACACTCGTGGTTCTGAACGTGAACGAATCCCGTCTGTAAAGGTGGAGATTTTTCGGCAGTATTTAACAAAATTCATAAGTGTGTAACCTAAGAGCAGCTGTCCGGTGCACAACTTGTAGTGGGGGTGTGCATCCTCGACCTTGCATTTCCGGGCCGAGCGAGATAAATTAGATAGTTGTTGGACAATTAAGGCCTAATTATGCACTTTATCCCATAAATCATCGTTAATTGGATGTAAATAACTTTGTAGATGACGGTTGAGGGGATTTTGAGGGGCGAATACCTGTTTTTTTACTTCTCGAATCCTCTTCATATATTTATTTTTTAATATTTTAGTTACATTGACTGTGAAATTAGAATGGACTGTGGAAATAGAAACATTACCTAAATATCAGTTCTTAAAGGATAGCCCCAGGGTAATAAAGATAAAATTAATCATGATAAAAAAAACTATCGTCTAAGGGTACATGTTTATAACACAAAAAACCTGAAAACCGATATGTATTCGTAATAATTATTCCAAATAAGGTTGGTAGAAGAAGGCGATAAGTAGAATAAGAAAGATAAAAATAAGAAGTAGAAAAGTCGGAACCCGTAGTTGTAGGCAACTACAACAGTACAATGACTACAAGCCACAATTAGTGGCTGTAGTTCCCTGTTTGTCATTCATTTACGGATCATAAACTAACTTGATATGAATGTAAAGCTAGGTTACCTAGCCTCAGAATACCGGGGCATTTCTTGGTTTTTCCTAGTTCAGCACTATTCATGTTTCACATTTTCTAGCTCTGCTTTTAATTTTAGCTAACCTCTATGCAACTCTGGAGCGGCGGCTCATTGCAATTGTTTTTGAAATACAATATAACTATTCATTGTTATATTTGATTTACTTCTGTATTGCATTCTATAATATAGTATTTTGAAATGATTTTCAAGGTATTTTTTACTCTTAGACTAATCTCGAAATAGAAGATCAGTGCCTAAATTTATTGTTTATTTTTTTTAATTGAATTTAATCTGTTAACTTTTATAATCAGCTTCATGTTTTGAACATGAATGTTACATCAATCACCTTACTATTTCGGTAATATTTCCTGTTTCATACACATTATACAAGTATGTATATTAAATCAATGAGCTTTTATTACAGCTAGTCATAAATGTTCTCTCAGCAAAACAGAATCAACAATTATTAATTATTAATTTCAGGGAAGTGCGTAAATTAAAGCTTTGGAAGAGAACAAACATTTCAGTGCTATTTCTGATTAATAAGGTAAATATAACTTTGTGAGAATTATAATAATTAAAATAAATCACTTACCTATAAATTAGTATAAAAAGTCATAACATTAATATTCACTATTATAACACTCCATGTTTATCCTTAGTGAATGAAATAGATCAACAGTTCAAAAATTTACATTTTTAGTATTATCAAATCTTATGTTGCCAGAAAATTTTAAATCGAAACACCAATAGTTATAAAAAGATGTCTTATCAACTTGAATGATGATTCATATATTCAAATAATTGTTGCAAAATATAGTTGATTTAATCAAAGATATGGTTTCAACCTTGAATGACCATAAAAAATTAAAACAAAAATTAAAGTTTTTTACTCGGTAAAATTTACATTCAAAAGTAATGAAATATGAAAAAATAAACTATCTTATTTGAGCTCGACAAAGGATTTTATAGACTTCTGGGGATTATCAAACTCATTAAAGTATACAATAATTTAAAATGCAATAATTGAATAATGAATCTTAAACAGATCAAAAATTCATTTTTTAAAAACAACATAAACCTGTAGAAATTTAAATGGAATATAAATGTCTTATATATTAATAACTATTTAAGCATTACCACATACTTCATCCAAATTATTCTCTGCACTTATAAACAATAGATTAACAAAGCGTTTTCAATCAAATAATGTTTACTTAAATTTCAAGCCAATTTTTGATAGGAATGATCTAAGGTGGATAAGCTCTATTCTACATTCTAAGGGTGATCATCGTGACCAATTGTCAAAGTAAGAAATTATATTGTTTCTTTGTAAATCTTTCAGCAGCTTCTGTTATATTGGTGTGAAAACTAATTTTTCATAAATAATACAATGTGTATAGAAATTTTGAGAAAATTTTATGAGTTTCACTTTTGATAAGATATTGCTTGATTTCATTGGTTTTCATGTCATTTGTTTAAGGAGCTTTTAAACTGATCTTTTCATATGTGCAATGGTGCAATGCCAATTATTACTACAAAAGCAGTGGTGGGGTTTGTTAGTGTTGTTTTAACTTCTTCACCATGAATAAATAGAAGTTCCCCTCTTGGCCCAGAAAATACCCACCTACATTTCCATATTTTAATAATAAAAAACGGTAAGCGTCAGTTAAGAGAGGGGGAAACTAGTGCATGAAACAACTTAAGCCTCCTAGGGGCGCGGGTGAGGCCCAGCCTCTGACCTGCCTATATAAGGCCCAGATTTGGCATTTTGCCCCAGATTCTCGGAACCTGGCACCTGAAGAACATTGCTCTCTCTCTCTCTCTCTCTCTCTCTCTCTCTCTCTCTCTCTCTCTCTCTCTCTCTCTCTCTCTCTCTCTATCTCTATCTCTCTCTCTCACTCACTCACTCACTCACTCTCTCTCACTCACTCACTCACTCACTCACTCACTCACTCACTCACTCACTCTCACTCTCTCTCTCTCTCTCTCTCTCTCTCTCTCTCTCTCTCTCTCTCTCTCTCTCTCTCTCTCTCTCTCTCCACTAGCTTTAGTCTCTTCACAGTTATTTTATTGCCATAATATCATAAAACTGTCAACATTTCGCCAGTTTAGGCATCAACAAGGACTACAATTTTGAAAACAAGATATATATATATAATTACATTAAACAAACAAGATGTATAACAACTGAACAGGCGGAATGTTGATGGTTTGATGATAGCGTGTCAATAAAAGAACAGTGAAGAGATAATCACATATGAAGCTCCCTCCTGGCAAAGAAGGAGGTTGGGAGGAATGCCAAGCTCCGGATTTTTAAGGAAGTTTACTTGCTTATTAACAGTGCGGAAAGCTGGATGGGACTGAAAAAGTAATGGAGCTATGTTTTAGCACCAAAAAAGAAATATCTCTGACAAGGAAGGGCCATGTGCAAATCAAGACAATTCGAGAAGAATTTAAAATTGTAGCCATGAAAGGCATCATTGAACGAAGAAAAGACAACTCTATGGGCAGGGACATGTCTGTCAAATGGTCTTGTTAAGAGCCAAAGAAATTCAAGGAAGCAAGACCAGTAGGAGCAAGGACTTAATAAAGAGCACAGATTAATCATGAGAGCTATATTTCCAAGTTGGGGCAGGCAAGAGAAAAGGGTATGGCACAGATAAGAGCCCTTACTAGGGATAGAGAAAGATGAAAACCTTGGGTTGATAACAAACCTTTTGATGCTGAAGACACAAACAGGACGTTAAAGAAAATGAAATAAGGATATCTGAAAAAGGAAGGAAATCGCCTGGTAGGTGAAGTTTTATGACCAGCAGGTGAAGGCTAAAAATATCTTTGGAAAAGAAAAAACAGAAGCTGACTGTGGAAGAAAGAAAGACCAAGAGCAAGTCTTACAGTAGGAAAGCTTGAGAAGGAACAGAGAGGTGAAGATCAGGATGGAATTCAGTGTTTAAAACATTCATGCATGAAGCAAATATTTGCTAGTTAAATTGTAAATGCTAGTAGTAAAATTAGTTATTAAATATCAATTGGTTAAAGATATTTGCAAAGATCACGGATGGATTAAAACCCTAAGTTGTTATTAGTTAACAAAACTGCAGTGTATTATTTTTGGAATCTTATATATTTGGTTGAAATATTTAAAAGAAAAATATAACCTTATAACAAAGGGTGAATTTTTAGACTAATGATATTAATATGATTACAATATGCTGTATTTATTCGTAAATATATATTACGTGTGTATTATAATAATAATAGAAGTCGGCCGTATCCAATTATACACTATCAGGGGTATAGAAGGCTGGAAACAACTGTTTAAGAGATTTCAGGAGGAAACTCCTACTCTAGGGGGGGAGGTGCAAGGTTCTGGAGTGTTTATAATTCTCAGTTTATTTATCCAAGAAAACCAAGAATCTGACACCCAGGTTGTTATTTCTCCAAAACTGCATCTTACAAAGTACAAAATTCACAGTCTAATTATCTGAATAAATATGCCCGCCTGTTCCAACAATCCAACTACACAGATTCTCAGCTTTCAATTGAAATTGATGAATTCATTTTAATTTTAAAAAAGTATATAGAACTCCCAAAGAAATATTTTAAAACATGTGATTTTACTGATATATGAACAATAAAATTAACCTAAAACTACTTAGAATGCTGTCATAAGCAGCCCAACTCGGAGCAATAGTTTTTAGTTATAATGCATTGTTCGCGGTCATCAGAGGAGAGGAAGTCAGGTAGGTTATTATGTTTTGAGTAAGGAGAGAAACTGTGTTGTTCTATGACACGGAGATTTGGTCTTGAGCAGATAATAAGTAAGATCAAAATGATGAAGTAGTTTTTCTGGGTAATCCATGAAATTAACATTAAATTGGAAGCTGACCAAACAACATCAGGTATGCTTAATTTCAATTATGGATGGAGAAATACATAGTCTCCCGAAAGCTGGCCGAAGAAACCCAATCTCGTGAAATGAACCATTTCATAGACTACATTTTTCATGTGATATGAATACTGTACCATAACCTAGTAAAGGACATAACCTAACTTAAACCTAATATATTGTAATGATAATTTTATGTTCAATCAAAATTTATTTATTTGAAATAAGTTGATTTTGGTTTAGTCAATGGAAGCCAATTTGTTGTTTAAAATAGATCCGAAGTTGTAGGAATATCTAGTGGACGACCTCGAAAATTTGGGGGGGGGATGAATTGCTTTGATGAACAAAGAAAAGGGGAGAGAAGGTAGATATCACCTGAGTTCTTAGCCAGAGTAGGAGAGACCATAGATGACTTGGAGTCGAAGAGATCCAGGATCAATCAAGAATGTATCCTCTTTATCATCTATTATTCTTTAATTAATCATTGTAATACTAAAATTATGTAAAAATTTAATTTAAGTTTTCTATAGTCGTTTATATTTTTATGAAATATTTAAACATCCAAGAATATGCCTATTGCTAAATATCCAACCTCTACGTTTCAACCCATAGATTTATTTCCCTTTTTTTACCAATTGCCCTAGTTTGAGCAGCTTATCTCTAGAATTCTATTCCTCTAACAGTCCACCGACTCTCCTCTTAACATCTTTAATCTCTTTGAAAGGTACTGCCAATATGACAAGTCCTCCCTTTTACATCCTGTCTTTTTTAATTGGTTTTTACTTGCCCAGTTTCAGTTGAAAATAATCCTCTAATTGTAAATAATGCTATGTTGTTATAAAAAAAAAAGTACTGCCCTTGATGTGGTGAGTTGAAACACTAATTATTAATCAGAATGATTTTGTCCATTAAAATGATTTCCATCGTGTGTTTGATAGCTTGTATTTCTTTCTCTCTAATATTCTATATATTGTATTTAACAGTGATTCGATGGTTAGTGGTGAGTATAATAATGAGTGGAGGAGTGTTTTTAGGAAATTGCCTTAGGTTGATAAAAAAAATCTGATAGATTTTCCTCAAGTTTATTAACAGTCAATGCTTCGACAAACTAATCAGTTTCTTGTGTGAGAAGGTTGGTGTAGACTCGAAAACGTAATGATAGAATATGCCTTAAAGCCTATTTCCATTGTATAAAATAATTTTAACGTCAGTTGTGAATTACACAATGTTTGAGAGATCTCATTTTAGTCAATCATTACATAAAATAATGTAATCAATTTGTCTGAATAATGCCAATTTTTTATGGTAGGTTCTTTAAATTAAATTCATATGGTTTGTTTCGAAGTAATCTGTTTCGTGTTTGATGTCAGTTATGTCAGACATGCAGTCATTTAATCTTAGTAGAGAACCACCCTGTATATATGTGTATTATAAGTCATCATGATTTATAAAAATGTACCTATTTTATTTCAGTTCATCATGTCATGCCATGCAATGTCAGACAGTGAATCAGATGATTCACATCCCATTACGGACAGTTCACTGAAATCTGGATCTTCAGATTACATAGCTTGCACGTTATCTGAGAGTTCCTCATCAGCCTCAGAAGATTTTATTGACAATCAACTTAAAGGACATTCTGCTCCTTTTAATGAAATTCAATTGCCTGCAGAAGAGTCAACTGTACGTTTCTCTGCCCTCATAATTATCATTTATATTAAATTTAAGTTTAGATATGTTTCATGTAAATATATATACACATGAAAAATGGTTTATATATATATATATTTATAAATTAATGATCGTCAACGAAAACGTGAAGAAAAAGGAAAGAGGTTGAATGTAGTTACAGAACGAGAGTTGCCACAAGAGTGTTTTTATTTGAGCCTTTTAAAGCCTCTCTAAATACATTCGGGATGTTTACATCCCGATGACTTGAGGATTAGGCTGGCTGCCTACGATGTCCGAACCTTAACTTATATATATATATATATATGTATATTTATTTATTATAATTTGTATTTAGGGGAGAGCCTGGGTTTTACAGACATAGTTTTATATCATTATTACTATATCAATATTATATTTATATCAATATTAGTTCAGAACAGTTTTATATCATTCGTACTATCAAATCCTTTGAAATTTACAAAAATATACATATGTCAAATAATTTTACATATCTTCTTGAATAAATTGTTACATAAAAAAAAAAAATCACAAGAGTGTGTGTTAAAGCTATACTATATTCCGATATTTCACTACACCACAGAAGAAATAAAGTTCTTTCAACTCTGATGCAGTAACAGGATTAAACACCTTGGGAAGATCTTGATCAAATCTATAGTTAAGAGATAAACCCCATAGGCTATTTATTGTACATGAAGATCTTCAGTTTTTTTACTATTGTAAAACATACAATGATATATTTTTAAAGCAAACCAGTCCACCGGAGGCCCTTCCGGGTTTCTTTGTTTTAACTGTGCAGACTGAAAATGATTTATATTGTCCCAGCCAACGTGGCGAATCAAAAAAAAAAAATTTATCAATTGAAATGTGTGCTTAACATAAAGATATCAGGTCATATTTTAAGTAGTCCAAACTGCTGTCAACCAAATGACTATATCCATCAGTATTCCGAAATAAAATGTTTATCTTCTTAAAATAAATATTCTTATTAGATTGAATTGTCTCTTTCATGAAAACGGAATTCCAAAAGTTTGTCTTGAGTTGAGTTTTTAACTTGGTTTATTTTTGATTGTCTGACGTGGTTGAAGATCCGTTGATCATATCTTTCACTTCCTCCAGAGTATAAAGTAATAAAGTACTGTGTGCTATTCAAATTTGTTTTTGAGGTATGTTGCTGAATCTATTTTATGTAAGTAAGTTATACAATTAAAATTCTAGTTCCCTAGTTCCTCTACCCAATCTAAAACATTTATTTAGTGTATTTCCTGGTAATTTTATTACAGTAGCTTCACAGACTGCTTCTACCATTTTTTAAATTTTCACCATTTCTATCTTCCTGTTCAGGCAATTCGTGTATTCAAAAATTGATTTTCCAGGTATGCACATCTATCTTTTATGTTGGATATTTTTTCTAAGGCATTCTTATGGGCTAATGGTTTTAGTGGACGCCTTTATTTATTTTGTATTGTCTTTAATAGCCTCCATCAATTCATCATTAGTTCAACCTATTTTTCTGTATTCAAAAATAATAAATAATTGGTTATGTCCAAGCATAATGTTTTACATAAGTAATGGTGAAATAGATGAACCCTGAACACCGGGAGACAATGAAAAGGGTTAAATTTTATATGCGTTGCAGCTAATCTTGACTTCGCCATAGGGAAGTAGGATCTAGTTTCTGATTCATCTGGTGTTGCTGACCAATCACAATCCTATAAAGATAGTGATCTACTTCAAACCAGAAATATTATAACAAATAGTAAATATTTAATTAAGATTAGACATATTTAGGAGTAAAATTGCTCTTGCATATAACAGTTTAACATCAGGATGATTCCCAAAATGGTACTAAACTCTTACTGGCCAAAAATATTGTACTAAAAATGTTACAGGTTCATCTATGGTAAAGTTTTTGCTATAAATACCGTTACACATATCTGAATTGGTTCCAAACAATAAATTAGATTTTTTTTTCCATGTATATAAAATGTTTTAGTCTTCCAAACATTGCATAGTATAATTAATGACGTTAATTATATTAAAATTTGAAAATAACTTTTAGTCCAAATCAATAATTAAGAAAGCCAGCCAAAAGAAGAAAGATGTTTTAATGAAAATTGAGCTGAAGGAATGGAAGGAAAAGTTAAAATTAATAAAACCAAGAAATTGTTTAAAGGTGTGTGTATTTTTACTACTGGAAATATGAAATCAACTATAGAATAATCAATTAAAACATTCTTAAATTTATATAATCAATACTTTGTTTTAGAATATCATTGTTGCTATTGAAGAAAGTTTGTTGGGTATGACTATTTTTGAGGAAGTTACAACAACTTTGAATGCTAATGAAATAAAGTGTAATATAGTTAATGTAGATCAACCTACAGTTACATGGCTCTGGCAAGAAGTAAATATTACACATTTTGATTGAATTATTAAAAATTCTTCTGTACATTTATAAAAATCTATATAAGTAGAAATAATAAGAATTACTTTATTTCTTCTTATTTTTGTTATTATTACAGAGAAATATGTCCAGGCCACTAGTCACTGCAAACAAGGAGGGTCAATTGTAGCAGCTAGTCCCTGTTATGGCTACTGAATATTAATGTTTTTATTAAAGTTTCTTGGGTGCTGATTTTTTGGTTGGGTTCCCAGGTGTTAATTTTTGTGTTTATTGAACCATTAGGAATGCAGCAGAAAGATCCTGGCCCCATTAATATGGCTACCTGTCATTGCGAGAGCATTATATCTTATCTATTACTTCCCCGTTTTCTTCTATTCCTAATGTACTGACACCCATTTGGGCAGATAATTTAGTGCTAAGAAACATTCCCAGACTAGTTTCGAGGAGAAGGTATGAGGCTGAACTAGAACTGTGGTATAATAATTCACATGAGAGCACACATTCTTTTTTCTGTATAATCTGTTGACATATCGTTTAACTTCTGACAATGTTACTCATTACACACCAAACCATATCATGGGAGTAAGGAGTACAAAAATTAAATATCAACTTCATTGGGCTTACTCATTACTTTTTAATAAACGAAAGATAAAAAAATAATTTAATAGGTGTAATAGAACATGTGCTGGGTAAGTGAGGTTACATAAGGTTATCTTATCTACTACACAGTAATGCTATATATTGATGAAATTATTATAATACATATTGAATATAATATCAGCAGTAATATATATGAAATAATTGATCTGTTTTTTTCAATAAATAAAGCATCACAACTGGTGACTTTTTAATAAAGCTTTATTGGTCTATTTTACATATAAGTGACAACTATGTCTATTACTACAAAGATATAGGGAGATAATCAATGGAGTGTAGATATACACACACACATATATATATATTCCTGGAAGAGGAACCTTGCTTAGTAAACTTCTGACAGTGTGGTGTTAGGTCCTTAACTAATCATGACAAATTATAATCATATTTTAATGCCACTGCGCAACCTGTCACTTTAGAGGTAGTCCCCCACATTAGTCCCTTCCGAGTAACTTAGTTTCAAAACTTTCAAGGTATCATGAAGGGAGGAAAACTCTTCTCTCTCTGCCGGCATTTTTGGAAGCACTGATCTGCCATCCCTGCCGGATGTAATAAGTAGAGAACTCAAAAACTCATTTTTTTCTGGATCAGCCAAGATATATGCAGACTTAAGTCTGTCTATGGATATATTGTCTGTTTATCCTTCATCAATTGAGGTACTACGTAAATACCCCAAAAATCCACCCAAAAATAAACCATGCCTCAATTGGTTCTTCTGCTCCCCTATTATCCAAGGTGATTTCAATATTTATTTTACAAGGTTAAAGTACTCCTAATGACCACACTGAAGACCTGATAAAGTTCATTATAGTATATTTAAAAGAAACGTGAACTACCCACCTTCCTATCTTACTTTGAGAAACCTCACCTATCCTGGCTCATCCACGCATTGCTCTAGTAAATACATAACACCCTATGATACTCAGAGAGGAGGAAGGCATACAATTTCAGTAGCAAATTGACATAGGTGAACCCCAAAAATGGCAAACGGCTATAACCTGAAGGCAAATTGTCTTAAATTCGAACAGCCGAGGAGTATTAATATTACACATTAATTCAAAGTAGCATTGATGGTTACTATGAACAATTACTAAGCAAAATTCTGATCCTTGCCATGCAATGTGTATCTCCAGGATCTACGAATAAGTTCAAGTCCTTTTGAACTTCCTGGTTGCAGAGTATCTAGAAGGATAGAGGCAGACTTAAAGTGGTTGCTGAGAGATTTAAGACAACTGAAGCTCTCCAAAATCTGAAGGAAAGTGACTGAAAACTCAAGGAAACAAAAAAAAATACTATAAGACTTTTGCAAAATCTGGACAGGATGGTATAAAAGCTTATTAATTCCTTTCCAAGCTACATAACAACACTCTAACCAGAAAATAACCTCTTGGTAGTTAATAGAAAAGGATTAACTGATAAAATGTTAATATCAATCGGTTTCGACATGATTAAGTCTCTGTCAGTAAGTATAAGCCGTCAAAAGAAAAGGGTTACCCTAATATACTGTTTCACTAAAAACTGGGCTGCAATGAATTTTTAACAATCCATTTATCCCCCACTAATTGGATGTAGTTATGTAATAATAGATCAAGCGACACAGAGTTTGTTTTGAGTAATTTGAATTTTTACAATGAGATTAGTATAATAGTAAGCCTGTACTTGTAAACTTTGTGTCACTTGGTCTATCATTGCATAACTACATTTAATTGGAAACAACCCTAGGGAGTGGTACACCCCAATGCGAGCGGGAAAAGGTCTGGGCCTGGTTGTTTTCTTTCTGAACCTATCCTCAACCTAGGACTGAACTTAATAAAGTTAGCAAATGATGTCATTATCCAGAAAAGTGAAAAAATCTAGAAATCATACCCATCCTAAAAAATAATAAGCCTCAAACTGTGTTTGCTGTTTCTGGCCCCAGCATTGACCTTTGTTTGGTAAGCTAATAGAGAGAATGATAAGCTATATTCTGGTAAGGTAACTTTTATAACCAAATCAAGTAGGTATTATACCACAGTGTAATGAAATCTATATAAATAAAGGGGAAGAAGTGGAAGCAACTGTCCCAAGGGAGAGGAACCTTCCTTAAATAAACTAATTATGAATTGATTCTCACCACCCATTTATTCCTATTCAATAGAAAATTCTGTATCCAAAGAATCACATCTACCTCCAGTATACTCTAATGTATATAGCAGGCCTTCCACAAGAATCCTGTCTATCAACGACTTTATTTAATTTGTCTGTTTCCAATTTCCCAAATTTTCTGTTTTTATTTGAGTAGGGATTCCAGAATCTAAGGCTGTAACAGGTTAAAAATATTTTGTGTACCAAACAAATTGCTGATCATGTGAATGGTATCCTTAACATGTATGTATACATGGGTAAATAAACATCTTGATTATGATGACCTTAAAGATTATTTCATAAATATTTTTATCCAATTTGTAAATAAGTGTTTTTTTTATTGGGTAGGTTTGTATTTATTTTTCTAACTATTTGAAAATTTTATAAATATATTATGGGAATACACAATAAATATAAATAAATATATAATGTAAATACAACAAGTAATCCAATATAAATAGTAAATTAAAACATAAAAAATAATAACAAAGTAGGTGTGAATCTCTATCACTATTTAGAATGATGACTCTGAACATGAATGTCTACAAATACATTTTTATAGAATTTGGGTTGGCACTTTACCAAGATGTCCACTTGCAGACTGGAGACATTGACATATGACACTAACTGGATTATCCTGCTCTCCGTGACCTGTTTATGTGCAGTCAAAAAGTGACTAAGATTGTATAATAGAGGTATATCCAATATATAGCAGTGACACCTCTTTTTCCGGCAGGCTCAGGAAAAAAGAATTATGTTAGAACTTTAAATTTTGAAAATTCTGTAATTAATATTAAATATTTCCATTAAAATATAAATATTTATGTACTTTATTTTAGATATCAACTGAATTTTGCAAGAAATATCATGTTACACTAATCTGGCATCTTGAACATTTTTTATTCCTAGCTCGAAAGCATATTTTGATTGATTATTTTATCGAATTCATGAAAAACAAACCTAACCACAGAGTCTACCTAGTTTTGTATGGAAGTAAAGGATTTACCAGGTTATTTTATATTTATCTATAATTATATTTATTGTTTAAAATGGTCTGATTTAGGAAAATTTGGCTCTCAATCAAGGCAAAGATTTTCTTTTAAAATATCCTTGTTTTCCTACTAATTTGTGCAGTGGTGGTTTAGCCAGGGGATAGATAAATAATAGATTATTCTAAAGTTTTACAAAAAGAACATTGAAAATACAAAAAGACTTGGTTATATAATAATGTAGAACTAGTCGGCTTAAAATATCTATTGTCTTGTTATAAATATAGTACAAGTAAAGATCCCTTATTATATACACATTTATTTTTTACAATCTCACCCCAATGGAAAAAGATCTCATATCCCCAAAAAGGTTACCCCCTCCCAGAAAAAAAATCCTGGCTTTGTTACGTATACAGATGGTAGAAAAATCGAATTTGTTATGTTATGAAAGGATATTTTATGATTAAGGTAGTTTTCTTTTTTCTAATTTTGAGATTAAATGGAGGGGGGAATTGTTCCTATATTATTAATAAGGAAAACATTTTTTTTTTTTTGTTAATACTACCATTAGCTAGATTTTGTCGTTACAAGTTATTTTCTTTCGTTTAAAGCCACTTTAAATTTTTAATTGTGTCGTGATTAAATATAAATAAAATTAATTATTAAAAGAGATAGCTGAAGCTTTTATTATGTGCTCTGTATTTCTTCTTCTTCTCTCTTCTACGGGAGTAATGTCCTCATATCTTGCCATGCTATCGCTCAATCCTTTGATCATCTAAATGAATTCCTGCAATTTTCTTTAACAGTTCTTATCTTATTATTTTCATTTCTGAAACTGGTGTTGTCTGACTATTCTCTTTGCTACAATAGTAGTTAAATTAGAACAGATTGGTAGTGATGTCAATCACTATGTTCATGTTAGCCTCAAATCCCAAATCATATAATCTTCTACCTCCCAGGCCCCTTGGTGGAATACCTTTTTACCGATGTCTCCTGCCGTTCCCATTGGGTCCTCTGCCTGTCAACTATCATCTAAAGTTCCCTTTGATCATGTCTTCTATCTAACCTTGTCTCATTCTTTAATCATATCATATTATCTGGTGACCTAAACATGGATTTCCTTGGTAATTACCAAGAGAAGAATTCTCTACCAAGTAGTGGATTCTCTACTTCAACTAACACTTTCTTAACAACCATGCCACTTCCCTAAATCTCTTTGCTGCTCCATACTATGGCTATCCACAAATATTAAGGTATCAGATACCAGGATAGACCTCTTTATCATAGATTGCCTTTTGAATTTAATTTCCTCTATTAGATGAATCAGTCATCAGCTCCTGATCTTAATTCTTTATCACACAATCATGATGGTCAACTTCTCTCCCCAAGGATTTAAAATAGTATTGTAAATTCAGGCATTGATCAGGAAGCTTATCTGTGAATACTACTTTTTAAACTTTTCAGAAGGGTAACATCTCGATGAGTTCAGACTGTGTTCTTCTAATAAGAAGTTCATGTAAAATATATAATTTTAAAAAAAATAGTGTTTTTATGTGAAATGTCAAATAACAGAGGAATGCATAATTTTATTTATCTATTACAGTGACAAACATGCGAGAAATGAAATGGATTATTATTTATGTGAACTAGAGGTGATTCTTGGAATAAGCCATCATAAATTTGACAAATCTTGTGATTTAGCTAACTTTTTACTACACATGACTAAATCAGTATCACAGGAGCCCTATAGGTATAACTAATTATTCCTCTACCAGCCTACCTATATCCTATACCTAGTTCTTATTAGGACTTCTATAAACTTTTTATAGTTATTTAAATTAATTTATTCAACAGGATAAGATCTGCATCTGTGTATAAATTTGGAATAATATAAGATCAAAAACTAGTTTGATATCAACCACTATGAGTTCTTCAAACTTAATTAAAAAAGATCCCCACCCAACTGTACCTTTACCCTAGTTTTTTTTGTGAAGATAAAAAGAAAAAAAAATCTCAAAACAATTATAAAGATTCAGATCAACTTTGTGTATCATTGTTTGAATGGCTTCATATAATGCATATATTTAGTATTTTTAGCATACCAACAATACTTTACTTCAATTAATACAATTTTTTTTAGGGCAGAAAAAGAAAAGATCGAGCGAGAAAAGACTTTTTACCTACAAGGCAGATCACATAATTGTGTGAAAATTGATAAAAAAAATAATGGTACTTTTATTTTTATATTAGAAAAGTTTTTACTGTTTAGGTGTTTAGCTATTTAACTTACTATCTAACCTATTAAAAAATAAAATAAAAATAAACGAGCTGTTACCATTGATTAAAATGTGTAGTTCAGCTTGATTATTAGTTTCAGATTCATCTAATATTAAAAATATAACAAACCCTCCAGTCGCTAATGGTTACTTCATGGTAATAGAATGCTGCTCCAGATGATTGGCACAGCACATGAACAGATTATTGCTTCACATTCCAGTTCATGGAGTGGAGTTTCAAGACTATTCAGAATCAATCAGTTTGAATCAGAAAATCTTCTTAGATATATTATGAAGTGGGAAAGGAGAAGTAAATCTCAGTGTCATCTGCATATTGATGAAAGGTGATTGATTTAAGTGAAGAAAAGTAGTGGGGAAATGAAGCAGATAAGATAATAGAATAGTCAAGGGGTTCTAATGCTTTGGTGAGCCGAATAACCCAGTCCAAGGTAGTGACAACCGATCCCTCTAAGGCTCCAGCTTCACAAGTGGCACAGTGAGGTTGAAAATAAATTACCCTGGTTACCCTTTACACGAAAACATGCACATCAGGACTGTAAGAGCACTCAGAGGGTAGGCATGACTCTTAATTCTCCCAGTGAAGGCAATATATATATATATATATATCAAGAGGACCTTGATAAAAAGGCCTCTTAAACCTACAGGTTGAGGGTTGGTGCAATTAGCTAAAACCTTAATATTAACTAATACTTATATCGGGTGTGAATAGGTACATATTTGTGATAAGTAAAAAGGATTCATCAGCTGATTATATAAAATAAAAGAACATGATATTTACTGACTTATAAGGTAAATACAAATAAAAAATAAGGAATTCATAGGATACTGATCAGGCAGTTAATTGAACTATATTGTATCAAACATTTATCTAAGTTTATATAATAATGCCAAATCATTGGGGCTCTACTTATTTTATAATATATTATATCATTTGGCTAAATTTTATTTATTATTTACCCTAGGAATGAAAAAGCTTTGGATTCAACAAGTAGCTGCAATTCATAAATTACCACTAGATACCGCCAAAGTTGTTTGTAGAAAGTATTCAACTCCATATGCTATTTATGAGGTATATTGTTATATGTTTACGATTCTTATTTAAATAATACTTAATCCAATTAGAAAAATATAGGATAATTTGAAAGATAATGAATGAATGAAAAAATTTAATTTATAACGACAGTTCCTTAAAAATACCATAAAGGAATACACCTTCCTAGCCGATAAAAAGAACAAATATAAAAAACACACCATTACTTAGCTGACTTAATACCTTAATTGTCTAGTGCCACCATTACCACTTGTTTTCATCCATCCCTGTTGACTGCAATGTTTTTGTTTTTTAAATTATGTGATGAATTTCAAAACAATGATCAGGCCATCACCAATGACTTAATCAGTACCCAGCTTGTTTGATGTTTTTTCTGACTCCGTAAGATTGTCGATGTGCCCTGACAGTGTACAATATTCAGGAGAATTGGTACAGGTAGTTTGTGTGGAATGACCACGAATTCACACTGGGTATCTAATGGTAGGTGAAATCCGTCTGGATCCCAAAGATGAGTGGGAACTGGAAAGGTGCAGACTGGACTACTGGGTGAGTTTTGTGGTCTCCATAATTTGTCTGCATAGAAGTGGTCCCTTCCAAGAAGTGCTAGTTTAACAGGGAGAAGATGAGAGAGTCGTAGAGGGTGTCAATGTTAAGATTAGATCTAGTGGGTAAGGAAATGTAGAGGTGCAGAAGTAAGTAAATGGTTCGATTAGAGCAGCAAACAGTCAGTGTAGTCCCAAGTCAAACGTTCAAGCTAGAAAGTAGAATAAGTATGTCTCTAGCCACCAAATGACCGGTTTATGTAGGTAGTCCTGGATCGGAGCAAGTTACTCAGCGGCCCTTTTATTCCGGCTAACCTTATAAAGACCAATCAGGTCCGACTACATCAGTGCCTTGGTGAGCTCTCACAGTGGGAGGACTGTAAACAGGTCCCTAAATTGAAGCATATATTTATTTATTATATTATAGAAAAGTAGTCAGGTGTTTTCAGATTAATGAAGAGGATAGCTTTTCTTAGTGTTGGCAGCGGGAAGTCACCGCAACATCTGCACTATAGTGAGGTCTCATATGGTTTTTTCTTGCTTTTGTTTTTTATACAATATACAGTTTTTTTTTCATCAATTGAAGGAACATTGCTGACAAAGTGCCTCTTTTAGCCATTTAAAAAATTTCCTTATTTTCTTGGTCCTTTGGAGGAACAACTTCACATCTCTCTTATTAGTTCCTGCTGATACTTGGCTATTGGCATTTTGTTTAACCTTCTAATAGGTAAAGCATACA